>JAVANC010000013.1:11474295-11958974 GCA_033319125.1 Parnassius glacialis
TTAAAATAAACAGGTCAAGTGTAAAACTGTGTCCATATACGTCGGGCTCATTATAAGAAATAAATTATGAATGTAACTGGGTTATCTTTTTTAATTTTTTTTTATATTCAAAAGTAATAATGTACAAAATTTCTGAGTTATACTTTTGAAATTTGATGACTGTATAATCTGTGGAAAGCTTGCACCTGCACGGTTCAACGAAAATTATGGCTGGAGCACTAATGGGTTCTCTCACACTCTCACGGAATACTATCGTAAATTAGCAGTAAAATGCTGCAAAATTTGACATGGTTAGTGATGCAAACCGGTGATCTTTTCAATCATAGTTTACAGGGATGACAACGCATCTGCATTGTGATTCTTAATCGACAAAATTTAAAATAAAGCGACAGTAGCCCAATAGTGGGATGTGGATTGCGCACTCTCAAATATATGAGACTGTGAGAGGGTTATAGAAGTTAATGTCTAGTTTTTTTACAAAAATAGGCACTTATGCGGTTGATGACAGTAAGCTGATGTAATGGTTCTATTGTGGGGGGGTGGGGGCAGGTGCGGTCGTGTCAATATTGGCCAGCTGCGTGCGCGCCTTCCGGATCTGCACCTGTTCACACACACCGCGTCAATGCACATCGCTGATCCGTGCGGCGCAGTCATTAACGCTGTTTATTCACAAACGATCAGACAAAATATGTAATGAAAGGCATAGTTTACAGTAATTGCGATTGTTATCTCTTAGTGGACTCTCATTTTAGATGAGAATTGCAAAACATTCATCCGTGAATATTTTAATGTCCAACGATTACATCCTATCGTCCACTGGTGAACAAAAGCTTCTCCTATAGATTTCCTCATAAGCGGGATTTTGCCATAGTTCCCACGCCTTGGCAGGCGGGTTGGCAACGCAGTTTTTCATTATTTTTGAGTTTTTTTTAAACGCCATAGTCCTGACTTCGGACGTCTACTGAGAATTTCGTGACAAAAGACCATTAATCGATATTTGGCCCGGGAATTAGAACCTGGGAACATATGATTAGCAGTCGCACTTACAATCAACGAGGCAGTCAATGCGTAATATATAAAGTCATAAAGTAATATGGCCGACTTCATTGGACGGTTGATAGTCATTCCATTATTTTATTACCGGTTTTATAACACTTTTAATAGCAAATAATTACATTTACTTTTATCCTGTATTCATCCAAAGAGAAAAAAAAATGGCTGCAGTAAAAATCCTTGCCGCATAATGTATTACGCTTCTCATGTAAAACAGTTTCGCCGCGTACCTGATGTAAAATCGCATATTGATGAGACTTTTTAGAATTTTGTACGATGATTCTCAAACTTGATAATTATAATCGTGTTTCAAAACTTCAAAGCACATGAATAAGTTTCCAACCAAACCAACCTGCCAACTTTTGAGCAAAACCACAAGTGTTGGTTTTTAAACTCTTACACTGCAGATTAGTTGATTGTTCTTTTTATCGTGAAACCGTTATTTCCATCTTTGCGCGTTCTCGTGACGTTGTATATCTCCTGCGTAATTGATAGTTTTTTTAAATCGTATGCGATCCTCTGTGAAGGCGGTGCAGGACCAGTTTCACTAATAAGATTTTAATGGTTTGGTTTGTACTTTTATTGAACTTAGAGTTGCTTAGCATTTAATTTCCTCTGAGCTAAATAACTCCTCAGAAATATATCATAATATTTCATTTGCTCTTTGAGGTAATGTGCAGAGGTGTTTTGTTTGGTAATGAATAAAATTTTCACGTCAACCAACAGTATTTAGAAATTATCACTATCATGTCAAAATAACATCGTAACAGTACGCAGATGGAATATCTAGTTAGTAGGAAGTGATTTTGTTTTATTTAAAGAAGTAAGAGTGGCATTTGAACGCACTGTCCATTTGATAGTAAAATGGATTCTGTAGCCCATATACCTACATCTATCATCGATTAAGAACCAAAATGTAAATGAGGTGTCTACCATAAATACTAAGACTGGACTGGGATACTTAGTTACCAGTAAATAGGAACTTCGATGCATGTAAACTATTATGCTGCTATTTTACGCTCATATTCTGTGACAGCGTAATCAATCTAAAGACTAGCCGGTCCATTCGTGCTGTAGCTGTAATGCAGCAGTGTTCACCACGTATTTACAATTACAGACATTGCAAAACTATACAGCATTCACAATTTCACAGATCTCTCTCAGAATTGAGAGAATTTTCTACAATTGTTACGCTTGGCTGGCGGGTTGACGACCGTAGTACTAGTATCAAGACTGAGACTGCTTCCAGATGTCGAGTTAGGTCAGTCATACAAGGCAGACATAGAAGTGTGACGGAGCTGTGGGCAGTAAGCGCTGCATCTGGGACGTGTCTCTAATCGAGTAGAGCGTGGAAGGGCCTCGGTTGTGTTCCGAAAAATGATCCCGGGAACCCTTTTCTAAGCTGGTGTGACCACCGTGGGGCTTTAGCTGATAGAATTCCTGCACAACCTTACCGTTATCCCCGAACCGTAAGGTAGCCCACGTTAAAAAAGGATAACTAGATGGTAACTCATCTGGTGGAAGTTTTTGGAAGTTCCTCACCTTCCACATGACCACGGTACACTTCACACATTTAAAACTATACCACATTCACGCTAGATGAAGTGATCTACTCTCTTAAGCCGTAGTTGCACATAAATTCTCATCATAATTCATAGCGTAGTATCTAAGCTTTTGTTTGTGGCATTGCGAGGTTGGTTGTTTGTCCATATGCAATTATGTATACATGTTAAACATCTTCATTATACAGGCGAAAATCTTAGTGTTTGTCCAACGTTTTCTAATAAAGGATATCAATAGAACTCTCAGCAATGAATAATATTATAATTTCTGATTTAAAATCCGCTATAAAATTCTACTATAAAACGCTGCTATAAAATGTTATGGTTTGAGGATCACTGCAACTATCTGAAACAAACTTTAAATTTTGTTTTGTTTAAGTATGCGATGGCGTTCATAATACAGTGTTTCTTAAAGATAATGGGGTTTGAGGGGGAATATAAGAACCTTTTCTTCTTCTTGAAAACCGATGGGTTTTTCGCTAGTTCTGGATGGAAAATTTATTCCGAAAAGGTAGTAAAATTATATATGAATTTCAATAAGTATTACATGTTACTTATATTCAATAAAATTATTGATTTCTATCAAGCTCAATAGAACGTGGTACAATCTGCTGATCAGGCGAACGATGTTTTGACGAACGTCTGATGGCAAAGAAACATGTTTGGGCATACATACTTTCACAATACACACGAAAGATTTTCTAGCATATTTTAATTTAATTTAAAACCCTAAAACAAATACAAAGACATGGATGAGATATCCAAAAAGTCCGAGACCAAATTCACACAGACTGGTGATGGAACCACTACCAATCTGAATGTATATTGGTTCTTTATGTGCTCACGAACTTGCCTGCCCAGCGAGGGTAGTATGGAGAACGATGTCAAGAAGTATCACTCTTACAAATATCGATGAGGAAGCAGAATGGACATTATTAATAATTAAATATTAACTGTTTACATTTTGCGAGATGGAAATGCAAATTTTATGAGTGACGTATTTTTGTATTTCATAATTTACCAGCTATCAGCCCCGGCTTCGTACGGGCTGTATATAAAGATTTATGTTAAATGCATTGCTAAAGAGAGATTACTTGACTTTAGCAATGCATTTAACAATGTGGATTTTGATCTACTGTTAGCTATCTTAGCTTCTCTTAATATATCTCCTAAAGTGATTGACTGGTTTCATAGTTACTTTTTAGGTCGCCGGCAACAGACACGTGTAAATGACTCGTTCTCCAACTGGTGTACGACTAATGCTGGTGTACCGCAAGGTGGCATGTTGTCTCTTTTCCTCTTTTCAATCTTCATTAGTTCGATCACGATCCAATTATCTTCTCGCTACCAACTATATGCAGATGATCTCCAAGTATATGTGCATGCCAAATTGATGGATTTACCCAATACTATAGGCTTATTAAATAAAGATCTTGACTTTATTATGAATTGGAGTAAGTCATACGGTCTTAAAGTAAATCCATCAAAAACAAAAGCATTAGTTATAGGCAGTCAAAAATTGGTTAATCTTATAGATTTTTCTTCCCTAACTGGTATTGTTTTTGATGGGACACCTGTGCCATATAGTGACACCGTTAAAAATCTAGGTGTTACTTTTAATAAATTTTTATACTAGGGCTCCGCAGGTAAGCGAGGTGAGTAGGAGGGTGTTTCCGTCGGTCGGATCTCTCCGTAGGTTAAGCAATTTCCTACCCATACCTACCAAAATTGCGCTTGCATAATCACTTCTTTTACCGATTCTCGATTAAACTGGCACGTGTTATCTCAATTTAAATTATTTAATAATAATAAAATAATATAAAAAATAAAATAATAATTAATAATGCTTCTTATGCTTGAGCGCATTCAGAATCTTTGCATACGGTTCATATTTGGACTTCGAAAATATGACCATGTCTCCGAATATCGCAAAAAACTCAAGTGACTTCCGATCCGTCTTCGCAGGAATACTTTTTTTTTGCGCCCGAAGCAATTGGAAAAGGGCTACCACAGAGGGAGGCGGAAAATGCATTACGCATACCACGACAGCCGGTCTATCGTGGTTATGGGGGACTCACTGCCTAAAAGGGGAACCTAAGTGATACCCCCTAAAAACCGCCTTTGGGGACTGGCAACCAGCTGTTTAAAGCTTCTTATGCCGTATCTAAAGCGACCCTCTTTTGGGAAAAGAGGGCGCAGACGGCTAAATGCCGTTTAGGGAGTGCCTACGAAGGCATATTAATTTTAAATAATTTTTAATTTAATTAGAATTGGCCTGAGCCGCCAGGAGGCAGTTCAGGTCGTTTGACAATTTATTAGGCGGGTCCGAGAGAGTGTTTCTCGCCCTGCGGACGCTGTAGTGGGAGGAGAGTGGGACTGTATAAGTAGCTGCCTCACGAATTAATGTGTTATTATGCGACTCTGAGACTTTAAAAAGTTTTCAGAGAGTTTTTTAATAAATTGTTGGATTGTTGGGATTTCTAAGTCCCGATGAATGTCGGCATTACGGACGTACCAAGGTGCGTTCGTAGCTCGACGGCAGAAGTGATTTTGTACTACTTGGAGTTCGTTAATTATTTTAGAGTCTGCGTGTGCGAATATAGGAGCCGCGAAAGTCATTACCGGACGTATACAAACCTTATAAAGGGTTCGCTTATTTCTTAGAGACATTTTACTATGTCGGCCTAACATACTGTTAAGTCTACCTAGATAAAAACGAGCTAGACGTGTTACTCTTTTGACATGAGGCTCGAAAGTGAGCCTATAGTCAAGGGTGACACCTAAACATTTTGCTGACGTATGCCAAGGGACAAGGGTTTTTAACATACGTATTGGTGGAATATTTTTATAGTTTTTGTAACGCCGTCGTTTAAAATTGAATTGAACTGCGGAGCTCTTCTCCGGGTTCACATCGATGCGCCATTTTTGGAACCAATCTCCTAGGTCATCGACTGACTTTTGGATCTTGTTCCTTGCGGAAGATAACATATGACTTTTGAAATAAAGAGCAGTGTCATCTGCGAAGAGTGAGAGCTGTACACCATTCGACGGGATTGGGATGTCGGTGGTGTACAAGATGTACAGGAGGGGAGCTAGTACAGATCCCTGAGGAACACCAGCTTTAATGGGGCGCTGAGAGGATAACGTGCCTTCGTGTCTAAAACGAAAGGTACGATGTTGTAAGTAAGAGGCCACGAGCATTACTAGACGGTCGGAGAGTTTTATTCTATATAATTTGAAAATAAGGCCTTCATGCCAGACTCGGTCGAAGGCTTTGGCAATGTCGAAAAAGACCCCGATTGTCTTTTGTCGACGTGGATAATAACCACTGAGGATATATTCCACAATGCGGTGTACTTGTTGGGGACATGAGTGTTTCTCACGGAAACCAAATTGGTGTGGGATGACAAGGGGGTCACCGTCTGTGGAAAACAGATGGCGCCTCATTCGATTTTGAATTACTCTTTCAAAGAGCTTGCCCATGGCCTTCACGAGGCTAATGGGACGATGACTGGAGGGGAGGTTAAGAGGTTTGCCTGGCTTGGGAATACCAATGACAGTTGCCTGTTGTTGACAGTTGACAGAAATACTCACGTTCTTTCTCTTTTATACTGTGTGGAGGGGCACACTGAAATGATCGGGAATATAATATTTTGATTGAGTTACAATAAAACCTTTTTTAGAATTTGAATACTGGCCTCTTAGAATCTTAATGACATTCAAACAATTAATTAAAGTTTAAAAAAAAAACTATGTTGGTTTAAAGTTGACACGTCGTTAAAAAAGATGGAGCTCACGCGTGAACATTTTCGTGCCACAATTTATCACAACTTTCGTCGCCGCTTATCTCAAGATAAATGTCTCAGTGAACTTGTTTCGATTTATGATGTTGAAGCACCGAGTCAAACGACAATATACCGCTGGTATGCCGAGTTCCGACGCGTCGTGTGTCGCTCAGCAGTGTTTCTTCTGCAGGTCGACCAAGAACAGTGGTCACGCCTGAAAACATCGCAGCTATGCGAACTAATATATTAGATGACCGTCATGTGCCATACGAGCAGATTCGGGCTGTTATCAGTATCGGAATGACTGCAATTCAGTTGATATTACATAATGAGCTGTGTGTAAGAAAGCTAGTTTCCCGCTGTGTTCCCCACAATTTGTCCGAAGAGCAAAAGGCGGCTCGTGTAGATTGGTGCTAGAATACTCTGCAACGCTTCAACGGAGGGAAGTCAAATGCCGTTTATAATATCGTCTCAGGTGATGAATCATGGATTTATTTATACGAACCTGCAAGAAAACATCTGGGTCTTCGAAGACGAGGTCAAACCAACGAAAGTGGTTCGCTCCGCAGCGTGTCAAGAAAAATGGTCGCTACGTTTGTCTCGAAAAAGGGGAATGTTGCTACAGTTCCTTTACAGGAACGCAGAACGGTTACAGCTGAGTGGTATATCACGATTTGTTTGCCAGAAATGATAGCCGAACTCCGAAAAAATAACCCGAAATGTCGCATCATCTTACATCACGATAATGCGAGCTCCCATACGGCTCGGAAGACAAATGATGAAGCAAGAAAACGTTTAGCTAATGAGCAATCCCCCGTACAGTCCTGACCTGAGCCCAAACGATTTCTTTGCATTCCCTAGAATGAAAGATTTATTACGCGGTCAACGGTTTGCAGACCCCGAAGCAGCTGTGGAAGCGTAAAAATCAGCCATTTTGTCAACATCAATCTCAGACTGGAATTACTGTTTTAATGATTGGTTTGTTCGTATGGAAAAGTGCATTAAGTTGAACGGAGAATACTTCGAAAAACAATAAAATAAAATTTAGCTATACCGTGCATGTGGTTTTTCTTATTCCCGGTCATTTCAGTGTGCCCCACGTGTACTATTCACTCCCACTTCCTCTACTTACCTTAAAGAGCGGTTTGATTTTTTTGGTGACACTCACTGTGGCTCTCTTCGCTCTGATATAAACCTTATCCTAAATATTTCATCCCCTAACACTTCTTTCTAATCTAAATCCTTTTCCATTGAAGCTGGTAGGCTCTGGATCTCCCAATCTCTGCACATTAGAAGTGCACAGTCTATTGAAAAGTTTAAAACAACTTGTTAAAGCGCACTTATTTCCTCCTTAAATAATTATTCTTCTAAAAAATTACTACCTACTCATTTTCCTTACGTTATGGCGTTAACTTCACTTACTTGTTTATTCCATTCTACTCTCGTATATATATATTTTGTATTTTAAATGTATTTATTTATTATAGTACGTATGTATTTATCGATTATATAATTACTAGCTGACCAGGCAGACGTTGTTCTGCCATCTCCGATGACCCTGTGTCCTATAAAAATTCTTAAATTCGTAATAAAAAATATTGAGGGTCACTTATAGGGATATAAACTATCCTATCTCTCAAGTTGGACCAAACTGCACACAGTGTGCAAAATTTCTTTGCAATTAGTTTAGTAGTTTAGGAGCTCATCGCGGACAAACAACGTGACACGTAATTTTTATATATAAAGATATGTATATCGTGCGTATTTTCCAAAAACCTACGCATACCCATACCATTTCTCACAGGTCACTTTGTCCTCTACAATGCTTGCCTGGTGGAGATCGCTTCTAAGCGATAAGGCCGCCAATTTAAATAATTTATGCTTTTCTTTCTCTCTCATATTTATTAGTATTTCTGATGCACAATAAAGTATATTTAATTCATTACACCACTACACAGTCAATTTTTACACGGCCCGAAAGCACGTAAAGCCGTTGATCCTGCGCCTGAACTCTCTCCGATCGTATCGAATTACCGTCCCATCGGACTATGAGAGTGCGGGAATAGAGAGTATACCTGTGCTTGTATACACTTGGGTAGTATAATCTTGTTCTGCACAGTTTGTTAGACTCCGTCGAGACTGGCCACCGTGACCGAAATTCGGTCTGGAGGACATTATTATTATACTGTGTAATGCTGTGCTTTATAGATGTATTGCTTTTATGATTGGTCTTTTGTAAAGAAGGAAAACGACTACAATATGAGTATAAGGGAATTAAATAAAACAAAAAAGAACTTATACCATAAATCTATACTTAAATAACAGAGTTAAATGTAAAAGTTGGTGCTAGCGGCGCGACAGGTGGCGCTGAGATCACTGTTGCGGCTGCGGTGGCACCATGCGCGCCGCCAGCAAGAGGATGTCCCTCTTCTCCTTCGGGAAGCGCAGTTCCCTGGCGGCTAGGCGTGCTGCACGGAGTTCTCTTTCAGCTCTGAATGTAAAAGTCACATATCAGTAAGGAATACCAATTAAATATTCTACATCCTTGAAAACAAGCGTCGTTCTGGTCATAGCTGTTTAAATAACTCATTTTTCTGCATTGATGTATGAACCCCTTGAATGTTAGGGGGACGGATTTTCTAGTGCGGCCTACTGTCTCTAGAGAACCTTTTTCATTATTTACAAGTCATTTTCTATGAGGCCATATTTTGTACACATAGTTAAATCGCAGGCCAACAAAAAAACTGTAGATTGTCCATTTTTGTCTATGCGTACATTTCAACCGACGTAGAAACCAATACGAAACTATGCTTTTTTTTTGATTGAGCTCATGCTCATTCTAAGAATGCGCACCTACGTAGGTACACATATGCATCTTAAATCATTTGTACCCAACATGATGTTTATAGGTCCAGCAGTGGCCTTTTACAGAAAGAAAGAAGAAAAATGTGTCCCTGAGTGGGTGTCAAGAAGTTGAGTGTAGTTTAATAAACAAACAAATATAATTATTTATTTCGGACAACTTGGATCCGTAGTAATCTATACATACAATTAAATTGAAGTGCCTGTCTGATATATTGAAATAACTATCTTCTGATAAGCTCAAGGGCCTATTTGCATGTTATTAGGACATAAATAACCATTTCTGAAATTTTTATTTGTCTGTCTGTCTGTCTGTCCGTCCAGGATAATCTTCGGAACGACTGAACCGAAACTTTCGATCAGATAGAGAGCATTGCCAGGAGGAGGCATTCCATCTTAGTCCTCACGGGTGACGACGCATCTGCATTTTGATTCTTTATTGAGGATGGATGTAGATGTCTATGGGCCACAGCAACCACTTATCATCAGGTGGACTGTGTGCTCGTTTGTCACCCTATCCTATATAAAAAAGGAATCTAGGCTATATAGGCAAAACTTAAAGATTAAAAAAAAGAGAAATTGATAAAATAAATGGTCTTTGACTGTCTTAAATATAAATAACGCTATGTATATTAAAAGATTAAATCCAGGCAAAGTGAGGCGGGTCACTCGATTTATACAGCGATTTTTGCGGCGTGTATCAGTCCGGATCCGGTATTCCTTGAGATATACGCAGCGCTTCGTCTATTTTTCCTTGTAATACGTATTTATTCAATTACCTGGCGAGCTCTCCACGCAGAACTCCACCAGTACCCGCTGCAACGGAGTCTCGTTCCTTGTTCGCCCACTCGAGCGCCATCTGCTCTCGCATCGCGTCATCCAGAGCCCGCGCCGAGTAGTGGGCGACCACCTCTTGCCTCGAGCACTGCCGCTCCCGCATGGCCCGCAACGACCCGTTCCAGTGCAGCAGCTGGAAAACGGTCATCAGCTCTTGGAATTCCAACATCGTTCGTCCCTTGTTTGCTTCCAGCATGAACCTGTGAACAAAGTATGTATATAGACGTGTTCTCTAAATTTTGAGTTTTAATGCTGTATATTTTTTACAAATTATCATATTCCTTATTTAAACTAAATTTCGATTTAATCATTATTCTTGAAAACAGTAACAGTCCAAGTGTTAGTTGTAAGCTATTTCCGAAATAAGAGCATCGTTAAAAAATATAACATATTTTCTAGGTGATTTTTATAGGATGCGGGTGACAAGCGAGCACACAGTCCGCCTGATGGTAAGTGGATGCTGTGGCCCATAGACATCTACATATATCCTCATTTGCGAATCAAAATGCAGATGAGTTGTCAGCTATGAGGACTAAGATGGAATGCTTCTCTTCCAGTAAAAAGGGTCTCCGGTTCTCTACATTCACCATACGAAACACAGCAGCATTATGCTGCTATTATACGCTGGTATTCTGTGTGAGCGTGGCCCTTCCTCGGTCGAACCGACCCATTCGTGCTACAACTATACAATTAATATAACTGCATCATGGCTCTACCACGTGCAAACAACTCAAGATGACTATATAAAATACGCGATGATAATCGCCTTCCATGAAAATCTACAACACAAGAGGAATCGTCGCGTCGCGTGTACCTCAGAAAGAAGTTGCCTCTTTTCTTGAAGCTCCCTATGTCATAGTAGACAATCACTGGCATATAATAGTCAACAAAAACTTTTATATGTGTACTGTCTCTATTTTCACTTGTTTTAACTCAACAACGCAAAAATTTCCATTTCATTAATTCATTGCAGATTATATAAGTCCACAGCTGAACATAGGCCTCTTCCACGAATTGCCTTATTGGTGGCAATTCACAGTACTTGCCGCGCTTGGCAGGCGGGTTGGCAACCGCAGATTTTTATTATTATGAGTTGTTATCAGTACAATGCTGCTGCCCCTCTTTTGTTTCAGTTTCCCTCTTTTTTTTATAGGAGAGGGGGCAAACGAGCATGCGGCTCACCTGATGGTAAGTGACTACCGCCGCCCAGGGGAATTGCAGATGCGTTGCCGGCCTTTTTTTGTTTTTGTTGCCCTCTGTCGCAACAACTTCCAGTAACTAGATATTGTCACGCCACGACTACACGGTTTGCGTACTAATCTCAACTCACCTAAATGCTGCAATGCCTGCATTTGTGTCTTGATTAGTGGAGGTGTTGTCGCCTGCGAAGGAGGCGCGCGCTTCTGCGACCGCCTTCTCTATGAAGTGGTCGGAGATCAGGCGTGATTCATGATCATTGAACACACTGTTCATGAGCGCAATCTTGGCTGCGCTTCTTCTCGCTTCCGCCTTCGTAGGACAATTCTGTAAAAGAAGTATTCTTAGTAAAATGTTATCTTATATTAGGGTGTTACCACATCAATCGAGCGATGGCGGAATGGATTAGTCGACGTCGATCGATAGTTTCTACCACACCGATCGATCGATCGTAGAATGGATTAGTCGACGTCGATCGAGCTGCTTGATTATTAGAGCTCCCCGCTCCTCCGATGATGAGCCCACAACTACATCGATTAATTCTGTCGATCGACGACGAACGATGATTGAACACCTTTTTATAGACCAGTATCCGTCGATCAGCTAAAACTACAACACAAATCGATCGACATCAATCAACATCGATCGAAAATCGATCGATTGGTGTGGTAACTCCCTTAGTTTAACATATTATATTGAAAGCTACTACATCATTAGTAAATGACTATCAGATCGAAGGTCGCAGCCGGCTTATAATTCATGCTACAACCATAATATAGCTGCAGCGTGGCTCTACCGCGTATAAGATTACAAATTATACAGTAGTAAAGTCATTTATAATTTTACCATAAGTTATTCTTTTTCGCTTCTGAACACATTGTGATTTTCATCGACGGCTTGGTATCGGCTAAGCATTCAGCCTCATTGCTGAAGGTTGCAGGTTTGATTTCCGTAAAGATTAAGTATTTGTCCAAGTGAAAATTGTCTATGCTGCGGAAAGTTTCTCTCCACAATGGGAAAGGCCTAAGTCCAAGTGTGGACATTTTTAAGGTTATAAAAAACTTTACTCATTGTTATCATCAATACGGCCCTTTATTCATCTATTGAACATAGATTTCCCCTATGAAATGCCACAAAAGATGGTCATGAGCCACCTGCATCCATTGATGTCCTGCATGCTTTACCAGGTCGTCACTATGGGGAGCCGCTCTACACTTTGTTTACTTAATTATACGAAGTTGCCACTCGAGAACTATTTGTCACAAAAAACTAAATCTCCCTAAATGATATGTGACGTTTTTTGCCCTCCCAAAATTACCTGAAAGCTTCCAAAGCAGGCTCCCCCAGGCAGTGTGACATAGCACACGTAGGGCGGATGCGCCGCTGGCACGGACTCGTAGATGACCAGGGCTCCGCCGCCGCCGGCCGCACCCCCACCACGTGACGCCTTCGCCTGCCAGAACTCCTGGAGGGCTTCCACCACGTTCACCGTCGATATCACGCCGTCTGTTGGATTTATATTTGTTAAACGTAATGGATAAATGTTCACCGAATAATGAAATCACAACCGAACTTCTTTCTCTCCATTGAAGTACTCGTATAACGTACTCGTACTTACATCTCAGAATTACTATTTCAAACAAAAAATATGCGCATCAAGACATAGATTAAGTTGACGCGCATGCGCGGGGCATAGTCGTACCTATAGTATGTGCCATATCGATTGAGAAAAACGGACAATGACCTCAGATATGAGCCGAGTGTCAAAAGGCGTAACTTACAAAATCTCAATTTAGATGTGATAACAATATTTAAATATTGATATTATTCCCACTTCTAGGTCAGCACATATGTTTTGTTTTTTTGTTTCTTAAATAATATTGTCTGTGGTTCCTATAAACATAGTAAAATCTTACGGTACATCGCGAAAAATGTGTTATATTTTATATTTCAATTTATGGTAAGTAACGCAGCAATTCATTTAATAACAGTTTCATATTAAAAAAATATTTGAAGCAATATAATCACCATATTGAGCTTTTGCAAATTCATCCCTTTAAAATAAACAAAACGCGCGTTACGTCAGTTCGTTCTAAAAGAAACGTGACAATGGCAGCCAGAGATGCGTCACCTTTTTTGGGCCGGTCCGCCATTTTGTTTTCATTCGTGTTCGGATAGCGCTTGCGTGTGTACGTCTCGGGTAATTCATAGCATTCATTGCATTGTTTTAGTTGAGTTTTTACTGTTAAATTTGTTATATCGTTAAGTTTTTGTTTTTTGAATCTGTTATATTAGTTTTACTGTGACGGTCGTTACTAAATCGACATGAGTTCAGGAGAATTTGGTGAAGGACCCGGTCCTTCAACATCAAGTGGAAAGAGACGTCGCCGACCCATAATAAACGTAGCAGGTACGTACAAATAGGTACAAATGCGACGACGTAGCCTTTCTATTTCTTAAAGCGCTCTTTTTATGTGACCATGTGGTATTTATTTTCTAAAACAATATGTATTTATGTGATGTAGTACTATGGTAGTATATTTTTGTCATTTATTTACAGGCCCATCTTCTGGAGCACCTTTAACGTCACCAGTAAAAAAGAGAAAACCTACCACTTTGTCGGTCGGGGAACAAGAGATTATCATTAATGTATACAAATATGTCAAAAACACCTGGCCCGAAGACGTGTATCCTTCAAACGTTAATATGGTAGAAAAGGTTTCGGAGATCTCAGGAGTCAGCAAGAGCACTATATATCGCGTATTAAGCGTGTATAGAGATTCCCATAAAATACCAGAAAAGGGAATAATTAATAAAAGAAAAAAGTCTGTAATTGACAAGTTGGACGATTTTGATAAATCGGCTATAAGAGCGAAAGTGCATCAGTTCTTTCTTGCAGGAGAATTACCGACTTTAGACAAAATTTTGCTCAGTATAAATCAAGATGACCAGTTGCCAAACTTGAGCAAAACTTCCCTGCGACGTGTGTTGCGCCATTTAAAATTCAAATATATAAAGAGAAACAGAAAAAGTGGTCTAATAGATCGCCCAGAGATAGTTCTGTGGCGTACCAGATATTTGAGAGAAATACAAATATTAAGAAACGAGGGACGTAACATTTTTTACCTTGACGAAACATGGATTAACGCAGGTCATACTATGGGAAAGGTATGGGAAGACACCACAATTGAATCTTCTCGTCAATCACGGTTAGAAGGCTACTCTACTGGCGCGAAAGCCCCTTCGGGTAAAGGAAAGCGATTAATAGTTGTACACGTTGGCAATGAAAATGGCTTTTTGGAGGGATGTGATTGGGTATTTGAATCATCATCTACTGGTGACTACCATGAGAGTATGGACGCTCTCCATTTCGAGGACTGGTTTAGAAAAGTAATAGAAAAACTGCAAAGCGGCGATGTCATAGTTATGGATAACGCTAGTTACCACTCCAGACGTTTAGAAAAAACCCCAACAATGTCTTGGCGGAAACAAAATATGCAGGAATGGCTAGAATCTAAACAGATCGCATACGTGCCCTCGGACACAAAGACCCACTTAATGGAAAAAATAAAGGCAGTTAAAGATAACTATCGAAGTTACGTCACCGACGAGATGGCAAAAGAAAAAAGCATCACAGTGGTAAGGTTACCTCCTTATCACTGTGAGCTTAACCCCATTGAACTTGTGTGGGCAGATGTGAAAGGGTACGTTGCACGAAAAAATACAACTTTCAAGTTAAAAGATGTTAAAAATTTACTTAAAGATGGTTTAACTCAAATCACGCCAGATAAATGGAAAAACTGTGTTCAGCATGTCCTTAAGGTTGAACAAAAAATGCGTGGCATGGATGATAGAATTGACCAAACTGCAGATCGCTTTATAATTAATGTTACAGATAGTTCATCAAGTGAAGATACGAGTGATGATTGCACCGAATAAAAATAAAGTTCTTATATAATATTAAAAATAAAGTTTTATCTTTTGCATAAGTACGTACTTATTCGGTGTCGTTATCACTCGAATCTTTATATGTGTTATAAATTAATGTTTTTTGTTGTTAAATGAATAAAGTACTTTATAACAATAGATGATTTTTCTTCTACAGCGATCTTTCACATAACTTTTTAATAATAGTTAATAAATATATATTATATCAATCATTATAAAAAAATCATTATAAATAAAGAAAGTACTACATATAAAATGTGCCTATATATTGAAGGTTTGTAACCCCTGGTTAAACGACCGAAAGGTCATTGTCCGTTTTTCTCAATCGATTTGGCACATACTATAGTACATATTACTTCAATGTTACACTCTAATTTAAATTTGATTAATTGCAATTTAAACAGTTAAAGAAAAACAAAAAAATGTAATCACGCCGTCGCTACGGCTGGATTTATATTCAATGCCAAATTTTCACCGTGTAATGAAATAAAATTTTAAATATACTGGCATATACTACTTCAATGTCACACTCGAATTTAATTTTTATTAATTGCAATTTAAGGCGTTATAGAACAGCAAAAAAAAGTAAAATAAAAGCAGTTTATCTGTAATTAGGTTATATTTAGACCAACAAATCTTCATTGGCTAGTCGTTGAAAAGGACATTTAACAAGTTTTCTACAAATGCATATTTATATCAACATTCCTATGACCTAAATAAATGCGTAGAAAAATTAAATCTAAAAAACATTAAGTGCTAGTATACTGAAAGCTTCTAAGTCTCGAGATTAACTCAAAATATGCTGAGAGCGCTTCCTTCCATCAGAAAGCTCGGAAGTAATCTCGTCTGGTGCGAGGGATAAAATAACCTACTTTTTTCTAATTTATAGCTAAATGGGTATTTTTACAAAATAAAAGTGTGATGTAAATATAATATTTTCATAGAGGAGGTTGACAGTTCGTCGGAATCTTTGTTTTTGTTTTTATGTATGTTCACCGATTACTCGAATACGCCTGAACCGATTTGGAAAATTCGTTTTTTTTTTTGTTTCAACGGGTATACTATTTTATCGAAATCATTCGAGCGGTTTTAAAAAAATCAACATTAAATTATATTTATTTTGAAGTCGGTTGTACAAAATTTTTAATTTTACCACTTGTGAAATATATCGACGACTCGACGAGCACATCTGGATCGTTCTACTTTCTGTGACGTTAGTGCTGTTAGAAATTTGGCTTTTACAGTTTCATCGGACATAATATGGATCATTAAATTGGAAGTCTTTAATTTATTAGCAATATTGCTAATTAATTCGCTGGGCTAAGTCTGTTAGTCTTGTTTTGCGAATATTTTCTTTAGGAGTTTTATCTCGAATAGAAATTGCGAGCATAGGATAAATGAATTTGAAATTTCTCATACACACAGCAGTGGAGGACCAAGTTTTGGTTCCGTAAGTCATCACTGGCTCACTGGTGTCAATTTTGCAGCACACTGCCAAACATGGTAACTATGGAAAAATCTCCTCTATGAGGCACTCTATGGGGGAGGCCTATGTACAGCAGTGGACATTCATAGGCAGTAATAGATGGATGAATAAAATAAAAAATTCAGCAACTTACGTCGTTCATTATTTCAATTATATTTTACCTACAGCTCTTGAGGTCATATCGGAAATCGTCTAGCATTTTACTTGAGCACTTTACCATAAACACATGATGCTAACGGTTTCAAAAATGTTTTCTTTTGGAATATTTTTGTTACAGAAGAGTTTTTGCTTTATTATATTAAGTTTTGGTTCCTTTGTGTAATCATTGGTTTGACGATGGAAGTGAATGTAAAATTCAGGCAAATTTTGTCAGAAGAAATGTAACCGTGTAACGGAGGCGTTAGAGAACATATTACCATATTTCGACATTTATATAAAGTCAAATATATTCAAATCATTCAATAATCAAATCATATAAAAAATAAAAAAATTCAATCATCAAAAAATAAATATAGTCAAAAAAGTGGCAATGGGCTGGCCATATAATTAGAAGAACAAACAACCGATGAGGAAGAAAGGTTCTCGGTGGCGGCCTTGTGCCGGTAGATGCAGTGGCGATAATAGCTGGAGTAAAGAGATTTATGTGGCTTAGGACCGTAATTAATGGCAATCTGTGGGGCCTATATGCTACAGAAGAATTGTGATGAACTGAAAAGATGTTATTCATGATGAGTAAGGTCCAGCAGGTGGATAGGTAACAACAGATTCCAAAAAAAATGTTTGAGAACAATGTTACTATTAATATTATAGTTAATATTAATATTTTAGAAATATCAATAATTTCTATAAAGAAATTTTTAAAATTTAACCGTGTAGTGGTGGCATAAGAATAATCCTATTCCATACCGTCCCGTTGGTGTTGTAACAGACAAACCAGGTAAGAAACAAACTAGGAGTTTTCCCTAAAGACAACTAAATTTAAATTTTTTCAAGAAGAAGAAAAAAATCTGTTACTTTTGCCGCTGCAAGCGTACTTTAAATGTGCCTACTCTCATGTCTCTGTTAATATCACATTAGCACTAGTTAAAGAAACACGCTCTAGTAACGGGTTATTAGATCTCTATGCTATACAACTGCAGTCGTAGAAGTTTAAAAGAAGCCTGAAATAAATGTATTAAAAACTTCTGGACTTTTTTAAATTCGTATCGCATGCGTGGTTTTTATTTCGATGTTAAAGATAATATTAGCCGATTTGTTCTCCCCTCGTGCTCAATCCACTTTAAGTTATAAACTGTCGGAGTTTACCACTATTTCACCGAAATTTTCGTTAAGTATTATGTATGTAACGTGTGTACGAACATGCACCTTTTATTTCCCCATTCGAAAAGAATTCCCAGAATGGGAAAATATGAAGTAAAATTCATAGCAACGAAGTCCTGGGAAATCGTGTTATAAATATTGCTTAAAGAAATAAACGATTATAAATCGTAAATGAAACATTGTTTTTTTTTAAATTGGTGAATAAATTTAAAATTAAAATCAGGCTTTTTGGAGAGGTATGAATGTGTAGTAATTGTATATAGTACTGACTGACTGAGTAAAGTAGGACTCAATTTTGTCCTTATTAAGTGGCGAAGCTTGCGAAGTCACTTATTGATTTCACGATGTCTGTCCGTCTGTCCGTCTGTCCGTCTGTCCGTCTGTCCGTCTGTCCGTCTGTCCGTCCGTCTGTCCGTCTGTCCCACGATTATCTCGAGAACGGTTTCGAATTTTCAAATTCTGTTTTCAGCAATCGATTACTGATCACCCAGGCATCTGAACCTCCTATTTTGAAACTGATTGCTCAACGGCAACCGTTAGAAACCACTACAAAGCTGATTGTTTCGCCACTTTGCTATGCTGTTAGCTTGCTAGGTTTATTTAATTTCACAGCCCCTCACCAATACACTGCTAAACATAGGCCTCCCGAAAATAATGCGACAATACCCGGTTCCTGCATCCATCCACTTTCTTATGTCGTACGAAGTCGTCACTCCATCAAGTGGAGAGCCGCTCTACACTTCGTTTACCGGTACGAGGCTACCGTTCGAGTAGCTTTCTTATCCATCAGTTATCGGTTCTTTGCGCCGGTCCATTGGCATTGTCCTTATTTATTTATTTTAGAGATTTTTTTAAAATCAGTGGTAGAAGCATAAGTGACTTTAAATAAATATTTACAGCACATTACAATTCCATTGCTGAACTCAGATCTCTTTACAGCTGAACTTACATCTCTTACTCAACTTAGCTGTTTGCGATGGTTGTCACACCGCACGTGGGTTATGTTACAATATGTTATGTTACAATATGTTGGAATATGTTACATCCCAGCCGTGTTTGAGTTTCTTTCTCTCGCCTTTTACGATACCCACAGGATGATATGCGATAGTGGATTTTCTGAAGTTACCACTACACTACACTTTATACGTGGTAGAGCCATGCTGCAGCTATATTAGTAGTGTAGTTGTAGCACGAATGGGTCGGCTCGACCGGGGAAGGACCACGCTCTCACAGAATACCAGCGTAAAATAGCAGCTTAACACTGCTGTGTTTCGTATGGTGAGTGTAGAGAACCGGATACCCTTTTTACTGGAAAATAGGCATTCCATATTAGTCCTCACGGGTGACAACGCATCTGTATTTTGATTCGCAAACGAGGATAAATGTGGATGTCTATGGGCCACAGCAACCACTTACCATCAGGTGGACTGTGTGCTTGTTTGTCACTCTATCCTATAAAAAAAACACTGCTTATGTAATACATTAAATGTGTGGTTTTCTTATTTATATCAAACCATAAATTGCACTACTAATGACAAGCTTCTGGAAGCCTCTAGAAATCCTTTAGTATTTTTGTGTTTTATGAAGATTGTACATTAAAATATTTTTTTTATATTTGAAATTATAATGCAAAAATCGTTATATTTCAAAAACAGAACTAATAAAAATTTAAAATACTCGTATAACCGCTTACCTCGTCGCCATCGCTTTTTAATGTAATCACGACGTATGTCAGCGGACGTGAATGCCTTCAATATTTAAGTAGATTTCGAGACAATAAACCTTGACCAAGGTCATAAACACAAAACAGTACCCAATAAGAATTGTGTTATATTTATATATGTTATAATTACTTTTAACAGTGACGTACTGAGCGTATTATTTTTCGTATTGGAAAAAAGTTGCCTTAATAGCTGCGGCTTTGTTACCTCAACAGAGATAATGGGCCGTGTAAAATTTGACCGTGTAGTGGAGGTGTAAAGCCACGTATCCACCAAAAATGTTGACAACAGTAATGTTTCCAACAAGCGTCTCCACCGCAGGAACAAATATTGACAACAAGCGTATTCCTTTGATGTTGCCGCCGAAAATGGAAATAAGTTTTGTTGGCAACTGTTGTGTTGGCAACAAAACTTTGGTGGAGACGCGGCTTAAGAATACATACTAATGATAATAATAGCACCGCTGATTCCCAGACTAGGTGCTGTTGATGAGAATTTCTTAAAAGTAAAAACCAATAACTGATTTTTGACCTGACCTGACATTCGAACACGGGTCTACACGATCAGACCACACAATCGCGTTTATGACCAGACAAAGGAGGCATTAAAGAAGAATAAGAATAAGCACTAGCCATAATATCCCGGGAATGTCATAAAAGACGACAGAGGCAAACAAGCCAGGAGATGGATTTGGTAATAATTACTTTTTCACTGCTGCGTATGACCATATGAGGAAGCTCAATGTCGCTCAGCGAGCTATGGAGAGGGCTATGCTCTGGGTTTCTATAAACTTAGTAATGAGGATATCCGCAGTAGAACCAGAGTTACCGACATAGCCCAAAGGATTAGTAAGCTGAAGCGGCAATGGGCCGCCCATATAGCTCGAAGAACCGACAACTGATGGGGAAAAAAATGTTCTCGAGTGGCAACCCCGTACCGGCGGACGAAGTATAGGGCGTCCTCCCCACTAGATGGAGTGACGACCTGGTAACACATGCAAGAAATCGATGGATGCAGGTGGCTCAGGACCGTGCTTTTTGGTATTCCTTGGGGGAGACCTATGTTCAGCAGTGGATTTGTGAAGGGCTGTAATGATGACGATGATGATGAACTAAAAATAAAAATAAAGTACTTCGGCTGCTAACTCGCTCGCCAAGCGTGGCAACTATGGTAAATATCGCCCAATGTGGCAATCTATCTGCCATATAATCAGACCTACGTTCAGCAGTAAACTTTTGATCTAATGTATGAAATAAACGGTAGTAAAGTAAAAGTCAAGTTACAGCCTGTATACGTCCCACTTCATCTATTTCTATGATGGTTTTTATGACCTTTACTATGGTCGTCTTTTACGATACTTACGGAACGAAATCGGGTAATTTGTATTCCTACGCCGTCGCCAAATGAATAACAAAAAAAAACATTTAATAAAAAGTTGAAGACGAACTAAAAAAATAAATTTAATATTCTGAAGTCGGTGCTAATACATAATGTAAACAAGAATTTTGCTTCCGGCATAAGTCCATAGACAAAGTATATTATATAGACGTTTTCTCTACATTTACAGTTTTACTAATGTACTGTTTTATGGAATTTTCATCCCTTTTTTTGACACTATACTTCGATAAATCGAATAATACAAATATTCTCGAATTCTCCAAATGTATGTGAGACTATCCTTGAAGCATATTTGATACTGTTTTTTTTTTAAAAACATCGGTTCGCAATTGTCAAAGATATTGCGTAACATACATAAAAAAAACATATTATACAAAAAACATACAATCGAATCGTAAGCCTCCTCCTTTTTTCGAAGTCGGCTAAAACAAAATAAGACAAATAAATATTTTATCGTTTTTGCGATACATAAACGAGGCGAGATTAAATTAAAATACCATTTAATACCAGTATATTGAAAATGGATTAAAATTCAATTATAGAAATAAATGCTTTTCATAATAGAGCAATGGTGACCGACGCAAATTGCTACGTGCGAAAAAAACAACACGATCATTTAAAAGAGCAGTATCATCCTGCGTCATTTAATTTAGCCTTGTTAAAACATTTAAAAGATATTTAAATTTAAAAATTAAATATAAATGTCCAGGAAAAAGCAAAAAAGATGAAGCTATTTCTGATTATGTAAACCCTAATAACTTAAAGAGCATGTCGAGTTTTGTTATGTTGTAGAGTTGTTGTCATGTATGCTGAATGTTCGCTGTGTATAACGTCTCGTGATCGTCGTTACGAGCGACAGAGGGATATAAAACAGAGGATGGGCAGCAGCAGCATCCTGCTAACCGCTCAAAATAATAAATACCTGCAATTGCCAACTCGCGTCAAGTCAAGCGTGGCAAAGCATATATACAACCTGCAGCACCTCGTCGCCAGTTTGGACTATTTAGAGCTAGTAATATAATAAGATGATTATGCCCGCCATCTATCGGTTATCATGAGCAATTTTCGTGGCATTTTTTTATAGGATAAGGGTGACAAACGAGCACACAGTCCACCTGATGGTAAGTGGTTGCTGCGGCCCATAGACATCTACATCTATCCTCGTTTGCGAATCAAAATGCAGATGCGTTGTCACCCGTGAGGACTAAGATGGAATGCCTCATTTCCAGTAAAAAGGGCCTCCGGCCACCTGCACTCACCAAGCGAAACGCAGAGGTAAACCTCTACTTCACGCTGGTGTTCTGTGAGGTCGTGGTACCACCCCGGTTTGAGCCGGCCCATCCGTGCGACAGCAAAAGCTGCCGCGTGGCTCTACCACTGATATATTTTTCGTAATCGTCAGTTAGTACAATCACGGGATAAAACTGTTAGGTATGTTGTGGAATATTGCAATATTAATCTCAGAAAATGTAAGTTTGACAAATGAGTATGAAAGATGAAGCGAAGCAGAACCATATCCATACTCTGTGACCATGTCGTTTTAAATTCCATTGCGCCACGACATACGACTGACATTCAAAATTCAAATTATCAATTAGTGATACTTGCTTGTCACTGGATGTAATATTTGTAATTTATTATGACAAAGGTGCACATGAAGTTTTGGGAAAGGAATTTGTACTTTAATAATCATGCGACATTGCAAACTATTATTGTTATTATAATCAAAAATTTATTGTAAAAAAGTAGGTATGATTATAATCTTGTTGGATTTGTAGTAAAATCAGATAACATTATACTACAATATGTATTTTTTGTTAATTAAGAGTAGTATTGTTTAAATTCGTCAACATTACAAACACATTTTCTAAGGTTTCAAGTTATTTTTAAAACATAATATAAACTTGCGATACTTGTAGCATGGTAAAACTTCATCCTCATTTGTGATTTTGATTGTCACAACAGAATGCATTTATTTTACTTATATTTCAATATAGAAAACTAACACGAATTAGGAACACGAACCGAACTTTCTTAGGTATGCTGATGATGTCGTAAGGCGAAACCGAAAGCGGTTATATAGGTAATATCTTATAAAATAAATAAAATGATAGAGGTTTCCAGTTATGCGCGCATCAAGGAAAGACGATTATGTTGATTTCAATTAGGTTTTCTAAGTTTTATTTCTTAGACACTTGGCACTTACCTAAAAAAAGTATCTTATCTAAAATTATTGCGATATCTTCATTTAATATAAAGTTATTAAAGTTTTAAGAAACAACGATTTTTATAAGCACTACGTTTTCAGTGATGTGTTTTCTTGCCGCGGGGAAGTGGGGGAAGCATATAATTCGTTTTCTTACAGTCGTATTTATATATTTATATTATATCACGCAACGCGGACGAAGTTGCGGGTATCAGGTAGTCTTAAAATATGAATGAAACAAGTACATGTGTCATTTCAAATTATAAATTATTTTTAAATCATATGTTCGTTTTATCCTTACTATATTATTTAGTTAAGACAGTCTCCCAGTGATTAGCGACTTTATTCGAAAACAGGCAAATTAGCGCAAAGTTTTCCATCAGTATACTGTTAATCGGTTTTGTTAACTCGTCAACTCGTCGTCGTGAGCTCGTCAACGTTTTACAATGAAAGCGTTAGCGCTGCCGACGTCTTTGTAACTTCAGACGCAAGTTTTATGCAAATCATGCTTGGATTTGCAAAATTATCCAATCAACATATACTGTAAGCGATCAAATATCTTAATGTTGAAATTAACACATCATGAAATGAATAAAACTCTTAATACGATAATTAAGTAGTAAATAATGTTTAAGTGAAGAATTCGAATGATTTTTTTTTATGATGTACATATTGAGGATGTAATACTATAAGGCACCAACATCAAGTGTCGCAAAAAATATATTACTTGCTCGCAGTGAGAAATCTTATGATGAAAAGGTAATTCGGTGGTGATTATTTCACTTGAAGTTATAGTTTGTTTACGCGTGCTTAAGACAACATCTTAGACTGTATGCTTAGTTAAAGTTAGGTTCGAGTTACAGCCTATATATGTCCCACTACTGGGCACAGGTTTCTTATTCTGTAAGGATTATGTTACTATCCGTTCCGGCCCACTGGAAACCAGCGCTGTTGTTTCGGTGACAGCATAAGTCGAGTGAGGTCCGTTTGCCTAACGCTTCACAATACACATCATGAGGAATATTATTTTTTACTTTAATTTATAAGTATACATTTTAAATGTTATATACGTCAAATTGTTGTTTTCTTTTGGAGCAATTGGTCTGCGACGCAGCTTCAGTGCCCGTTGACTGACAACATGCCCGCGAGATATTTTATTCCTCAGAAACGCAAGTTTCCTCATAATATTTTCCTTGTCCGTTCAGCATTTGGTACAGCAGCACTTAAATATTGCAATTAACAATTAGTATACTGTGTAAATTTACGGCGAGAGCTTAGCCCCTGAGTTACAACGGTCTTATATGTAGGGTAAAGCTAGAGTCAGTATTCCAAAAACTTCGCATATCGCAATACTACACATTAACATGTGAAAATTTTTGTTATAAAATATTATAAACGTATTGGTATAAATTCTAATTGCTTAGCACTGCTACATTAATAATCCAATTCATAGCCAAAGAAAGAAGGAAATGTTGTTGTTGTCCTTTTCTATCTATCTCTACCACGTTTCGTATGTTATAAAAAGACCAGTTACATAAACTTTGATTTTTATAACTTCTTTTCTTAATAGAAATCTCTGTACTTCTCTGTATGAGTCAGTATAATTAAAATATTCGGGATCTTAGCTCTCAAATGTGATAACGTACGTAACGTAACGTGAGCTACATCGATTTTATGTTTGCAGTTAACTGTAAATATGATGATATAAATTATTTATTTTCATTTCTTATTTATTTACTTTATTAGGCTCTCACAACAATGAGTACACTGTTACATACATATGGAATAACATCACAATTATTATAACTAAATGTCTCATTACTTACATGATTTTTTACTAGGAAGATTAGGACAGTCTAAAAATCCAGTTAATAATTTCTTTAAAAACAATAAATCAATAATTTTTCTTCTCGTTTCCAATGACGGTATCTTAAAATGAGTCAGTCTTTCCTCATATGACTTGAGCGTCCTGGCCATATTGCAGCTACGAGTCAAGTGCCACAGAAATCTTTTCTGTAATATTTCAATGCGGTTTATATGTATTCTGTAACTGGGTGACCAAACTACACTTTAATACTCCAGGTGACTGTTGACTAGTGAGTTGTACAATATTATTTTTGTGGCCGGTTTTATAAAACTCCTATTCTCCCTCAGTACAAACCCAAGCATCTTTGATGCTTTTAGCACACAGTGATTTATATGTAAATCAAATTTAAGTTTTGGATCCAGCTGAATGTCTAGGTCTTTAATTGCATCTCGCAGAATACCAGCGTAAAATAGCAGCTGAACACTGCTGTGTTTCGTATGGTGAGTGTAGGAAACCGGAGACCCCTTTTACTGGAAATGCGGCATTCCATCTTAGTCCTCACGGGTGACAACGCATCTGCATTTTGATTTGTAATAGAGGATAGATGCAGATGTCTATGGGCCGCAGCAATCACTTACCATCAGGTGGACTGTGTGGTCGTTTATCCTTATCCTATAAAAAAAAAACATTAACTTCTTCAGCAATTCGTTACATATACGATAACTTGAATTGGCGATATCTCTGTTTCTGTTGAATTTGATATGCTTGCATTTTTTAAATATTTGAAGATATTTTGTTTCAGTCACACCCATCTGCTAGCCTATCCACAATACTTTGAAACAGCAGGATGTCACCCTGTTTCCTTATCATTTTAACAGCCTTGAGGTCATCAGCAAATAAGTGTACTTCAGAGTTTTAGAAACACTGCTCAATATCGTTCATGAATATTGTGAAGAGATAGGGCTCCAAATGGGATCTCTGTGGGATTCCAGACGATTAATATAGGACGCTAGACGCTAAATATAGGCCTCTCCCAAGTAATGCCACAAAGCACGGTCCTGAGCCACCTGCATCCATCGTCTTCCTGCACGTCTTACCAGGTCGTCACTCCATCTCATGGAGGGTCGCCCTACACTTCGCCTACCGGTACGAGGCTGCCACTCAAACACCTTTCTTCCCCATCGGTTGTCGGTTCTTCGAGCTATATGGCCGGCCCACTGCCACTTCAGCTTACTAATCCGTTGGGCTATGTCGGTCACTCTGGTTCTACTGCGGATATCCTCATTTCTAAGTTTATCACGCAGAGAAACCCCGAGCATAGCCCTCTCCATAACTCGCTGATCGACCTTGAGCTTCCTCATACGGCCAGCAGTGAAGGACCACGTCTCAGATCCGTACTGGCACTGGCAACACGCACTGGTTGTACAATTTCGTTTAAAGGTTTTGAGGTATGTCTGACGAGAAGATGTGGCGTAGTTTCCCGAACGCTGCTCAGCCGAGTTGAATCCGTCGATTGACCTCTCGGTCGAAGTTGGACTTACCTAGTCGGACTATTTGTCCCAAGTAAACATACTCGTCAACAACTTCGAGCTTAGTGCTCCCAACAACTACCAGCATAGGTGTGACATGGACATTAAACATGATCTTTGTTTTGTCCATGTTCATCCTAAGACCTATTCGTTGAGAGACACTATTGAGGTCATTGAGCATAGTGCTTAAGTCCTCCAGCGATTCTGCCATAAGGACTATATTGTCTGCAAATCGATTGTGAGTGATGTACTCGCCATTGATGTTAATACCGTATCCTTTCCAGTCCAGAAGCTTGAAAACGTCTTCCAATGCAGCAGTGAAGAGTTTCGGGGATATAACGTCACCCTGTCTTACACCTCTCTGCAATTGGATAGGTTTCCGCCCTTCTGCTCCACGCCTCCAGTGTAATGCCACCATGAAGGACGGAATTAAAGCTTCTGAAGGACTTCAAGTAACGGTTTTCCACCCGCTTTCAGAAGCTCCGCTGTAATTCCATCCTCGCCTAGGGCCTTGTTTTTAAGCTGCTGGAGAGCCATTCTAATCTCGCTCAGACTGACGTCCGGGATATCTTCGGAATAGTGTCGGATAAGACTCGCTCTTGGATCGTTACTCACACTTGCGTGTGGCACCAACAATGACGTGTACAGCTGCCCATAGAACCTCACAATCTCACTCAAAATCTCAGATGCCCCGGAAACGATGATGCCACACTCAGTATTCAGCTTTGACAGTTGGCTCTTTATGGCAGACAGATCTCTGGCAAAGACATTGGAGCCTTGGTTCCGTTCGATCGCTTCTTCAATTCGAGCTGTATTGAAGTTGCGTAAGTCTCGCCGCATGCATTAAGAGATCTGTCTATTCAGTTGCCTGTATGCTGTCAAATCTGTTGAAGAATGTAGCTTCATCTCCTGTCTAACAGCCATGAGATTGAGAGTGTGATCGGAGAGTTTTTGTGTTCTTCTGTGGCGGGTCTTGCAGAACTTAGCGCCGACCGCATGGACAGTTTACACCAGCTTATCATTCATATCATCCACTTCATTGCAGTCTTCTAGACACTGAAAACGGTTTTGTAACTCGAGCTGAAAGGTGAAAGGACCTTGGAACAGAGCACAAGGGGGACGGAGTGTTGACTTCATTAGACGAGATCTCTCCAACTTAACGTTTAGGTTCAGTGTGCTTCTAACCAATCGGTGATCGCTACCAGTTTTAACCCTCGCGATCACGGAAACATCACTGAACAGTTGTCGTCTGGTCGTCATAATGAAGTCAATCTCATTTTTTGTCGTACCATCGGGGCTCGACCAGGTCCACTTTCTGTGGGGCCGCTTCTGGAAGAAAGAATTCATCATGAAGAGTCCCTTTTTCTCCATGAATTCGGCCAGCTGCTGACCCCTTGGGTTACGTTGCCCTATTCCGAATTTCCCTACTTTCAGCTCACCGTTCTCTCTTGAGCCTAGTTTTGCATTGAAGTCTCCCATTAACAACGTATTGGGTTTTGGAGGAATCCATGGCTCTAGATATATCCTCATACATTTCCTCCCCCTCCTCTTCGGGGTGTTCCCAGGTTGGTGCGTAAACCTGTATGACCTTCAGCGAATACCGATTGGTGATTCTGAGTATAAGGTACGCAACCCTCGTCGACACACTCAATCTTTACAACGTTGTTAACGAGAGACTTGTGGACGATAAATCCGACACCTCCTTGGGATAGATGGTCGCCCTTCCGGTGATAGAGCACGTTACCGGATTCGAGAATTACCGTTTCCTTCCTTCTCTTCGAACTTCGGATAATCCTATAATATGCCAGCGTAACTTATCTATCTCTTCTTTCAGTTCCACGATCTTCTCGTCAGTCCTCAGAGTGCGTGCGTTGTATGTTGCCAGGTCAAATCGTTTTAGGTGGCAACCGAACCTTCACTGGGGATTCTTAGCACCCCCTGCCCCACCGTTACCATGGTCGCCACCCTAACCAGGAATAGCGGGGTCGCCGGAGACTGGGGGCCGTCTCTTTGTTACTCTTATCATAGGGGGGTATTTGCCTCAGTTGCCACGCTTGGCGAGCGGGTTAGCAACCGCAGTGTTTTATTGTAAGTTTGTTGTTATCAGGAAGATGCTGCTGCCCATCTCCTGCCTGTTTCCCTTTGTCGCCTTTTACGACACCCACGGGAAGATATGGGGTAGTGGATATTCTTAACCGCCACAACACGGCAGACGATTTAATATAGCAGAATAATATAATACTCGTATTTAATAGACAATTTATGATTAAACCACTGGTTCAAATAACACGATAAATCGTTATCCGAAAAAATCCAGCAAAGTTCTTAACGGGATTATTTTTTAAATTAATTCTTAGTAATAATTTATGTTGTAACATTTAATTAACTTTTTTAAGCTTACAACTTCGTACTTCGTAACGATCACCTAATTACCAGAAATTATTTTCAACTATGTGTTGTTCAATATTAACCCTTTTATATTGTAATAAATATATTTATTAGACAGACGTTGATTTTAATAAATTATTACGTTTACGCAAATACTACTCATTGAGTAAAATTTTTTTTATGGATATTTTCCCATTTTATTTTTACTAATATTTACTATTTATTTTTAATTTTTAATATTTCAAGTACTTTATGGCACCGATTTTACGGAGGACTGAGGCGGTCGATGTCTCGATGTCAGATATTCGGGACCACTTTAAGTTTTTAAATAATAGTTTTTGGTTTAGTCTACGCAGAAAAAGCTTTTCTTTTTTCAAATATTTCGAGCTGGTACACTGTGCGAGCGTGAATGTTTGCCGGTCGAGCCGAATCATTTGAGCTGTAGTTATAATGGCTAAGTGAAACGTGACCCTACTGCGTAAAAATTATCCCACCAAAAACATAAATATGAAGAGGGAGCCGAGTTCGGGACAAACGGCGTTTTTTCCCAAACGGAATGGATTGTCGATTTCGCCGATAAAAGCGTCGTCAACACTTGCGACATCGAATATATATAAATTGTAGCTTTCAGATTTTAGCTTTGTGTAAGCCTGGACCTTGATGCTATATTTCAAGTTTCTAAGTAATCTAGATCTAGATCTAGAACCTCGGCTTCTTCATGAGTGAGTTAATGAATCAGACAGTGATTGATCAAAATGGAAATTTTCTGAACTTAATAAATCAAGAACTATAATAGCTTTATTCATGAAATTAGAATTATAAAATAGGGATGCAAAATTATAAGTATATATGCCTTATAGTTTTTAAGTTATGAGCTTAAGAGCTACTTTTTTTTTCAGCTTGACTGACATACCACCGCGCCGTGTCTAGATTTCATATAATTTTAATTGAGTGATAGCTCAAATTATATGAGTAGTGATATATAATTTTGATATACTATACTGAGAGATAATTAAAATAAGTTTAGTCTTTACTGCACAATTGTATAGTATAGATACAAGATAAAATTACTGAATATTTATAAATGAATGAAACCGCAATCCACAGCATATACATAAAGTAAAAACGAAGTATTAATGTGTTCTAAATTGCCTTCTCGAAGATCGACGTGAATGTGTTTTGTTTCAAATATCGAAATAGAGCCGGAATGCTCAAGGTAATTTACTTGTGACATAGAAAGCTTAATCAATTTCCTTGCAATCGGCTTTCTAATCAAATGAAATCGTTCGGAAACACGACACAAAACTATACAAAGAAAGTTAGAAGCGGCACAGCTTTTAAGTTGCTTAGTTGGACGGCGAATTAAATCTGAAAGTGTTTTGAGGTAAACGGCTAAAGTTTTTGCGGCTGGAGTTGCAAGATTAAAGTTAAATTACCTTCGTTTTTTACAAAATCTTTTGTAATCTTTTAAAACGAAGTTTATACTAGTTTTTATTTTATTTAGTCCACATAAATAACATAAGAGCAAGCTCTTCCATTATTTATATTTTAGTATTCATATATGGAATTATTTGACTTTGTATGTCATTCGGACGCAAACATATACTCAGCGACTGTTTCACATTTCACGTCGACCACTAAAATACACCGTAGTTAAAACATGCAGTTACCTCACTCGGAATAACAAAGAAAGAGACAGAATATTACATACATTTCAAGTGACGTCGAAACTATGCTCAATTTATTGTAAGAACACACACACACACACACACACACACACACACACACACACACACACACACACACACACACACACACGCACGCACTTTTAATATGCAGCTAAACCATGCTTTTTATGCAAATTATTTTGGTTTTTTTTATAAAATAAGGGTGACAAACGAGCACACTGTCCACCTTATGATAAGAGGTTGCTGTGGCTCATAGACATCTAAATCTATCTTCGTTTGTGAATTAAAATGCAGATGCGTTGTCAGCCGTGAAGACTAAGATGGAATGCCTCTTTTCCAGTAAAATGGGTCTCTACACGCTCCATACGAAACACAGCAGCATTAAGCTGCTATTTTACGCTGGTATTCTATGAGAGCGTGGTCCTGCCCCGGTCGATCCGACCCATTCGTGCTACAACTATACTATTAATATAGCTGCAGCATGGCTCTACCACGTATAACACAGGTGCTATGTATGTTGGCTAAATGAAGTCGTGATGTTACATATTTAAATTTTAGGGTTATTTTTTAGACATGAAATGAAGGTAATTTTTTGTCATAGCGTATCATGGGCCACCGGCGGACCGGAGGAGAGTAGCAATACGCAGGCGTTCTCCTCTGTCAAAGTATTAGTCCACGCGTTCCTATGCGTACTATAAAACTAGTTCCAGCCGCACTGTTCATTAGATTAAATTTACTTGCGCGGCTGAATCGACGTCCTACAAAATGCCCAATTGTTCAGTGTTTTTGCTGCAAAAAGAGATCTACCATATCAAATTTACAAAAATGTGGTGTTATCTTTCATAAATAAAGAATTTAAAAAAAATATTGACGTAATCGTATTTAAATGAGACAATTGATCATTATTACCAAAATAGACATTCTGAAAAATCTAAAAATGTAATGATTTTTGTAAAACAGAAGTATGTCAAACCAATAATAAGGAATATTAAATCTGCAAGTATACCTTTGTATACTTTTTTCGATATTTACTAGTCCTTAGCCTTGCCCCCCCCCCCCCTAGGTGGAGTGATGATCTGATAAGACATTTAGGAAGTCAGCTCATGACCGCACCGTGTGTGAATCATCATCATCATCATCCTCTTTCAAGGAATGTGAAAGAGGATGATGATGATGATGATTCACTAGGTCTTGCACATTATACTTTATGTATATTACACATATTTAATTATTTTACTTTACATTTCTTCATTCTTATTCATCATCTCATTCCACTGGAGCAGCGCGGTTGATTAGAATTGAGATAAATTGTTTTATAATTCTCTTAGAAATGAGGGTAGGTCTGCTGGGACGTATACATGTTGTAACTTTAGTTTAATTTTACTTGTTTCTCTCCGTCAGAAACATACCCGTTATTAAGCCTTAGCAAATTAATTCCAAAATCTAAAAACAAGAGTTTAATTAATGTAATTGCGTTTGATAACTTCCTAATTAGGGCACATTTGCACGTAACAGAGTTATTATTGTTTGAATTAAAAGTTTAAATTGCAAACCTACATATATTTGCTCTTGTTTAATTAATTAGAAGAACTAAAGTCTAAGTATAAACCAATTTTTAAATGGCGGAAGGTGGTGCCAAATGGTCGATAGTGTGATCAAGAATACGTCTGTCATTCGTGCTGATGACGGGAAACTTTTGTGAGTAAGATATGAGTACCGACGTGGTCGCAACGCCGTACAAGCGGTACGCAACATCAACGACGTTTACGGAGCGAATACTATAAACGAACGCACCACCTGTTATTGGTTTGCTCGCTTCCGTTCTGGAAATTTCAACCTGAAAAATGAACCCCGTGGTCGTGCAAAAACTTTGGTTGACGATGACGAATTAAAGGCGATCGTGGAAGCTGATGATACGCAGTTTACGGCTGAATTAGCAGCAGCTATCAACGTTAGCATCAAAGTATTATTGGTACATTTGCGTCAAACTTGACAATTGGGTGCCCACGAACTCAATGATCATCAGCGCGAAGTACGCATCGAGATGTGCCTTTCACTGCTCAACGGGAATACAAACGAAATAATTTTGAACCGCATTGTTACCTGCGACGAAAGATGGATTCTGTTTGACAATCGCAAGTGCTCAGCAAGTTGGTTGGATGCTGGTTCAGCACTTAAGCAACGCCCTTAACGAAAACTTACCTCTAGAAAAGTGATGGTCTCTGTTTGGTGATCTAGCACTGGTGTGGTTCCAAACGGGATGAGCATTACTGCAGATGTGTACTGTGAAGAACTAAACACAATGATGGAGAAGCTCGCTCGTCTTCAACCAGCTTTGGTCAATCGCTCGTCCCCACTGCTCCTGCACGATAACGCGCGACTTCACAACTGTACAACATACGGTCTCCAAGTTACAAGAGCTGGGGTTGGAAGCTTTCCGTCATCCACCTTACTCACTAGACCTTGCGCCTACAGACTTCTAATTTTTCAAGAATTTGGATAGCAAAAATTCAATACCCGAGAGGCAGTACAAAATGCTTTTGAAGAATTTCTTGCCTTCCGTTAATTTAAAAATTACGTTAACTTATTTCATGAGAAAAGGCAATTTCATAGGTAAAGATCTAATATAAAAATCATTGCTGTCCGTCAGTCTCGCGAAAACTGGAAACTGGCTGAACCGATTCTAACGACGTTCTGATTTTATGTGGTAGAGCCACGCTTAAACTATATTATGGTTGTAGCAGGAATAGATCGGCTCGACCGGGGAAGGACCACGCTCTCACAGAGTACCACCGTAAAATAGCAGCTTAATGCTATTATTTCGTATGGTGAGTGTAAAGAACCGGAGACTCTTTTTACTGGAAGTGAGGCATTCCATCTTAGTACTCAAGGGGGACAACACATCTGCATTTAGATTCTTAATTAAAGATTGTTGCAGATCTATGGACCACAACATCCACTTACCCTCAGGTGGACTGTGTGCTTTAAAAATGAATTTTTCGTGTGTGTTTGAGTGGATGGTTTAAATTCATAATTGGACCCGGTAGGTTACGCTGTAGTCGCGATCCCTGGATAACCTGGATATTCCTGAATAACCAGTGCGAAGCCGGGGCGGATTACTTGTTAGTAATTAAGTGTGGGTGTGTGGGTGTGTGCGCGTGGGTACCTGCGTGTGTGTAGTGTGTGCGCATATACCGGTTCGTAAGTTAGAAAATTTTTCGTCTAGCATATCTAGACTAAATTTTAATATCTTATTCAAACTAAATGGTTGCAATTTAGAATCGTTTGGTAGGAGCAAGGGTCAGGGGTTGAGGAGAGGGGAAGGGGGGGAGGGTCCCCTTACTCCCAACACCACTCCCATTAAAAGGTAATACACCGTTCTTGAGAAAAATCAAAAAGAAAATCCCATAGACCTAACCTGAAACTAACATTTATCGTCTCTGGCAGGAGGGGGGAAGTGGGTACCTTTCCCTCGTTGCGGAAATGTATAGTTTATAAGTAATGTTTTTTTTGTAAAATCATAACCTCAATTTTTTACACGGGAATATTGACCCAAAGTTATTTCTACAACGGCTTCGGCGCTGCGGGAAGTACAGCCCCCGCCCGCTGTAGCAAATCGCAGGCACCTGTGCGAGCCGTAGCGGCTGAAGCTGGTCGTCGAAGGCGACCAATAAGCCGAAGCTGCGGAGGTGATCCCCCTACGCGCCTACGGCTTTACAAAACCACTCTAGGAGTAGGGCAGTGGAGTCGGGGCGTGCTGGTTTAATTTTAGTACAGATTCGATCAGATCAGATATCTTATCTATATAGTCACGTTGCCTTTGCTCCCGCCACAACCTTCTAACCTATTCCAACTGAACTTATTTCTGGGTGCTCAAGTATTTCTGGGCAGTTTTAAACAATTCAGAAAAAAGCAGTATATTATAATCATTTCTTTATTGTCTGTAAACATATTTTTTTATTAATTCCTCAAAAGGATCTCTTTTATTCCTTATAATTTCTCTTCTCCATAAATATTCATATATCAAGTTGGTAAAATTTTCTCTATTATTATAGTTGTCTTTAGCGAAATATCTTTTGACAGAGAGTATAGACAGTAGAATAATGTGACACTATTCTTACGTCCTTGTCACACTTACACAAAATTCTGTATGCTATCCAGCTTTCACGTTAATTTTTCCATGTTTTACGCATTTTAGGCTATAATAGTTTTTATTTATTTTATCGATAACGGTGCATTACCTTTTAATGTGAGTGGTATTATTATAATCGGGGACCAAATAAAACACCTTACTCCGTCAAATTCGAGCCAAACGATTCTAAATCCAACCCAACTAAATTCTTATACGTTCAAGCGCATAATGATACCTTAGTTTTCATGAAAATCGATTCTGTAGATTTAAAAAATATAATCGTTGAACGAAATAAAATGGTCAAATATTTTTCAAGTTGATTTTAAGGACAGAACGAATCACACCCACATTGATTTTGAAGTTGGCTTTAAGTGTCTATTTGCTGTAGTGGCTCAACATACCAGTTGGCGAGACTCCTGCTTGGATTTCACCTTCTCACCTATTTCCACCACCAAGGTGCAGCCCATGCACTGCTGTGTTCTGTTCTTCTTCCTCTGGGTCTGAAGGTTGCAGATAACCGCTATAATTGCAGGTTGTCAGGCATTACATTTTAATCCTCGGAGGTGAAGAAGTTGGTTGCAGATATTCATGGGTTGAAATAGCCATTTACCTTCCAGTGGATTGTGAGTTCGTTTGTCAATTCAAAATTATAAATAAATCACGTGGACTTCAAACTCGCTTTTCATACTAAATTTATATAGAAATGAAATCAATCTGTTTATTTTGTGAACATATGTTAATTTACAAATCTTGATATGTACATATTAAAATATAAAGTAGGTATAAAATAGATCCCACTCGAATCAGGTACAAACGTGCTCTAGAAAGAATTTATCTAAATGAATATTATCATTCTCGTTAAATCGAATTTCTCACAACCACGCGAAACGACACTTTCTAGATTCACGGAACTAAGCACTAAACAGGTTTCATGCGAACATTCGAGTCACTAACAATGAAACGCAATATTCATTAAACAGTAATGCAATAGTTTTGTTGTCCAATTTATCATATTTTGAAAGAACTTACAAAAATTTTAACATATTTATTTGTTTAAAATACTAATTTTTTATAGACTTAGGGTGACAAGCGAGCACACAGTCCACCTGATGGTAAGTGGTTGCTGTGGCACATAGACATTTACATCTATCCTCGATTACGAATCAAAATGCAGATGCGTTGTCACCCGTGAGGACTAAGATGGAATGCCTCGTTTCCAGTAAAAAAGGGTCTCCGGTTCTCTACACTCACCATACGAAACACAGCAGCGTTATGCTACTATTTTACGCTGGTATTCTGTGAGAGCGTGATCCTTCCCCGGTTGAGCCGACCCATTCGTGCTACAACTATACCAGTAATATAGCTGCAGCATGGCTCTACCACGTATAAGTCTATTATTATGACATGTACCTATTTATAAATATAAGAGAGCAATTACTTGTCGAGGAAATATATGTATGTATGTTTAAATGTTTGGTTTTTGATGTTTTTATAACTATATATTTAAGGGACATACAGTACCAACTTAATCTTTTACTTTGTAGTACATATCAAGATCTGTAAACTAACTTTTGTGAAGAATTGACAAAACGAAACATAAATAATAATATATAATAAATTAAATAATAAATAAATTAAAACATTTTTCTTCTTTAGTTTGTGTCGATCTCACCCTTTTACCGACTTCCTATATCACGTATAAATGTTTTTGTTTTCTTAGACCGTTGGGCCTACGTTGCCTTTTGGTTTATCCGGCCCTGATTGAAGGGAGTATTTGCAGTAATCGATACGCTCGACAGGCGTATTTACGATCAGTACAGCATAGTACCAGACGTCTCGAAGCATTAATGGTTAATGCTCCTCCACATGACCAATCTAGGCCTTTTATATCTGTCTTACACTATATGGTGAAATCGCTATATATAGGAAGTCAAAGTGCAAAAATAGTTGATCACAGGTTTTCATATTCTCATTCATTTTTAATGTTTCGTTTTCAAGTTTTCTAATATTACCAAAAACATTCACTGGTTAAAATAAAGAAAAAATCGATCAGATAAATGACCTATTTGTATGTGTTTAAGAGACAAGTTGAAAGCAGGTGGAATTTAGAATTTCGTAAAAATAAACAGATTAACGTAACACGGCCATTGATGTTGCATGATTCTAAAAATAACTTCTAAAAGGTAGACGTATAGCAAGTTCAGAGATTACAAATATTTTACCATTAGTAGCGAATTTGAAAGATATATTAACTTACGCAGTTCGCCGGAAATAACGGTACAAATGCCGCGATCAGAAGTAGGATGTGTTATCGATTAATCGAATAATTATTTAATTCTGGAAGGAAAGGTCTTTATAATATTTTTTTAATTAATTAAACCTATCAAAAGTCCACTGTTGAACACAGGCCTCGCCAAACTGCTGCATAACGGGGATATTTGCCAGTTTCTACGTTAGCAGCTAGCTACTTGGCAGGCGGTTTGGAAACAGCAGTTTTTTTATTGTGTTTTTTTCAGAAGAAGATGGTGACAATGATGATGCTGCCCATCTTCTGTTTCGGTTTCACTTTGTCGCCTCTTACGACACACACGAGATAATATGGGTCTTACGCGGCTACTACATGGCAAATTATGAAACTAAAAAAATTGTTTTAATTAAGATATCGACGCCAGATAGTCAACAGTCGACCCTATTGCATTTATTATAAGGCGTTTAATATTATATTTATTGTATACAGCCACACATTATCGTACATTCAACCAATCACACCACAGAAATACTCACCACGTCATTCCGCACACCCGAATATTCGAATATTCGTTCCCATATTTCCATTTTTATTTCCAACCAAACAAGACACAAGCACAACACCAAATAATATAGTTGTAAATCTGTAAATTCAGACGAATAAATCTTTCAGAAGATCTACGATTTCTTTCTTTTGTTCACCGCGGATATAAGGTTTACGCTATTTAAAAAAATACTTATCTAATTTATATAATTATAAAAAAATATCAATCAATTAATTTGACTAAAAGTATTGTAAAATGTGCATAAAAGTGCGTTGTGTGGGGGATGAGATATCAAGAACCGGAAACCTTTTTTATTGGTATTGAGGCACTTTAGTACTAGACTTAGACAAGGATTATAGATAACATAAGAATTCTGTATATTCGTGTCTCTTAAAGATCTTTATAATGTAATATTTAAAAAGAATAGTATTAAGTAAGAAGCTCAATACATCGCAATATTTCAGTTTTATCATAATACTTACCTTAGCAAACTTTTACGTTACGAATAATCCCGATTCATGAGTAGCTTCTAGTGTGAATCCAAAAAAGATGGATAGATTCAGCGTTTGGTATTCCTCCTTGACTCTAATGCCTCATTCATATTAGAGCAAAGCTTGACACGAATACTAAGTTGATGAAGGTGTGTAGTTAAGAGTATTGAATGAGCTTATTCTTAACGTTAAAATATGCAAAGGTGAGTATTATAATAAAATTGAAATATTGCCGTGTATTGAAAATGGCGTTTTGCCGTATGTGCCATTTTGTGGCATCGGTCACCGGTATGTTGCAAGCAATGTACGCTCACTAACGGTTCTTCTTTCACTCCTGCGGCATTGGCTAAAGTAGCAAGTGTTCTGTACATGCTGTACTATAAATTTATTTATAGGTTATTTCCTGGCCCGCAAAATTATGTCACACGTATGAGGAAAATTGTACGTTCGCAAATCTGTTTTGTCAAATGCAGGGATAACGCAAAAAATCTTAAGCTTGATAACTTCTGTAACTTCAATATGGCATTCTTAAATACATACGTAATAAATGATAAAACTATCATTACCTATTTATTAAGGGTCAAAATGAAATTATTTATTCTGGTAATTCGATAACTTTTATTTGTAATTGTAAGTCTGTTTATTCCTCTTTTATTTTAGATTAAGTCGAATGATTTTACTTTAAAAATCTTAAATAAATATAAGTAATACAAATCCTGATTTCTATTAGGGATGCTTTACGCTTCGCCTTTTTAAGGATCACATAAAACCAATAAACATCATAGAAATGTCCATTCAAAGATAATATTATCATTTAAATGACTCTGTTAGATCGAATGTACGTGCTTCAAACAACCATTTAGAGGTGCACGGTAATTTCCACTCAATATGGCGACTTAACGTCAATTGAGAATGCGACGCAGTAAAGCGGCAATTTGATTTCCCTAAGACAGTTCAATTTTCAAGGTTCAATTGAGTTCTGAAGCTCGGACATAGTTTCTCAATTACCAATAAAACAACCGTTCAAGTCTCGGTGGACGATGCGTGGTTCGGTGATAAGATTATAGTCTCAACCTTATATTTTTATTTTAATAAAACTTTTCAAGTAGAAATTTTATAAAATTATATCTAGTTTAGCATGTTTTATTAAAAAATATATCTACTATTTTATTATATCTCTACTATTAATGAAAGACAAAATGATAATATTTTAAGATGTTATTAACATTTTTAACACGTGTTTTTACGACGATTGGAGTCCGTGGCTCACGGAGAGAAGCCCAGGGAAGGTCAACTTTATGCAGATTCTTTTCGTAGCGCTTGCCAAGGGTGATACTACAGACTGTTTATAATTTCTGATAACCAGTCAATGAATGCTATTGAAATCATCTTGAAGTGTATTTATTATTGACTGATAATGTAAATACGACGTAACCAAAGGGGTATTAGGATAACAGCGAATCTAGGGAGTAGTTATTATTTCAGTTGTTGAAAAACGTATAAAATATTTCAAAAAATGTCAGAAATAAAGTATGGTAAACTGATGGTAAGTAATTACCGGCGCACAGGAACAACTACAACACCAAGAGAATTCCCGTTGCCAGATTTAAAAAAAGAAGAAGTAAATTTTATTGAAAGGCTCCAATTCGTATTACGCGGGAAATATCGTCGATTCCATAAATAAGTTATGCTAGGAAAAAAACTTTTAGTAAATCGCACAGAGGTAGACCGGCAAGCATTGAAAATGAATTAAAACAATTTCTCTGAGCACTCCTCGCGGTAAATAGGATAGCTAGCAGAAAGAAATATCTCGTCTATGATTCCAGTCGCTCTTTATTGGATGCGCCAGAGATCTGTCTGCCAGAAAGAGCCAACTGTCAAAGCTGAAGACAGAGTGTGGCAGCATCGTTTCCGGGGCACCTGAGATTTTGAGTGAGATTGAGAGGTTCTATGGGCAGCTGTACACGTCATCGTTGGAGCCACACGCAAGTGTGAGTAACGATCAAAGAGCGAGTCTTATCCGACATTATTCCGATGATATCCCGGACGTCAATATGAGCGAGATTAGAATGGTTCTCCAGCACCTTAAAAACGGCAAGGCCCCAGGCGAGGATGGAATTACACCGGAGCTTCTGAAAGCGGGTGGAAAACCCGTACTTGAAGTCCTTCAGAAGCTCTTTAATTCCGTCCTCCATGGTGGCATTACACCGGAGGCGTGGAGCTGAAGTGCGGTGGTCTTGTTCTTCAAGAAAGGTAACAACGCTCTCTTGAAGAACTACAGACCGATTTCCCTTCTGAGCCGCGTCTACGTGCTGTTTTCGAGAGTCATTACAAATCGTCTCGCGCGCAAACTTGACGACTTCCAGCCTCCCGAACAAGCCGGTTTCCGAAAAGGCTTTAGCACCATAGACCTATGTGGTCATACCCTTCGGCAAATTGTACAGAAGTCAGAGGAGTACAATTTGCCACTATGTCTGGCGTATGTGGACTATGAGAAAGCCTTTGATTCCGTCGAAATTTGGGCGGTGCTGCAGTCCCTTCAGCGGTGCCAAGTTGACTGTCGGTATATCGAAGTGCTGAAGTGCTTGTACAGTAGGGCTACGATGGCTATCCGAGTACAGAACCAGAGTACGAAACCTATCCAATTGCAGAGAGGTGTAAGAAAGGGTGATGTCATATCCCCGAAACTCTTCATCGCTGCATTGGAAGACGTTTTCAAGCTTCTGGACTGGAAAGGATACGGTATCAACATCAATGGCGAGTACATCACTCACCTTCGATTTGCCGACGATATAGTCCTTATGGCAGAATCGCTGGAGGACCTAAGCACTATGCTCAATGACCTCAATAGTGCTTCCCAACGGATAGGTCTTAAGATGAACATGGACAAAACAAAGATCATGTTTAATGTCCATGTCACACATATGCCGGTAGTTGTTGGAAGCACTAAGCTCGAAGTTGTTGACGAGTATGTTTACCTGGAACAAATAGTCCGACTAGGTAAGTCCAACTTCGACCGAAAGGTCAATCGACGGATTCAACTCGGCTGGGCAGCGTTCGGGAAACTACGACACATCTTCTCGTCAGACATACCTCAAAACCTTAAAACGAAATTGTACAATCAGTGCGTGTTGCCACTGATGACATACGGAACTGAGACGTGGTCCTTCACCGCTGGCCGGATGAGGAGGCTCAAGGTCGCTCAGCGAGCTATGGAGAGGGCTATGTTCGGAATTTCTCTGCGTGATAAATTCAGAAATGAGGATATCCGCAGTAGAACCAGAGTGACCGACATAGCCCAACGGATTAGTAAGCTGAAGTGGCAGTGGGCCGGCCATATAGCTCGTGGAACCGACAACCGATGGGGAAAAAAGGTTTTCGAGTGGCAGCCTCGTATCGGCAGGCGAAGTGTTGGGCATCCCCCCACTAGATGGAGTGACGACCTGGTGAAATGTGCAGGAAGTCGATGGATGCAGCTGGCTCAGGACCGTGCTTTGTGGCGTTCCTTGGGGGAGGCCTATGTTCAGCAGTGGACTTGTGAAGGGCTGTAATGATGATGATGGGAAAGATCTGATATTGGAGTGCTTCTATCCAGAGATGAAAAGAGTTTTCCATATGAGGCTGAGTTTACCCCTTGTTAAGTTACAAGTGGTGTGCCGACATGAAATATTGTTCCTCTCTACTGAACACGGCAAGATTTTTAGAGGCCAATTTTGTCTTTCCCTTCTAGTGATAGCAAAACTATACGTCACCCGATATGCCGAAGTCGATAGTTCCAATGCTGAGGCAACAAGGGCAGTGCCCTAACTAACATTTGGTTCTTGGTAGCAGTTGACGGTCAACCCTGTAATTTCTGAGGGTTTTAACAAGCACCTGACCACGTATTCCCGTGAAACATTGACACGGTCGGTGTAAAATGCATCATTTCATTATCATCACATTCATTTACTGTCTTGCTAAAAACAGCGCAGACTTGCGGAACGACTTAACGGTGGTGAAATACCGCCAAATGTTCTTACTTTTCACTTTAGGCTGTTACCGAGAGTTTATTGACAAAAAATCTATAACAAAAACCAACCAGACCTGGGATTCCAATCCAAGATCACATGATCAGCAGCCAAGTTCAAAAGAAAAAATATTAATCTTGTGTGAACAATATCAAAACCGATTTTTGAAGGCGTGTTCGCCAAAGCCGAGAGAATTGCCGTTTCCGTTGCATGTAATCGATAATAATAATAATTATCATTCGTTGCACGTTACCCGACGACAAAAGCTCGCAAGTGCGCTACGAATACAAAGTTCAATCAGTTGAACGGAAGATCGGAAAATACGTTCCGTTTCGGGCATATTAAAAACATTATTCTTTGGTGCGTCATAGTAGTTTAGGTCCAATTTAGCAGATTTAGTTGACTTCAAAAAAGGAAGAGGATCTCAATTCCATGTATTTTCTTTTTTTTTCATTGTATGTTACTCGATAACTTCGTCAAGTGAGGACCAATTCTGATTTTTTTTCTATGGAACGGTTCCATATAAATTTGGGAAATAATTTCCACCCCTAAGGACGGGGAAATAGAGAATTTTATTTTTAATTTGATTATGTATTTAGACGACTTTCGAGCTTGTGTTATTCCATTGTCCGCTCAAAAGGGTAAAAAAATAGTTTTATAATAAAAAGTGAAGAGTGACAAAGCAAATTTATGTTGCAGAAGTGAACGGCAGGGTCGGAAAGGGACGCCCTAGACGAAAGTTTATCGACCAAATCGGCGATACATTAAAAATGGGCCAGATTAGGAGTACCCTTAACCGACGAGCGTGTATGCGTAGGTATATGGATGTGGAGGAAGCGAGAGAGGTGTGTCAGGATCGTGCCAAATGGAAGTCCGTAGTCTCTGCCTGCCCCTCTGGGTGACAGGCGTGAGTGTTTATGTATGTATGTAATAAGAAGTAAAAGCCGACTTCAAAGAAATAAAAATAATAATATTATTTCCCCATAATAACTTCAGAAGTCGGGACTATTTATTTGAAACTATAAATGTATGATATTATTGAATATAACGGAATTTTCAAAAATAAGCATAGGCCGATAATGTTATAAATAATAGATATATGTGTACGTAATTTATCATTTTATAATCGTAATAAATGAATCGTTAATTATATTTATTTATTAAATTGGATCATAGTGAGTTTCAGTTTATGTCTTATCAAAACATTCGACAGTGATAAGAAACTAAAATTAATTTATTGTTGCCAGCCAGCATGACTTAGTGATTTCCTTATATATTGCTAATTATTTAACTCTTGAGTTCTTTTTGTATAATAAGGGTGACAAACAAGCAGATTTCCATCTGATGGTAAGAAAATGTTGTGGCCCATAGACATCAACATTTACAAAATGCAGTTAATACGTTATCTATCCTGAGGAATAAGATGTAATGTCTCATTTCTAGTAAAAAAGGTCTCCGGTTGTCTACACTCACCATTAGAAACACAGCAGCCTTGAACTGCTATTTTACGCTGGTATTCTGTAAGAGCGTGGTATTTCCCTGGTCGAACAGACTTATTCGTCCTACAACTATAATATAACTGTAGTATGCCTCTATCACGTAAAAAAAGTTCAGGATTCTTTCTAGCTAATGTCTATTATGTGCAACATTTGGTTATTACATTTCATATTATTATTTATATTACTATATTAGTATTTCGGTCCCAATTTTATCGCACTAAAGTCTATTACAAATGTTACTGCAGTGAGTGGGACAGAACGTGAGAATTCAGCGTTGTCCAAAGCTTAACACGTTTTAACACTGCATGAAGTGAGTCAATAGAGCTTAGCGTTACATGTTATACGGGAAAATATATGAAAGATATTTATACATCACAGCATTCACTTACCATCGGATAGACGGTAAGTTAATTTGGCATCCAAAAATAATTGAATAATTTGGATAAATAAAATCATAGATAAACTCCTCATGTGAATATTAAAATAAGGTTTTTGTTCAACAAAACAGTCAGTATGGGTAACCTAATTTAGATTCAATGTAGTTTTAACCACCATTAAAATATAAAAAATATTGTGTTTAGAAGCTGTTATCATATTTTATAATTTTATTTATTTCTTTCAGGCAGAGCCCATATGAGTTTTTACAAATTAAAATTTTAGCTAGGGTTATTAAAAATACATTTAAAAAAACTGTAAAAACCACAGAAAAGTTCAAATTATAACTTTATTTGTAAAATAGACTTAATAAATCAGGTTTCTTTCTTAAATCTATTTAAAGTACCAGTCTCTTACATAGGTTAGTAGTTATCAATGTAGGCCGGAACCAATATAGATGCATACCAGAGCAGAGAGTAAACTCTGATGAGATAAATTAATTGATTTACTATTATATTTAAATATACTTTATCTATATACCGTTGTATTACAAAACGTGGATTTTGATAGTCTCGGATTAAAATTTTGGCTAAAGAAGATTCCTTAAGCCCGTAATATCAACCGTCGCTTATGTTACAGTTTTACTAATACGTCAATGACAAAACATTGTCTTGTTAATTTAAACTTCAATTAATTTATAATACGTTGCAGTAGTCGGCGTAAGGTTTATTCTTTTTTGGTTTTCAAACGACTTCAAAAAAAGGAGGAGGTTTTCAATTCGACTGTATTTTTATGTGTTTTTATGTGTTCTCCGAACTTTTTTCTAGGTGAACTGATTTTCTGCCGACTTCCAAAAAGGAGACGGTACTCAATTCGAGTGTATGTTTTTTTTTATGTGTGTTACCTCATAACTTTGTACTGGGGGAATCGATTTCGATGATTCTTTTTTTATATGAAAGCTGATAGTTCTCGTGTAGTCCCATATGAATTTGATCAAGGTCAGACCAATGGTTATTGAGTTATTCTTAAATAACTTATATTGAAGTCGGCTGTACAAAATTTTTAATTTTAAATTATGATGATTCTTTTTTTTTATATAAAAGATATTTTTATATATAGATCTGACCAGTAGTTTTTGAGTTATCCTTAATAATGTGTATTTAAATGACTTTGACTAAATTGATGATGTTCTCATTTTATTTATATTGAAGTCGGTTGTACAATTTTTTTAATTTTACAAAAATTTATTAAATATGGCAATGAATAAAAAAAGTTTTGAAAGACGTAGCGTAGTATTTTACAAATAATAAACTGTACTAAGCTGTAATAATTCAAATATGGAATAAAACTGATTTTACGGATTTTATAAAATATAATTATTATTAAAAATTATAATTATAAATATTTGAAGTTAAACGCAAATAAGTTCGTAACATTCCTTTTTTACAGTGTGCAATATTAGAATGAATGATGTAAAGAAATTATAACAATTCATTAAGTAATTTAGTACTTAATGAATTGTTAAGATTGTAAATTTCTAAAATTTCAGTATCGGAAATTAGTATAATCGGAAATGCCATTTTATATAAATAAAATCAGTAGCTTATTTATATTAGTAAAATTATAAATGTCTACGTTTATCAATGAAGAAGAGGACGGAGAACGTGTAACGTGTAAGAAAAACAACTACTGTAACAGTAGATATTTTGACATAAAAGAAAGATAAATTTAAAATTACAGTTTAACTCCCCTGATTGACCGACTTCTTCCTCTGCAGCTTCTAACAAATTAAACCTCCAACTAAAAAGTAACCACCATGGATATCAAGAAATAATCTTTAAAATAGATTGCTCTTCAAATTATGGATTAAACTATTTAAACTTGTTATTAGGGTGCCTAACAAAAGAAATCTTTTAGCCGCGGCGAGATTTAACATTTACTGTAAAATATCATACTTTATATTTTTGTTCGCATTTTTCTGCGAAACTTTTTTCACGAGTTTAGTTTAAGGCTGAAATAAATTATAAACTGCTTTTTGTAATAAGGTCGTAAGGCTCAGAACAAAAGGAGTTTGATTTGTTTCAGCTTATTTTAATATCGCGAAGAGGGATATTGTAATGGTGACACGGTGATCTTCTAATAGGTAGTAATAAAAAAAATCAAATTAAATATTGATAAGTAAACAATTTTATTATAATAAAATCTATAATTAAAACAATTCTTGATCATATAATCAAAGCTTATCTCACTTCAGCAGAAATAAGAGGTTTTATTTTAAACAAGGAACAGACGTCTCCTGTTTTACACAGACAGTATTTATAGAACTTCGACTTCTTTATCATCTTATTAAATAACTGTATTAGTACGTGCTACTCATTAAACGAATCATTTCGTTTCCAGATCATACTGAAACACTATGACAGGCGCCGTGTTTATATATATATGTTTATAGCAAGAAAGTAGAGCGCTATACTATTATAGAATGCTATACATTTGCAAACACACTTTATAAATAAAACAATTGAGAAGTGAATCCTTAAAGGTGAGTCATGTCGAGAAGCATACGTGCAAAATGTATATGCATGCGCAAAGCACAAAGACCTCTTATATTTAGTAGAATAATATTAGAGCTTTTCATTGTTTGTTCAATGTTTCTAGTATAGTATTTTCCTGATTGATTTAAAATTATGTAAATTATCCACTTAGATTCCGAATAGCATATTTCGTTGCGTATAGTCAGCTGATATTGGAATCACAACAAAAAAACGAGTGTGCTTGCTCCGAAATCTCACGTATTGGTTACTATAGTATCTACTATATTATTTTCTATCTGTGATTCTATTCAAATAAATAAAAAGTGTGCATTCAAAAAAATTTAAAGGTACCACATGTAAAAACACTTGCTAACACTTGCTACTAACGAGCGCTTCCTTTGTTTTTTATATCTCCCACGACAGTCGGTGATAATAGAGGTCATAGCCCCAAGATTAATAAAGAAAAAACATAAACCCGATTCGCACATTCCGCGTCAGTGGAATTAAAGCAATAAATAACATCAAATTCATTTACTGAAATGAGACTACTTATTGTAGTTTATTTAATGTTAGATGTCAAATTTAAAATTACAAGAAAAGCTATTATAATTTGGTGTTGTCCGAAAGTTCTTATTTAACTTTATTCTTATTTAGTTCTTTCTTATTATTGTAATTGGGCTATGCTGTATATCATATTTTTATGTTGGTTTTTTTGTGTTTGTTTCATTAATAGTAGTTTATAAGAAAAATAAATAGATTGGTATAAACTTGGAGGCGAGTTTATGAATTAGAAAGCTGAAACTTAAAGCTTTAAGCAATTGTACATTTCGAAACCTTAAGGGACCTTTTTAGGGTAACATGTATAATATGTACCTAGCTGTTTGCATCACAACCATTTATGCAATTAATGGATTCGGCGTCATATTTAATATTACCCTAAAAGTCGTCCATGCAGGTTGCAACGTGTAGCGCGTATAGAACACAGAAACAAAGGAGGTTGAATTCGCACAGCGGGTAGGTTTTGCAAATCGTCTGACCTCGGTAGACGTCATCGTAGAGGGGCGCTATCGCGTCGGGCGCGCCCCAGCGGGACGCTTCGGGGTACACCATGGGGGCGCGCCGCGCTAGCACGACATCGCAACTTGTGGACTCACGGCTCACGGCTCGCGGCGCGTGCGTATGCGCCGGCGTCAGCGCACTGACTGGAGTCTGAGGTTCCGCAGCCGCTGCGACGACGACCGTCTCCGAGGAGTCCTCCCCTCTTCCTCGCACCGCATACGTCGCCGTCTCCCGTCGCTTCACTTTCGCACGGTCGCGAACTCGTCGCGACACTAGTTTAATTGCAACCCGCCCGCTGCAGTCAGAACCGGATTTATTGTCTCCCGCCCGTCGATATCACCACTGCTGTCGCGGAGCTCAACCGTTCGTTCGTAATTTAGCATCAACAGTGACGCGAGCTTTTAGGTAGAACTTGTGTTAGTGTTCGAAAGAAATAGAACGGAAATTATCAGCTAGGGAATGTTTTCAATAAAGCCAGCCTCTTTAGCAATGCCATAAGATTGAATAATTTTAGCTACACCAATCGTATTACAATAATTAAGGAAATATTTAAAAAAAATATAATAAAAAAATAAATTTGAAAATAATGGAAACCCACAATAACTACTATGATACTAAGTCATATAAGCTTAAATATTTCAAAATTTCCGTAACTAGAATCCAATAGATATGCAGAACAAAACTATCCATATAAAAGACATCAACGCGATTTTTACTTTTAAAATATATGTACATACATCACGTACACTGTTTTGTAAATATCGCAGTAATTAGCTGAACCAATTGATGAACATTTTACGAATACCTTTTTTATAATATATTTTAGTAAAAAATATGCCTGTCGATTTCCGTTAAATTATATTGTTCTTTTAATCGGGAAGTGATTAACTTGCCCAAGGCTTTTCAATTTGTCGTTGAAATTTGCGAGAAAAATAATTTTGAAGACACCCAATTGTACGCAAGCATAAGCATAGATATAATTATTAGTTTGATTATTAGAAGGCTATGTCAGATGTGAGATTTTACGGGCGGTTTCATATTTTTAGAAACACTAAAAAAATAATTTATGTATATATATCATAAGAATCATTAAAACTTGTTTAAATGTGTTGATATATTGACTTAGTCTTGTTACTGATTTTTTCAAAAGATATTGCTTATAGTTGCTAATAACCGGAAACAATAAATTAATTTAGCAAAAACACAAACCGCTTGGTGACTATAAAACTTGCCTGTCTGTACCACTTACTAATTCTTGTTTTACTCATAAGCTTGTTTCGAAGCAATCTAGTTTATTGGTGAATGGTTAGTTTGTTGCGGTATCTATATGACATCTGAACATACTTATACAATACTTAATCACAAATCAAGCGTTCTTAAATCCGTTAAGTCCGTTCAGTTATAGCCTATAAATGTCGACTGCTAAACATAGGCCTCCCCCAAAGATTGACTCATATATGTCATAGGTGCCACACTTGGCAGGTGGGTTGGCAACCGCAGTTTTTTTTATTATTTTGAGTCATCAAGAGGATGCTGCTGATGATATTTTTAAATAAATGAATATAATTTTTTGCCAAAACATATTTACCTCTTATAAAAAAAATTACGTTTTAAGTAATCATTGATTTTTTTCTTCAATTTTTATACACTTTTTTAGAGTGCGTCGAAATTTAAGCGATTAAGATAAATCAATATATGTATAATTATTTATTGTATAATTTACGCCATGCTCACAAATACTCTAATTTCTGTGTATCTCCTATAATAATTTACCGCTAAACGTACGCCGTTCCCAAAGATCACGGCAAATGCTATGTGGGAATTAAAGTATCTTCAAGAGGTAATAGGTGTTTATTAAGCTAAGCTAGTGCAGTGCGTCCAGTTATTTTACGATCTTTAGCTACATCTCCACTTATCATCAGGGAAACATTAAGCTTTGGCAAAATAAAACAAATACAGTTTCCTTCTGAACCAGCATTCATCAATTATTTTAACGTGGTGGATCCCTGCTGCAGCTATGTTGTGGTTGCAGCACGAAAGGGTCGGTTCAACCGGGGAAACACCACGATCTCATAGAGTACCGCCGGTAAATAGCAGCTTAGTACTGTGTTTCGTAAAACGTGTGTAGAGAACCAGAAACCTTTTTTAACTGTAACGAGGCTTTGTAAGAGTATCTTAGCCCTCGGCGGTGGTAACGCATTTGAATTTTGATTTTAATCGAGGATAGATGCAAATATCTCATGAAATAGAAACATATTTTTTTTTATTCAATATAGATTATAAATCATACTTAATGAAAGTCACATTTTTGTTTAATTACGACTAGTTCGAAAAAGAACCTCTGTTCTGGGAAGAATTACTAAGAAACCCAGCTTCCACTTATACCATGAGGGATGAGTACTCATTTGTCATTATTATTTTATAAAAAAAAAAATGTATTTTGCACATGCTATCAGGTCTTTATATTTTAAGAATAAAAATATATTTATTCCTCCCTCTTCTCGTTTACACTCGAATCATACCACTGATAAAGATACGTATTTCTAAAGTTCGGAAGATTTGCTGTGAATGCCACGGGACTTGTTGTTATCAAATATACTTCGTAGTCACGTATATTATGGCTGAAGTGCTAATGACCGACCCAATACTGCAGGCATACAATACATCTGTAGTGTTCTTATCGAGAAAGAATGAAGTTCACACTGAATACCACCGTAACATAAAGTTAAGAAAAGGAAAATAATAAGCCAACGGAAAATTTCAGCATGTAGTATGGCTAGTGGCAAGAAATTCTTTATGGATATAATACGCGTTGTGACTTCTGAGGCAAAATGTTTGAGTACTCAGAAGAGACAACGCGATTAATATACTCTCTGATTATTTATCGAGGATATATAAAGATGATATTCGGATACACCATCCACTTTTTTTATAAGATAACGGGGACAAACGAGCACACATTCCACCTGAAAGTAAGTGGTTGCTATGGCCCATAGACATCTTCGTTTGCGAATCAAAATGCAGATGCATTGTCAGCCGTGAGGATGGAATGCCTCTTTTCCAGTACAAAAGGGTCTCCGGTTCTCTACACTCACCATACGTAACACAACAGAATCAAGCTGCTATTTTACGCTGGTATTCTGTGAGGGCGTGGTCCTTTCCAGGTCAAGCTGACCCATTCGTGATAAAACTCTACAATTAATACAGCTGCAGCATGGCTCTGACACAACGTAAACTTACTATCAATTTGCGACCCTTCCATATCTTGTTTGAAACACCAACGCCAAACGTTCTGGGAAGGCTGAATTAAAAAAAACCTTATTTCTGTAGAGGAGGTGGCTGACTACCATCTACTTGAGATCCTATAATTAATAAAATTAAAACTAAACCCAAGTAAGGTAAGCTCATTCAGCGTAGATCAGACCAAAATTAATAATAAAAAAGCTAAAGCTACTCCGGGTTAACTTTGACATTGCGACGTTAAACACCCCAGTCCCCCCGTAACCATGGGTTTGTTGCACCCACCCAGCACCTGAAACGTGAAATAAAAATTTGTAAAAATTGAACACTATGAAATCCGTATAACTAGTTTTATTTAAAGTGGGATAATTAAACACTAACTTATTACAGGTAAAAGAATAAGCCGCATGTTAAGGAAAATAATATTTACAGATTAACATAGCAGCAAATAACTTATTCTATTTTTATTTATGTCGACGTATTAAAGTTATAATTTAAGCGAAAATGTTTTACTCGGAGATAAGCAGCACTGCGCTCATTAGAGAGTTCGATAAATCCTTCTGTGACCAAGGCCGTTAGAGCGTATAAATAATCGCATTCAGCTTCGAGAACCGTTAAGCCAGTAGGGTCCATCTGATTGGCGCGACCGCTTTCTTAGGCTGTATGTAAATCCTGCCACTGGACGCACAGCGGTATTCTGAAGTCGTCTACACTGAGTAATGAACGAAGGACCACGATTTCCAGAAGGTTAAAGAGTTAGGTGGCTGCAACAATACATTTAAATTTAAAAATATCTTATTATATACAATATTAAAAACTATAATAGAGAAAAAAAACCAAAAGTAGTAATTTAATTATTAAATAGTTCTACTCCCCGCTGTATCGCGCCAAGAGCGCTGCCTGCGTTTCCCCGCTGAATAGCTATACTTAGACTTTGAGCGATAAAAGAACCAGCCGCGAATGAAGGTCCTTTAGAAATCTTACCACAAGACCCACGGACCGATAGTCTCTACAGCAAATAGAACAAATATGTAGTAATCTCTTAGAGACTCATATTTGCGCCACTTACTCAGTTCAGCTGCCTCTGAAGCCGCCCCGGCTCTAAACGCCAAAGTGCCTACGCAAGTGGCATTCCACACTAGGGCTTCTCTCCCAAGGGCCAATGTCATACCGTCGGTTCTCCAGCCATCGTCTTCATAAATATTCCACAAGGCTCTAAAATCGAGGGAACATTTATAGATCTAAGAGTCCTTCGGATGACATTGTTCAAAGAACCGTGCCGTAAAAACCTACCAGCACTTTTCTTACATGAAAATCCGTGGAGCCCAAACTTGTCGACACTGCTACCACAGGAACACTGATGGGGTTGACAAATCGCCGCTCTTAGTCCGATTCCTACAGCGATGAACAAGCTTTCTCAATCAAGTAATGTGCCGAGATTACTTGATGTTAGATTTAGAAATATTTCACTTATCTTTTGTTCTATATGAGTCTACAACAACGTCAACTTGATCGGTTTCGATCACAACTACATCTCCTGACACTTAGCAGATCTTGACTGCGTAGTATATAATAGTGATCAATTTCTTTTTCCCTTTTTCTTCAAAAGCTCCATTACTCCAAAGAAAAAGATGACGATTCGTAAGGCAATACGATGCGAGTTTATACGCAGTGTGAGCAACAATGTATCTAGTGTCGAAAGCGTATAATTTGTTTTGATCAAAACACCGTCTTTAACTGTGGTGGAACCTAGAACTACAACTTGGGTGGCAGAAACGGTGAATACAGTGCATTCACCGTTTCATGGTTGCTTGATAAATGTAATCGTTGGTGCGTCTGTTAGTGATAATGTAACGTTTAAACGATTTGAACGATTTAGGTTATATTAACGCAATATAGTTTTGTCGACATAATAGTTTCTAGCTATGCTAGGATCCGGTATGTGTAGACAAGTAATTAAAAAGTTATATTTATGAACCAAAATGACTCAGATTCAAAATATGTTTTCGTGTAGTTCAAAAAAAATTAAAACTGGTTAGTGGCGCAGAGGTGGAGTTATAAATAAATTTTATATTAACACTGAAAAAGGCCAGTTGTCGTTTAAGTCTATATTTTTTTATATGGAATAAGGGTTACAAACGAGCACACAGTCCGCCCGATGATAATTGGATGGCCCATATGGCATATATAAACTATGACGTAATATTAACATGACAAAAAGAGGATACTTGTGGAGTTTCTTTCCCAGTTACTTTCAGTGAAACTAATAACTGCACTCTTGTAAGGACAGAAAAACGTTTGCCGAGCGAATTAGAGTATATATATATATATATATATATATATATATATATATATATATATATATATATATATATATATATATCCCAAACTAGGATTTTCAATTGTACCATGGATGCAATCTGGGGGCACGGCAGTGCCCCTGCCAAATCGAGCAAAAAAGCGGCACGGCCGTACCATCCTTTTCTCGAAGCAGTTCAGGCCATTTCCGAAACCCTATAACTTCGTTATGGATAAAACTTGACGCCTGAATTTTTACTAACCAAGTAGGCATTGTATAAACTCGGTATATTTCAACATTCATTGAATTTGAACCAGTAGTTTAAGAATTATAACTAGTCAAAGTTTCTTAATTTTGTCACTCACTGACTGACCGATCATCAAAAGTTTAAGGCACTTCTAGCAGACATAGAAACTTCAAATACGGAATACAATTATTGTTTAATATATAAATCAAGTAAAAATTAAAATATTTTACAATTTCGGTCCATTTTTTGAGAAACACCAACTGCATAAATAACTTTGTAATCCCGTATAAACATATTATAAAGTTACATTTGCAGTGAATGAATCAGTGTACCTATAGGGTGGAATGGGGTAATGCCGGTCACTTAAGCAAAAATTAATATACAGCGAATATAAATCAACATATCTTTATATAACTAATCACAATCTCAAATATAATTATTGTACTATTAATGGCACTTTAATTCAGATCACTAGTAATCATAGTTTTGGTATAAGCATTTAAAAAAAAAAACGTGTTTGCCTGGTATTACACGCAATGTAAGGTAAAACCAGTCAGCTGTTGGTTAATACCAGTCAAGCTTAATGGGAGCATAAATCACATTTATAATCTTTTGCAGAATCACGTCCTGAGCATTCCGAGTGGGCCCAACGTCCACACAGTACACATGTGTAGTACAACTCGTTGTCTCGTCCATAGTCATTTCAGATTATACATCTATTCCCGACATCATCTGAATCCGTGTCATCGTCTTCGCGTAAATCTGTCATCTCTATTTCAGAGTTTGAAGTACAGTCTTCGTTCATAGACTCATTCTGTAATACTTTCCTCTTCACTCCTTTCAATTCTATACCTTTCTTCAAATTCTTTTTAATTCTTGTTGCTTTTTTTTTACGAATATTTTCTTTTTGCTATCCAGATCTTCACTTATATAACTTTCATCTTCACTATAATCCATTTTTACTTTTTTCACCTTTGTAGTTTTCATTGTTCTCTCTTTTTTTAATGTAATATTTTTCTTTATTTCCATTGTTTTATTTTTCTTTTTTCAACTTTTATTTGAGCTTTTGTTAATTTTGCTAACTTTTTATGCTCTTTCTCAAATAAAACTATTTTATTCGGAGTTCCTGTTATTACCGTAGCATGTTGTTTCCGCATCGCTTTTACATTTTTCTGTTCGGATTTTATTGGCAAAGGAAGAAGATCCTTCACAATAACTTTTTCAATATTTTCAATATGGATTTTGACTGAAGATATTCCAGATGTTGAGGGAATAGGATTATAATAAATGACATTGGACTTAGTTTCATCTACAGCTGGTGGTACTACATTATGCAAATCAATATAAGAGATATCGTCAATTGTGGAGTCTAGGTTCTCGAAATCTAGGTCGATCTGTGGAATGGCAGGCGAAAGTGTTGCGTTACGTGATGTAGCATGAGGCATTTCAGAAGGAGACATGGCATCGTTGTGATCATTTAAGTTGGGTTGAGAGAGGTTTGTAAGGTTGCTTTTGAATCGTCAAGCAGAGATGGGGAATCTTGTATTCGATTATCATGATCGCACCTCTCTACATCAAGAAGTTCGCTATTAGTCATTATCTACCAGCTGATTCTGAAGTTTTGCTGAAGTTGTGCTTGATGTGATTTCTTTCTGCGTACTTAAAAGCCATCTTCCTTATTTCTATAGCAGTACACCCGTAAAATATATTCGCAAGCAGTCTAATTTGAGAGGCCATACTTTCTTCTTGTTCTTTGGTAAAGGTAGTATGTCTTTCCAGTTGTGGAGTATCCAAAGCCAAAGCCTCTCTTGTAGAATAGAAAATGGAATGCCAGTATATCGGGCGGCTTCTCTTATCGGCTTTTCGTCTTTAACTAGTTTAAAAGAAGCTTTCGATGATTTTTTGCCCCATTTCGCCTTTTTGCGCGCTTTTACATGTTTTGGCAGCATTTTGAAACTACCCTGAACACCTGACACTGACTATTTAAATTGAAAAATTTACAAAAATTAATGTGGGTGTGTGGGTAATGCCGGTCAGCCATGACCGGTATTACCCGATGATTGATATTTCTAAATATTTAAAATTTATTAAAAAATCTGCAGGATAATCGACAAAGATGTCAAATCATCTTGCACACAAATAGTTAGGCAACACTTATATTAACTTTACATTTGAAAACTATCGAGTAAAATTTACTTACTTCTTATTTTCGGACCGCAAAATTTTACAACAAAGTGGCGCGAAAACTTTCGACATGTCTTCTTCCCAAACGCATGCATGGAACTGAACGGGGTTCGGCGCTCCTGCGAGGGGAATAGTCACGCCACCCGCTTTGTATGTGTGTGTGCTTATAATCACTTTAACATAATTGGAAGTGTGCTGACCGGTATTACCATCTGACCGCCATTACCCGATTTTACCCTATATGTATAACGGAATAATAGGTGTAAATAGCACTAAACAATCTAATTTAATATAATATGTATTACTTGTGAGATTTATTGTGTTTTCATGCGATTGCCAGGTCAATCTATGTATCAATCTATGGACTGAATAAATTAACCGACTTGGTATTACATGGATCTCACAACTTTTTACGGTAGAAGAACTGAGTTGCGAGACTTGGCTTTTTTTACAAGTTATGTTTTTGCTGGCATTTATATTTCACAAGGAAAACATACAGACCTGGAACAACTATTTGTAGGTTATACTAATACTTGTTCCGTGCAGGATTGGAACCCGCGGCTATTAGTGCGGCAACTCATTGCTGCCACTGCGTCACGGAACCAATCAATCAATTATTATTACCTGACGTATGGTTTAAGAAAGGAAAATACGGTACCAAAAATAAATAAAAATTATTTGATTTATATTTGAGTTTTTATAAGCCGGTTAGCAAAAAATCTTGATTATCAAGTGAAATGTAAAGATTGATAAACAACGGTAGGTCCTTTTCGGCGTCGGTCACTGATCTCTGTTAATTGACGGATCGCTAAATTGAGAATGTAATCGATTCGATCCATCATTCGGTCGTCAAAACTTCGATTTGGTAATTAGCAGAAGATACGACGGGCGGGTTATGTTGTGATTGGGGCAGTAAATTAAATTTTGTACCTCACACTATACCAGATGCATAGTGTGAGGTACAAATTTAATCTAATATTAAAAAAAAATGTTTGTTTGCTCGTATTTTATTCGCTGCCATACTTTGTCAACTTATTACTTGCACTTGCGCGAAGGCGATAGGCATAGTACAATTAACTTACAGTAGGTGGCGCGAGTATCGTACCTATAAATTTATTTGAAATTTATATATCATTCAACTTTAACGAATGTATTATCATTTCTAAGTAAACAATATAAATCTTCCAAATTTAAAACGATCTTTCCACAATTCTTTTTTGCGCGGCAGAAACGCGCCGGATACCAGCTAGCTGGTATATAACTAGTTATATAAAAAAAAAACTATAAAAACATTACTAGAAGGTGACGTACGACGAGGTATTTAATTGCATGTTGATTGAGTGATCATTGCAGCGAGAATTATAGTGAAGGATTGTGGACAGGAATGTAGAAGGTGGCTGAGGCTAGACTGCGTGGTGCCCTTATGGGAGGATGTAACTTACTGTAATGGTTGCAAAAAATATAAGTATGTGCGATATGTTGCTACTGTAAGTTACACTGTGAAGTCCTATTTTATTATCCTCATCGCTGTTTATGGATGGAACTTGAATGAAATCTCAGTTGCTAAGATTACTTATGTAGATAAACAATACGAATAAAACTAATTAACCGGGTATTATCGTATTTTTTAATTCCATATTTTTATTATTTGTACTAAATCATGCTGTAGAGTGTGTGGTGGCTTCCAGAGAGAATCCATCACTCTATTTCGTATCATAGACGCTATAATAGGCGATTAAGAGATATGGCAGGAAAATGTTATGGCTGCCGATAGATGTACGACATTTTTGATGCTGCGATCGTCATTCGCCTTCTAGGCGTGACGATTAAGATAAATCCTCACTACGCAACAGGAGAGATCCCCTACAGTGGACTTTTACAAACTGATGAGGAAAATGAAAGTACTCAAAACGTTGGGAATTTATATATTATTAATACGTGATGGCAAAGAGTATATAATCATGACGTCTTACATTAGTGGAAAACTTTGTACCCCTTATTTAAGCAAATTGCGCGCACGGACGAATGTGATAATTGACACAGTTAAAGTTTATATGGAGTAGGAATACAGAAAGCTTAAATTTAAGTATAATCTGTGTGACAAATATATTACATAAATAAATAAAACATACATTGTTTACGTTTATGCGGCCAATGTTTCAGATTACGTACACACAAGCATACGTATGCTGTTACTTTGAAGAGATTGTCGCCAAAGGATTTGAAATGTTGCCTACCAATAATTTTATACTGATTGACTGAATAAGCTGTGAATATTATGTGATACCCGAGTTCGATCCCCGCCGGCACCACTGAAATTGTTTATTGCAATTTCAAATGCTGATCTACCACGTGCTCGGCGGTGAAGGAAAACATCGTGAGGAAAATGTCTGAGAAATAAGAAAAAACAATATTTTGAAGACATGTGATGTTCGCCAACACGCATTGGGGCAGCGTGGCGGACATTTCCTTGCCCTAAAACCCTCTCAGAAATGAGAGGAGGCCTGTCCCCAGCAGTGGGACGTAAATAGGCTGGCTGCAACTACTCTTTTTTACTTTATTATGTGATTACAAATGTTTGTTTTTCAATAGTAGTTTGGAGTGTATGTTACGGGAAAAAGCGTTTATTTTATATTTTGTATAATACTTATCTGTGTTTTATATGTGAATGAGCAGTTGAATGTAAAATAAAGCTGTATTTTATGTGCTTAATTTACAAACCTAAAGAATGTATCAATTACGGTCGAATTTCGACCAAAAGGTGACCACTAATTAAAATTAAATTTAAATCAAACCACAGATATAGTATATACTAAATCTATGAATCAAACAAAATCTAACTTCTACAAATAGTTTTATTCAATATTCAGTATTTGCGTAAGTATAAAAAAAATACATTAAAAAGCGGCCTAAACTGTATGTTCCCACTGAAATTAATGTTACATGCACCACATGAGTAGATGATATCCATTAAGCTCTGTATTTAGTACTTGGCACACTCAAATGGATTATGCAATAATGTGTGTCTTATATTTGTTTCGTTTATTCACCACGAACCCTACGTTGAAAGCTTTTTCTTCGAAATATGACCCAGTTTACAAAACGTCAATTGATTTTGCTAGGGGTTAAAATTTTGCTTGCTGTGGTTTCAGTCAAATTACACTGCCGAGCAGAAGCCACATTGTACTAAGTCGAAGATATTCAGGATATCAAGAAACAAAGAGGCCGTGTAACGTACAAAAATCCATATTACAATATCATAAAAAGAATTTGACGCATTCAAATGTATCATGCACAACACGACCTCTGTGTTTATTGTATGCATGCAAGTAATTGTCGCAATCAGTTGTAGATATATAACGTTACAACCTATCTCCCGGCCACCCCCATAGATTACCTTATAAGGAGGTATATTTGCCGTAGTTGCCATGCTTGGCAGGCGGATTGGCAACTGCAGTTTTTTGTTTTTTACTTATTATTAGAAAGACGCTGTTGCGCCTTTTCCTGGTTTGTTTCCATTTGCAGCCTCTTACGACACACACAGTGCGATATGAGGTAGACGTTGTTCTTCCACCGTCATTATACGGTATAGTTATATAGTTAACAGTAGACAATAAACAAAGACACCGTCGTCCATCTTAGTTGCTGACCCAGACGGACTCCTTGATAGAGCCCTACATTTTAGTAAACTTATTCTGATTACTTCTGAGTACTTCTTCATAGTTAAATGTTTGTCTATGCAACACACTTGAAAGATTTCAGTGATTGCTGAGAAAAGAAAATTCACAAAATATAATTGAGCCTGGATGACAAAGATAGGTTTTTAGGGTTCCGTACCTCAAAAGGAAAAAACGGAACCCTTATAGGATCACTTTGTTGTCCGTCTGTCTGTCTGTCTGTCTGTCTGTCAAGACCCTTTTTCTCAGGAACGCGTGGAGGTATCAAGCTGAAATTCATATCAAATATTCAAGTCTACTGTCCCTTAGAGCTGTAAAAATATAACTTCAAAGCTAACGCAATCAAAAGATACAGCCGTTTATGCCGTAAATTTTCGACATTCGCAAGGAAATCAAAACCTACAAGGTACTTCCCGTGAACTCAGAATCTTGAAATTTGGTACGAAGCAACGTTTTATAGCACAGATAAAGGCAAAATTGCGAAAAGCATACATTTTTAGTTACATCATATAATAAAAATATTTTTAATAATTTTAAACTTATATACCTACAGATTTGTTCGGAACCCTCGCACTCGCACTGCCGGTTTTTTTCATAAATAGATTCAAGAGGACCTTCTACTATTGGTGTAGCTACTCACTTAAAAACATGTGCATTTAGCAGCGATGAAATTGACATCTTTTGTTAATATTTTAGTTATAATATTTTAATTATATAGAAACTTTTCATAAGTTTAAAATATGATCAGCTGTCGACAGATAAGTGTTCATATTCATTCAAGAGAACCTATCTCGCGTAGGTCAAGCGGTAATTGAGTTCTAGGGTTAGTTCAGACATAATCAAATGATGTTATCCAGATAAAGGTGTTTGCGCATGCGCATACAGGAGCGGTGAACTATGCAGAGTGCAAGCTTCGGGTGGCTGGCGGCGGCGGGGGTGGCACGGGCTGAGCGGGGCGGTTGAAGCTACCGCCGCAACCAGTTTATGTTTTAAATTCGCGATAAAAAATAACTACAGCGGCGTGTCATTAGCCGAGCGGTGTCCCCCGCCCGCCTGCATTTATTAATCTTATTCGGAGAAATCGGCGCATCACCCCTCCCCCGCGCGTCTTGATACCCACATGTCCTGCCAGACTAGTGACGTTGATAACGCTTCGATATGTCTGACCACTTCCACTTCCATACCACTTCGATATTTTTATCCAAATAATAAATATACACAAGAATAATGAATTACATTTTCTGCTCATACAAAATCAGAATGCAATGAAAGTTACCAGACAATATAGGTACGTAAGAGGAAATTGCAAAAATGATTCTTCTCTTAAAATATCCCCCGTATACAATGAGTCTGTGTGTATTGGGGAGGCCTATGTTGTACGTGGACTTTTGATAGGCTGTAAAGATGATAAATGATGATGTACTCTTTCGTCTTCTCAAGCCTGTAATACTCCACTGCTGGATATATTTGCTGGATGGTGCTTAGAAGAAAAAAAATAAATTAATCTTCTGCAGCTATATGATATTGATATTTTTGTAGCATAAATGGGTCAGCTTGACCGATGACCACGCTCTCACAGAATACCAGCATTTCGTATGATGAGTGAAGAGAATAAGTGACCTTTTTTACTGGAAACGAGGCGTTCAATCGTAGTCTTCAGGGTTGAAAAAGCATCAGCATTTGGATTATTAATCGAGATTTCACCACAGCGTCCACTTGCCATCAGAAGGACTGTGTTCGTCTGTCGCCCTTATTCTATTTAAAAAAAATATGAATGTACGATTCCTGTTATTGTATGAGAAAGTTAGATAAAATTAAATAAGAACAGTGAAATGTTATAACTCTGCAATATGACCTCATGGCCGAATCCGAACACCGCGGCAACATCCGAATAAAGCTATTCTATGCAAGTAATATTTAGGTATCAAAAACCAGTTAAGGCTCTAGCACATAAAGCATTTGCACGTCCTAACCTATATATATCTGAAGTAACACACATACGACGAGGTCGCAGGTTTTTTACGTGGTAGAGTCATGCTGCAAGTATATTATGGATACAGCACTATTGGTACGGTTTGACTGATGATGGTAAAGTGGTCAAGAGCGAGTCATTTGTTTTAAATAACACTTTTCAGTCAGAGTCACTTGGTTACTTGGCTATACTGAGTGACGAAAAAGTTATCACGTAAAATGAAAAGACGTATGCTACATAAATTCCTTTAAACATACACAACTAAAAAATATATAACAATTAATACATTAGTCGCGGTAGCATTTTTTTCGTTTTAATATTAGATAACATCATGTAAATGCATACAGATATCACCTGATGAATTCTAGAAGGTCAAAGACCCATACCATTTGAAGGCGAAGATAGGTAGTTTAAAGGTTGTCAATCCGAACTACTCAAATAAAGAAAAAATCAAACAAAAACTAACTACTACTAACTGTACTAACGGCCAACAATTTAAGGCATAATTTTATGCGCGAAATTAAAAACAAAGGGACCGCGTGCTGCGGGTGTGTGAAAACAAATTCAAGCGAAAAATTTACTTAAAATAATGAAGTTAAGGCATAACTCTCTAAGCGCGAAGTGACAAGAAATGGGACCGGGTGTCGAAATTATTATTTTTCTGGCGCGTGCAACGTTTTGTAAGTCACTTCAGGTCAGTAACCTATATATTATCAAGGCTGATTTATTTCTTGTCAATTTTTTACGCTATTTAATTTGTTTGAAAAATGCATTTTTTATTTTCTTTTATTATTGTTTATTTTATTATTTTAACAGAAATATATCAACTTGTATTAACTGCTGTGTTATTTAACCTGATAACCTATTCGCCACCCAGTATAAAATAAATATTAGCATTTAGCAATATTTGTAGGCCATACAAATGCCTATCATACGCGTCAATCGACTACGATAGTTTAATAAAGATTGAAATTTTCATTACAAACAATAAATACTTGCTTTAAATGCAATATGGTCTTGTTTTATCAAGGACATATCGGTTTACATACGTTATGGATGCTAGCCAACAACACTTGGCACAATATAGTGCTCCTCTGGTTAACTCTGTCCAGATCTTCATAATTCCCACAAACCGAAACAGCTCCAGTTGGCACGGATGAACACAACTCAGGCTTAATGCTATAGCATAAATAGTTATATTGAACTGAAGCTTTTCTATCATAGAAATACTTTCATAAGCATGTATGACGTATATAAGAGTAAAATAAACATAAGTTTTATCACTCATTATTTTTTAAAACGTCATTATACATACTGTATATTTTATGTTTACTAGCGACCGGCCTCGGCTTCTCCTGGATAGAATCTTTTTATATATAATATATTTAGTTTAAGATAATCACAGACCATTTATTTGATCAGTGAGTCATTTCGAAGATTAGTCTGGACAGACAAAAATGTTAAAAATGGTTATTCATGTCTAATAATAATAATAATATGTAAATAACCCCTAAGCTTAATAGGTGCCAGATATTACAGCTGTGATGTCTCATACCCTTGACACTCTCCGTTGCCAGTGCTAGTACTCGTATACTACACACTAGCTTTTACCCGCGTCTTCATTCGCATAGAACACTTACAGATTTATAGTGGTTTACGGGCAAGTACATAGTTCATTCATCAACAAACATATTTAAAATCAAGTTCTTTTAGTATTAGCTCGAATACTACGCGCGATAAGGGAAAATGTTCAAAAAAAATGAAATCATACTTTATAAAAATATAGTGAAAAAAAATTGGTAAATCCAATTGGGCATGCCTTAAGCTCATTAAAAAAAATTACGTATAACATGTTTATACGGAATTTTTTGAAGTAGTTTAAATAAATTTCGACAGCACTATCGGCTTCAACAACCTTGAAAACCATGAAAATGACACCCATGATGAAAAAATTGGTACCTAATTCAACCGCCGTCTTGGCTTTATATTTCGACAGAACTATCGGCTTCAACACCCTCGAAAACCATGAAAATGACACCCAAGATGAAAAAATTGATATCTATTACAGCCGCCATCTTGGATTTACATTTCGACAGAACTATCGGCTTCATCACCCTCGAAAATCATGAAAATGACACCCAAGATAAAAAAATTGATATCAATTACAGCCGCCATCTTGGATTTACATTTCGACAGCACTATCGGCTTCAACACCTTTGAAAATCATGGAAATGACACCCATGATGAAAAAATTGGTACCTACTTCAACCGCCAACTTGGATTTACAATTCGACAGCACTATCGGCTTCAACATACTCGAAACCCATGAAAATGACACCCATGATGAAAAAATTGGTAGCTACTTCAGCCGCCATCTTGGATTTACATTTCGACAGCACTATCGGCTTCAACATACTCGAAACCCATGAAAATGACACCCATGATGAAAAAATTGGTAGCTACTTCAGCCGCCATCTTGGATTTACATTTCGACAGCACTATCGGATTCAATACCCTCGAAACCCATGAAAATGACACCCATGATGAAAAAATTGGTACCTAATTCAACCGCCGTCTTGGCTTTATATTTCGACAGAACTATCGGCTTCAACACCCTCGAAAACCATGAAAATGACACTCAAGATGAAAAAATTGATATCTATTACAGCCGCCATCTTGGATTTACATTTCGACAGAACTATCGGCTTCATCACCCTCGAAAATCATGAAAATGACACCCAAGATAAAAAAATTGATATCAATTACAGCCGCCATCTTGGATTTACATTTCGACAGCACTATCGGCTTCAACACCTTTAAAAATCATGGAAATGACACCCATGATGAAAAAATTGGTACCTACTTCAACCGCCAACTTGGATTTACAATTCGACAGCACTATCGGCTTCAACATACTCGAAACCCATGAAAATGACACCCATGATGAAAAAATTGGTAGCTACTTCAGCCGCCATCTTGGATTTACATTTCGACAGCACTATCGGATTCAATACCCTCGAAACCCATGAAAATGACACCCATGATGAAAAAATTGGTACCTAATTCAACCGCCGTCTTGGCTTTATATTTCGACAGAACTATCGGCTTCAACATACTCGAAACCCATGAAAATGACACCCATGATGAAAAAATTGGTAGCTACTTCAGCCGCCATCTTGGATTTACATTTCGACAGCACTATCGGCTTCAACATACTCGAAACCCATGAAAATGACACCCATGATGAAAAAATTGGTAGCTACTTCAGCCGCCATCTTGGATTTATATTTCGACAGCACTATCGGATTCAATACCCTCGAAACCCATGAAAATGACACCCATGATGAAAAAATTGATACCCATTGCCGCCGCCACCTTAGATTTACATTTCGACAGCACTATCGGCTTCAACACCCTCGAAAACCATAAGAATGGCACCCATGATTAAAAATTGATATCTATTGCAGGCGCCATCTTGGATTTACATTTCGACAACCCTATCGGCTTCAACTCTCTCGAAAACCATGAAAATGACACCCACGATGAAAAAATTGATACCCATTGCAGCCGCCACCTTAGATTTACATTTCGACAGCACTATCGGCTTCAACACCCGCGAAAACCGTGAAAATGACACCCAAGATGAAAAAATTGATATCTATCGCAGCCGCCATCTTAAATTTATATTTCGACAGCACTATCGGCTTCAACATCCCCGAAAAACATAAAATGACACCCATGATGAAAAAATTGGTACCTAATTCAGCCACCATCTTGGATTTACATTTCGACAGCACTATCGGCTTCAACACCCTCGTAAACCATGAAAATAACACCTATGATGAAAAAATTTATACCTATTGCAGCCGCCACCTTGGATTTACATTTCGACAGCACTATCGGCTTCAGCACTCTCGAAAACCATTAAAATGACACCCATGAGGTAAAAATTGATACCTATTGCGACCGCCATCTTGGATTTACATTTCGACAACCCTATCGGTTTCAACACCCTCGAAAACCATGAAAATGTCACCCATGACAAAGAAATTGATACTACTTACTTTTAGTACGTACTACCATTATTTATTCTGTGCTTTTAAAATATTGTAATAAAAATAATCTCTTAATATTTATATATTTATTATAATCAAGTATTTAAGAAATTTGGATATTCGAATATTGTGTATTTGTACAGCGATCTTTTTGAGCCGCTGCAAACAACCGAAACAATGTCCACTCACGACGGTGACTGACGCCGAACTGAGTGAGTGAGTAAACTACTCTGTGGCTGTAGCTCCCCATTTAAAAAAATAATATAATAATATAATATAAAAATAAAATAATTTACATACAAGGCTACCAAATCAACGAAAATTTCGCCATTTTAGAGCCGAAAAAAATTAATTATAGCTAAACAAAACAAAATTACACTGCCATTTACATTCAGTGGCTTCCCACATGATAGACGAAGAGATTAAAAAATAGATTGAGTTAAACAATTGATATTTGCAATAGTTATCGTGTTTACAAGCCTTGTTCAACAATCATTTATCTTTCTAACAATGTGCTTTTTATATTATTTATATGTATAATATGATTGCTAGATACGATTTTATTCGATAAAACGTTGGAATCTTAATTTTTAGGCGATAGTAGAACATACCTTGCGCTTTCGCTTAAGGCATGCAATAGTACCTATATATACGTAGTCTACTGCCTCGTTGGTCAAGTGGCGGTAAACGCTGTCGCTAATCGTGTGGTTCAGGGTTCGAATCCCGTGACGGACCAAAATCAGTTATGGGGGTTATCTGTTTTCAGTACTAGCCCGGAGTTAGGAAGTTGGCAGTGTTTCACACCCGTGCCTCGGAAAGCACGTAAAGCCGTTTGTAAAGCCAGACGCCTGAACTCTCTCTAGTTGTGTCGGATTACTGTACTGTACTGACAATGAGTGAACAAAGACTACACCTGTACTTGCGCATACACTCCCGCCCTATAGTCTTGTTCTACATAGATAGCTGGTCTTCGTTGAGACCATCCGCCGCGACTGAAATTCGGTCTGGAAGAAATTTATTTATTTACAAGCTGTTCCCCGTGACTTCGCCCGCGTGGAATTTATTACGACAGGATTTCATAGGTATTATTTTTTTGCGCGTAGCATTAATTTTCTTAAAAGTAGCCTAAGTTACTCCTTGCCTAAGTTCCTGCCAGTAAAAGTCCCATCGAAATTGGTCCGGCCGTTTCGGAGATTAGCCTGAAAAAACAGACAGACAGCCAAATTTCTATAAATTACATATTTTTTCGTTATTAGTATCGTATATACATTCATATGCATCGACTTAAAAGGTGTTATTTTGACATTAGAAACAGACACCTTAATTTTATTTATTGTATAGATTATTTATGTTGTTAACATAACTAGAACTACCCAGTGGTAGTGAGTATAATAATATGGCTATTTATCTTTACTTCCCTTACACTTCAGGTCTATTTCCGCTAAATTATTGTTCGCTTTAAATATTTATTACTGAGTGTTACAGACACGAGACTCGCAATTTTAATCGAGTCGGTTTAATTAGACCTGGTCAATTCGATCATTTCAAACGAATATTTCAATCAATAGTGAGAACCTTTAACAAGATATTATAAACTAGCTGTTCCCCGCGACTTCGCCCGCGTGGAATTTATTACGATTGAATTCTTTTTCTAAAATAAGAGTGGCCTAAGTTAAAGTAAATTTCCGTCAAAATAGGTCAAACCATTTCGGAGATTAGCCGGAAGAAACAGACAGGCAGAAAGACACACAAAAATTTTAAAAATTGTGTTTTTGTTATTAGTGCCGTATATACTTTCATATGCATTTAGTAAAAAGCTGTTATTTTGACATTACAAACAGAGACTTCAAATTTATTTATTTGTATAGATTATTAGTTTCAAAAATCAAATTAATTACAACATTACATCACGTACAATCCATTTTATCTACCACGCCATTGAGATACTTAAAGGAAACTGTCATGAATGATTTATAAAATACAATTGCACGAGTATTTGCGCAAGTGTGAGTGTAATGCCGACGCCTCGATCGAAGTAACGATACACCCAACATTTTCTCCAAATACCGCCTCACCTGCACGCGGTATATGCTACTATTGACGGATGAGGCTCCAGCAGCCGTCTTTTTTGTATAAAAGTAACAAACGTAGTTACAGTCCACCTGATGGTAAGTGGCTACTGCACCCCATACTGCAACCCATAGACATATGCAGCCAACTTCGTACAAGGAAGGGTGCAGATGCACAGGTGTCTTTTGAGCTCTAGCATGAAATACCTCACAGCCTATGATACTGGCTCTATATAATCTTCAGATCAGAATACACGTGGTAGAGCCATGCTGCAGCTATATTAATAGTATAGTTGTAGCATGAATGGATCGGCTCGACCGGAGAAGGACCACGCTCTCACAGAATACCAGCGTCAAATAGCAGCTTAACACTGCTGTGTTTTGTATGGTGAGTGTAGAGAACCGGAGACCCAAGTCACTGGAAAAGAGGCATTCTATCTTAGTCCTCACGGCTGACAACACATCTGCATTTTAATTCGCAAACGAGGATAGATGTTTATGTCTATGGGCTACAGCAACCAGTTACCATCAGGTGGACTGTGTGCTCTTTTGTCACCCTTATTCTATAAAAAAAAAAACAGCAGTGTAAGCACTGGTATTTGGCTGCAAGTATAGGTAAGAGAATGGTACCTACTCAGACTGATTGCTATGCAGAGAAGGATTCCTACCATCCATAAATGTCTGATGGCAGAGAATCACAAAGTGACAATGAACAGCACGGATAGAATATTTAATATGGCATTATTTAGTTTAAGATAACCGAAATACCATCGACGAACGTTTTCTCAAATAAAATCATCAGATCAATCCGAGTAAGGGCGTATGCTCTGCGGATGGATGGCCAAATGTTCCAGGAGATACATGCAAGCCGGTACATTCTTACCACTAGATGACTTACTATTCAAATACTCTACCCAACGCGGTAGAAACCATATTCTTTGTAGGATCTATAGGTTCCAACCATCTTACCTATTTATTCCGTCAAACAGCAGTATAGAAAGCCAGTGTAATTTGAGGCTGTGAGGCCAACCTATGTTTCAGATGTGATAACGCCTCTGTACATTTTTGTTTAAAGTTGGTTGCAAGTGTTCATGGGCTGCAGTAGCTACTTACTTATTTTATTTAAAAAATCTTGGAAGGTGTTAAGGCCAGGTTGGACAAAATATCGAATTTTAGACACGATTGTAACGCGCGAGAATTGATACCTACTTCTTGAAATAGTCGTAAAAAATATGTACTCGGAAAAAATATGCGCATACATGAAATACTCAATTAAATTCATAATTAAATGAATTTTTAAATGCCTTTAATTCTATTAATCAAGTTAAAATTAAATTTAATTGCCTTGAAAAATTTTTGATTCGAGTTCTCTTTTTTTAAGCAATAACCATATAATATTTTTCGATAAAATTAAATACATGTTATTAAATTTTTAACAGTGGTAGAGCCACGCGGCAGCTTTGCTGTCGCATGGATGGGCCGGCTCGAACCGGGGTGGTACCACGACCTCACAGAAAACCAGCGTGAAGTAGAGATTTACCTCTGCGTTTCGCTTGGTGAGTGCAGGTGGCCGGAGGCCCTTTCTACTGGAAATGAGGCATTCCATCTTAGTCCTCACGGGTGACAACGCATCTACATTTTGAATTGTAATAGAGGATAGATGTAGATGTCTATGGGCCGCAGGAACCACTTACCACCAGGTGGACTGTGTGCTCGTTTGTCACCCTTATCCTATAAAAAAAAATAGATTTTAATTTTTTAATTCATATCCTTTATTTCCTGTTATAAGCAAAAACGTTTCAAATAAAGTAACTTATTGACCACCGAATGTCGCACGCTAACTTCGTGCTTGCAAATATGCGAGCAGCGAAGGGAGGAAATCCTCGTTTAAGTCCAGAAATATATTGCTGGTATATTGTTCTCGTTTATACCAGATTGTATCGTAAATACTAGATCGGCGACGGACAGCAGCGTTAAAGATGCGAGACGTTTGGCACTATTAAGGCAAATTTTCCCTGCAACGCGTGAGTACTACTTAGACTTTAACACATGCATCCGCCTTGGAAATAAATATTCCAAATTTTACCATTATTGGTATCTATCGGTCTCCGTCAAATGTATTCCCTGAAACTTTTATTAACTCATTTGATGAGTACCTTCAAAGTATTCACACACGTAGAAACACCATTATTACTGGAGACATAAATATTAACTTAATAGGAAAGCCGTCAGAATCAGCACAAATGAGAACTAACAGATTAACCTATTTAAATATGACGGCTGTACATGGTTTTCTCCCAGGTCACTGCTTACCTACTAGGGAAGAGAACTGCCTTGATCATATGCTCCTTAAGCTAGACAAATTAAATAACTCGGCTTTTGTGGCTGTCCTAAACACGTCTGTTACGGATCATGCAATGGTATTATTAAATATATCACATAAACACCAAAATAAGACTTGTGCCAAATATAAAACCATAACAAACTGGGAGAATACGTATAAGCACCTTGTAGATATAGATATATCTTTTCTTAGTGCACATAAAGACCCAAACATTCTAGCTGACGCGATGATAGACTTGATTAGGACATCCCTCCTCCAAAACACTAAAATTGTCTCAGTGTCCAGCTCCAAGCGAACTTTAAAGCCCTGGATAACTATGGGCGCCCTTAGATGTATTAGGTTTAGAAATAAATTGCAGCTACAAAAGCGAAAAGATCCTTTTAACGCTATATTGATTATAACTTACAAGCGTTTTCGCACATATTGTTCTAATCTTATTAAAAAACTAAAACGACAGTATCATAAAAATCAGATTTTAAATTCATTAAAAAATCCTAAGCTACTCTGGCGTAAAATTAATGACATTACCCATTATAAAAAACCCAAGACGACTAGTATACACTTACTGCATATCACACCAGATCCTCTTGACTCTTTAAACCGTGTAAACCAATTCTTCGCAACTATTGGAAAAAAACTTGCGGATGAAATCATAACCCTAACTGGACAAGCATCTAGATCTGTCACTTACTTAAATTCACTATCTCAAATTAACTCGTTCTACCTACTAGAGACAGATCCTGCAGAAGTGGATAGCATACTTGGATCACTTGACTCAGAAAGTGCTTCGGGGTGGGATTGCATACCTGTGGGTTTCCTTAAATTATCTCGAGAACTAGTCGTTCCTCTTATTAGCCAGTTGATTAATATGTGTTTCGAAACGGGTGTATTTCCTGATGCGCTAAAACGTTCTATAATTACGCCCGTGCACAAAGATGGGGACAAGAGTGATGTTAACAATTATCGGCCGATATCTGTCTTAACATCCCTTTCAAAAATAATAGAAAAAATATTAAACCAAAGGCTAGTAAGTTATTTAAATAAGTACAACATTATTTCAGATTCACAATACGGTTTTAGACCGGGACGGTCTACTCAGGATGCGATCATTGCGTTAACATCTGAAATCGTTAATAAGGTAGACAATGGTTATAAATGCGTTACGGTGTTTCTAGACCTGAAAAAGGCTTTTGACACTGTATCTGTCCCCATCCTTGTGCAGAGACTTGAAGCTATAGGGATAAGAGGTAAAGCCCTCTCCCTCTTTGAAAGCTACCTCCGAGGTAGGAGACAGCAAGTTAAAATAGATAACTTGCTTAGTGAGGAGGAAAACATTGTTTACGGTGTCCCACAGGGCTCGGTTCTCGGCCCATCACTGTTTCTAGTGTATATTAATGAAATATGCAACCTACGAAGCAGTGGTGGGAAGACCTTCTCCTACGCGGATGACACGGCCATCGTTTACATTGGGGAATCGTGGGAAGAAGTGCGCAATAATGCCGAGCAAGGATTAGTCGTTATAGATAGATGGCTCAAAACCAATCTGCTAACCCTTAATGTGACTAAAACGAACTTCATTTGTTTTTCTCCTAGTTTAAGGTCTAAACCAGGCCTTAATTTTAAAATTAAAATACACACGTGTGTGGACCACTTGGACCATAATTGTAATTGCCAGGTCCTTAAACATATAACGTCCACAAGATACTTGGGAATTATAGTTGACGAGTGTTTAACTTGGCATTCGCATATTGAGATTGTTACGTCACGGGTGCGCAAATTTATATGGATTTTTAAAAATCTAAGATATGTAATGCCTCAGAAGACACTAAATAACATCTATATTATGCTTGCGCAATCAGTTCTTGCATATTGTTTACCGGTCTGGGGAGGAGCCACTAAAACTAAATTCTTTGAGTTAGAAAGAGCCCAAAGATCACTTATAAAAGTAATGTACTATAAACCACACAGATACCCCACCGACGATATATATAGAATCAGTGGCTTACTCTCAATTAGAAAACTATATTACTTAATTACGACCCTATACTTACGAAAATCTATTCCATTTAACCAAGACAGTCAAGAGAGGAGACGAAAAGATATAGTGGCTTACTCCCCAAGGGTCCGAACCGCTTTTGCACGGCGTCAATATGCAACCCAATCAGTTTACATTTATAATAAAATAAACGTAAAATTAAAGTTCCACCATGAGGTATCACACGTATGCAAAAAGTTAATAACTGAGTGGTTAAAAACCTTAACATACGAAGAAACCGAACAAATTTTAGATAGACTTAGCTAGTAAAAAAAAAAAAATTTTTTTTTTTTACTTCTTTCTTATCAATAGTGTATGTACTTACTTACCGAGTTAATCTATTACATGCATTTCGAACACACCGGCACTTCAAAGAAGACACACATTCACACACATAAACACACACACACACACACACACACACACACACACACACACACACACACACACACACACATACACACACACATACACACACATACACACACACACACACATTCAACAGCACAAACCCAGGCGTACAACTACACTTACACAAAGAGCTAATAATTACTTTATAAGTCACTTACTGTTATTTTTTTTCCTTGATAAATTTATTTTTACTTAACTTTTGTATAATAGTCTCAATATTGTTAATAATTAAGGGAAAGAGCGAGATAGCCCCAACACAAGTATTATCAATTACTTACTGGGGATGTCTCATTTATAAAACATGTAACTATTTTGAGACAAATAAACATTTTTCATTTTCATTTCACTACGCGTTGCAAGGAATGTAACACAGAAGTTTCAAATTTTAAAGGATTATAAGTTAAAAAAAATATCGATATTCTTAAGACAACACTATAAGCGCCCGTTCACTCACCGTGCGACATTACCTTGAATATGTTACCTACATACACAAAATGTGCAGCAGGTATCATTTAAAATAAAAACCAGACCCGACCAAGCTAAATTTAAGTTACCTCAAAAAGATATTTTTATTTACAGTAATATTTTGACTGCGTGTTTATGTTTGAAATGTAAATTATAAATTTATTTTTTGTTTCAAATATACATCATTACGTGGCGTTATAAACATTTCATAACGGATCAGTAAGCTGAAGTGGCAACAGGCCGGCCAAGGAAGAAGAGATTCTCATCCTCGTACCGGTAAGCGAAGAGTAAAGCGGCGCCTATAGATGGAGAGACGACCTGGTAAGTATAAGAGATGCAGAAAGTCAATGGATGTAGGTTGCTCAGGGGCATGCTTTGTGGTATTCCCTGTTTGAGACCTATGTGTAACAGTGGACTTGTGATGGGCTGTAATGAGTGGCGTTATTGTGGCTGCGCAAACGGCAGCTGTTGGGCCACCTTAGGGTAAGCCTCAGTGGAGCGTGTGGCGTGCAGTAGCGGTGTATCTATTAGCCCATAAGTTACGTGGGTGCCGTTAAGAGGCGACAGAGAGAAACGATCCAAGATATGGGCAGCAGCCTCTTCTAAAAAATTAAAAGTAAGAAACGAGCTTACCCCTTTTTGAAAGACCGAAAACGCACCTGCATTTCTCCTAGTGTTGCAAATGTTCATGGGTGGCGGTCGACACTTACCATCAGTTGAGCCGCATACGCGTTTGCTCCTTCCATAAAAAAAAACGTAGTAAAATTATTTAATTCTTTTTAAATATTTGGTCAGTTTTTAGTTTTTGTTTATTTACTTAAATTTTTTAACCCTTTTTAGTGTTCCGTACCTCAAAAGGAAAAAACGGAACCCTTATAGGATCACTATGTTGTCCTGTCCGTCTGTCTGTCTGTCTGTCTGTCTGTCTGTTTGTCTGTCTGTCTGTCAAGACCCTTTTTCTCAGGAACGCGTGGAGGTATCAAGCTGAAATTCATATCAAATACTCAAGTCTACTGTCCCTTGGAGCTGTAGAAAAATCAAACTTCTAAACCAACGCAAACAAAAGACACAGCCGTTTTATGCCGCAAATATTCGACATTCGCAAGGTAATCAAAACCTACAGGGTACGTCCCGTGAACTCAGAACCTTGAAATTGGGTACGAAGCAACGTTTTATAGCACAGATAAAGAAAAAATTGCGAAAAGCATAAATTTTTAGTTACATCATATAATAAAAATATTTTTAATAATTTTAAACTTATATACCTACAGATTTGTTCGGAACCCTCGGTGCGCGAGTCCAACTCGCACTTTGCCGGTTTTTTAGTAAACTTAGGAACTCTTAGAGCTCTAGACTAGAATGTCGTCTAAATAGTAACATTAAAATCTTCATCAACTATTTTTCTAGCCTCAAGGAAGTAACATTAGCAACTTCATCCTCTATTTTTCTACCCTCAGGTATGGCATTATTGAAAAAAGTACAACCTATTTATTAAAATATAGGAATCACCAAAATCGGTTCACAACCGAGGATTTGACATTGTTATTTGTCATGATCGTCACAGCATTACACATTACACACCATAAACGCCATCAGCTATAGTAATGTAGTACGATCGCATATGCCTATCGTCGGACTATTTTGCTGATTGTTATACAAGAGATGGTTATCCATCTATCAGAGGACATAAGATTTGTATGGCTTTTCCCACTGTCGCTTCTTATGACACACATACATGACTATGTGGTATCGCATTAGTAAAGCGTTCGGATGCGGCACTACGAGGCAGCGGGTTTCGAGAACTGCATGTAGTCTTTGTGTGCACAAATAATAAATGTTTGTTCACGTGCAATTTATTTATGTTAAGTAACATTTTACAAAAAGTAAAAGCCGACTTCAAAGAACTAAAGAAAAGTTATATAGTTAACACGACTCCGTGGTTGGCTTGGCGTGGCAGTGGCTTGGCAATTAGTTGCAGCGCTATGGCCCGCGGATTCGAATCTCACACGGAACAAGTATTTGTATGGCATAAAAATAATTGTTTCGGGTCTGGATGTTGATCCTTGTGAAATTAATGTATGTAAACTGCCCCCACGATATAGGAGACAATCTTAGTGTGGAGGTAACGTTTAATATCAAATTTATATGGGGCCACACCTGAAGTGTATATATATATAATATATATATATATATATATATATATATATATATATATATATATATATATATATATATATATTATATATCTCTCTTTATATATAAAAATTACGTGTCACGTTGTTTGTCCGCGATGGACTCCTAAACTACTGAACTAACTTCAATGAAATTTTGCACACTGTGTGCATTTTGGTCCAACTTGAGAGATAGGATAGTTTTTATCCCAATAAATGACCATCAAAATTTTTTATTGCGAATTTAAGGATTTTTTATAGGAAGGGTCGTTGGAAAAGGCAGAACAACGTCTGCCTGGCGAGCTAGTATATACATATATACTATTTAATAAAATTGGTTAATCAAAAAGAATCTTCAAAATCAAGTCTCAATTTGCGAAGATAAAACATACATGCAATCGTGAACCTCCTCCATTTTTTAAATCGGCTAAAATGTATCCACGATGCAGGAAAAAGGAATGTTTTTATGAATAAAAACTAATGGGTGATATACTCTTGCTAAAGTGAATCCACACGATATAAACAAAGCTTCCCTTCGCTTTGAGCGATAAGAGCGCCCATTGTATCAAATTTTGTTTGTGTTTTTCTCCTGGTGTTCAATAAAAAGTTATCTATCTATATAAAAACAGGAATATTATGCTGCTATTTTACGCTGATATTCTGTGAGAGCATAGTCCTTCCCCGATATAGCTACCCATTCGTGTTGCAGTCTCATTAGTCGTCATCATCATCATTACAGCCCTTCACAAGTCCACTGCTGAACATAGGCCTCCCCCAAGGAATGCCACAAAGCACGTTCCTGAGCCACCTGCATCCATCGACTTCCTGCATATCTTACCAGGTCGTCACTCCATCTAGTGGGGGGACGCCCTACACTTCGTCCGCCGATACGAGGCCACCACTCGAGAACCTTTTTCCCCCATCGGTTGTCGGTTCTTCGAGCTATATGGCCGGCCCACTGCCACTTCAGCTTACTAATCCGTTAGGCTATGTCGGTCACTCTGGTTCTACTGCGGATATACTCATTTTTAAGTTTATAACGCAGAGAAACCCTGAGCATAGCCCTCTCCATAGCTTGTTGAGCGACCTTGAGCTTCCTCATCTGGCCAGCAGTGAAGGACCACGTCTCAGTACCATAGGTCATCACTGGCAACACGCACTGGTTGTACAGTCTCGTTTTCAAGTTTTGAAGTATACCTGACGAGAAGATGTGCCGTAATTTCCCGAACGCTGCCCAACCGAGTTGAATCCGTCGATTGACTTCTCGGTCGAAGTTGGACTTACCTAGTCGGACTATTTGACCCAGGTAAACATACTCGTTAACAACTTCGAGCTTACTGCTCGCAACAACTACCGGCATAGGTGTGACATGGACATTAAACATGATCTTTGTTTTGTCCATGTTCATCTTAAGACCTATCCGTTGGGAAACACTTTTGAGGTCATTGAGCATAGTGCCTAGGTCCTCCAGCGACTTTGCCATAAGGAGTATATCGTCGGCAAATCGAAGGTGAGTGATGTACTCGTCATTGATGTCAATACCGTAGTCACATTAGTGCTGTTATATATCTTGTAGCCCAGTTTTTATTATTATTAACTCTAATAAATATTGTTCACCTGTTACCGGTGATGATCTGCGGTATAAATAATAATAACAATGTCCTCCAGACCGGATTTCGGTCACGGCAGCCAGCCTCAACAGAGACTAGTGCCCAAGTGTATGCGCAAGCACAGGTGCACTCTCTATTCCCTCACTCTCATAGTCCGATGGGACGGTAAACCGACACGACCGGAGAGAGATGAGGCGCAAGACTAACGGCTTTTTACGTGCTTCTTGAGGCACGGGGGTGAGACACCGCCAACTTCCTGACTCCAGACAGTTACTGAGATTTTCTTGACGGAAAAAGTCAATTACTGATTGTTTGGCCCCATCCGGGATTCGAACCCGGGAGCTCATGATCAGCAGTCGCACTACTACCACCACTAGTCAAACGAGGCAGTGAGTCGGTATAAATACGAAAAAAATGAATGAAAAATAATATAAATATGAAAAAAATTTTAACAGTGGTAGAGCCATACGGCAGCTTTTGCTGTCGCACGGATGGGCCGGCTCGAACCGGGGTAGTACCACGACCTCACAGAATACCAGCGTGAAGTAGAGGTTTACCTCTGCGTTTCGCTCGGTGAGTACAGGTGGCCGGAGGCCCTTTTTACTGGAAATGAGGCATTCCATCTTAGTCCTCACGGGTGACAACGCATCTGCATTTTGATTTGCAAACGAGGATAGATGTAGATATCTATGGGCCGCAGCAACCACTTACCATCAGGTGGACTGTGTGCTCGTTTGTCACCCTTATCCTATAAAAAAAAAGTTTTATACCGCCATCTATCCGTCGTCACAAGAACTCATGGGAAGTTTCCATTTAGTCGTTATTCGTCTCTTACGGCCTCTGGGATGAGATGGAATAATGGACATTCTTATGCTTGATATACTTTATGGGAGAACGATTTTTATCAGACTTAGGTACTAATAATAATTACAAATGGGCTAAAAGAATTTCGATTTGAAGTTACAACTTTTATAACATGTTTATAAATTGGGGGGTACTTTAGAATTTTTGATAACATCTGTATATTTTTCTTGGTGGTATAAGTTTTATTAAGGCTAAGTTCTACAAGGGTCTACAATTTAACTAGTAAAAATGGAAAAATCAATATGATACAAATAAAAGAAAAAATGTTATAATCATAATTAAAATAAAACAGAAGCCATTCACAATTCCACCGCTGAACATAAACCTACCGCAAGTAGGGATGCCATCTGTCCGGCTTTAGCCGGACATGTTTTGCTTTTTCGGGTTGTGTCCGGTCAAATTTTTATGTCTCCGGTCTGTCCGGCTTTTTATTAGTGTAACGCGTTGCACGCATCGCTTGCAGAATGAGCGAAGCAATGCCGAATTTATGTATCCATATATATTATTATCAGCCAGCACAATATAGATTATTATTTTAAAGTTTTAATTGTACCTGATAATTGAAATAATAAAACTTACTTTGATGTACTTTTTAATTTTTTATCTTGAAATATGAGTAGTTTTTTAAAATTTGTTTTGTGAAAATGGTTAAGTACTTTGTTACGAATTGTAATTTTATTTGTTTTTTTTTTTATAAAGTCTACAAACAGAAGACTGCTTTTGTTGATTGTTATTGTAAGTAGGTAATAACTGGTTTAAATTTATTTCAATCTGTGCTGTGATTGATTAATAAATAAGCAACATATACACTTGAAACTGTGCTGTGATTGATTAATAAACAATTAACGTACGTAAGGGACTATTTTAGATTTTTTCTTCTTGGGGGTTGGAGTTGGTGAGTTTTTTGGCTGCATGGCCTCAGAAATCAGAAAGGTATGTTTGGCTTTCTAAAAATTACTATCCGGCTTTAAGGGCCAAAAGTCCAGCTTTTTGGAGCGCCGAGTCCGGCTTTTTCATTTTAGGAGATGACAACCCTAACCGCAATGTGTGCTACAAAATATGGTCTTGAGTCACCTGCATTTAACGAGTTTCTACTTTTATTGCTAGGTTATTACTCAATCTAATGGAGGGCCACCCTGCACTTACCTACTGGTACAAGGCTGACACTTGAGGACATTTCTTTTCCTTCGGTTGTCAGTTCCTCAAGCATAATGGTCAGTCCATTAACTACTGCAGTTTAATAATCTGATATGCTATGTCAATTAGTCTGGTTGTACAGCAGATTTATAAGATAAGTAGATAAAAAGTGTTGAAAATAGAAAACCCCCTTTATTGTACAATTAATGAAATTATTTGAAAACAAAATTACATCAATCATTCCATTACATTACAGCCTATAAAAGTCCACTGCTGAACAAAGACCATCCCCATAGACTGCCTCAAAGACGAGATTATGCCATAGTTGCCACGCTTGGCAGGCAGGTTTTTTATTATTTTCAGTTGTTATCAGGAACTCATCTGTTTAAATTTCCTTCTGTCGCTTCATTATGTCAATCCACATGTGGTTAATGGTATAGGTTACATAATAAGTTAAGTGTACTTAAAAGTTCTGTTTATCATGTAGCTGTTTATTGTTCCAAATTAATAAAATATAATTTGCTGTACTTAATATCTAACAAGGATTTGCAAATTCTAAATGTAGGCAAAGTTTTGCCACTGCTTCCATTTAAAATTTACTTGATATGGCTACTAGAGAATTGGTAACAAGCATTTTACTATAAAAAGTAGATAATATGTAGATAGATTTGACGTGGTACAGCCACATTGCAGCCATATTATGGTTGTAGCATGAATTGGTCGGCTCGACCAGGGTAAGATTACACTCTCACTGAATACCAGCGTAAAATAACAACTTAGTGCTGCTGTTTCGTATGGTGAGTGTAGAGAACTGGAGTCCCTTTTTACTGGAAATGAGGCATTCCATGTTAGTCCTCACGGGTGACAACTCATCTGCATTTTGATTCATAATCAGGGATAGATTTGGATGTCTGTGGACCCCAGTAATTACTTACCATTGGGCAGACTGTGTGTCGGTTTTCACCCTTATCTTATAAAAAAAATCAAGCTGACAAGTTTTGATACTACAAAATAAAGATTAGAAGAAAAACACTATTTTAGCAATGAATTTATTACATTATTTGTAGCAACTTACAACTTAAATAGATTATATTATATTTATACACAATTCTTAAACTTAATAACTTTTGATCACACAGCCATGAGCTAATACTTCACAATATAGGTTATATTATTTGGCGGGTGTTGGAGCAGTAGGTGCCGCTGCCACTCTTTTTTGAGCTGCTGATAATTGCGGTGTCTCGGTTGCTAGAGCACGGAGCTGTTGTTCAGCCACTGCATTTACCATTTTCGTCACTTTCGCTTTCATTTTATTACGATCAACTGTATTATTTTTACTACGAACAGGTGCATTGCCACGTTTTGTTACGGCCTTCCCTTTGTTTTTCTTTACTTTTGCACCGGAGGGCAATTTAGTTTTAACTTTTAATTTCCCTTGTGCCATTTGAAATATAATATATTATTCAACAAGAGTATGAATATTATTTTACATACGTGTTGACAGCAAAACAACGTGTCTGAGACATTGACACATTGACAGTTCGTTTTGTTATTACGATATGCCAATGAATGCAGGCAAAGGCTTTAAGTCATACAGCCAAGTCTGTGTGTGTTTTTATTTACAAAATTTTTGACAATATTAAACTGATACGTCACATTACAATGTTATTGGGAGACTTTGATAACAACTTAAGCCAGCAACGCAGTTGATGACCATGATGACGGTAGTATCTCAAGGCGCGTAAGCTGATAAAATATTTTGAGATATATTTCAGCATCAAAGCACTTGTGTCCAATAATATTTCACATAAGAAGATAATTACTACACGAAATTGCGCCACTTCATGTATATATAAAATATATTTCAAACCATAACTTAAACGATATTCAAGCAATTAAATATTTAACAGTGGTAGAGCCACGCGGCAGCTTTTGCTGTCGCACGGATGGGCCGGCTCGAACCGGGGTACCACGACCTCATAGAAAACCAGCGTGAAGTAGCGGTTTACCTCTGCGTTTCGCTTGGTGAGTGCAGGTGGCCGGAGGCCCTTTTTACTGGAAATGAGGCATTCTATCTTAGTCCTCACGGGTGACAACGCATCTACATTTTGATTTGTAATAGAGGATAGATGTAGATGTCTATGGGCCGCAGCAACCACTTACCATCAGGTGGACTGTGTGCTCGTTTGTCACCCTTATCCTATAAAAAAATGCATTCGACATTCCACCTAAACTGATGGGCTCACATGTCATCATCATTGAAATGATACGTCTTAAATAAAAGTTCTTCGGTTTCTAGTTAATGCATACAGGGTTATTTTGCAATAACCGGCCAAAATTGCAGAGAAGGTTCAGAATAAAATATAGAAAAATTAATAAAAAATCTCAAAGATTCTGTCCTTTTTAAGTTTTATATTCAATGGTAATGCATTATTTTTACTGATTTTACTGAGCACGCACAAATTCGTAAGGGTAAGGGTCGATCGGTAGGCAAAAACGTTGTTGCCCATATATCACATTCAATATGGGATAATAAAAATAAATAGAAGCCTTATTTACTCGTATTTTCAAAAACTCCAATAACGGTATAAAATGAAATTTAAAATTTGGATCCTCTTTGAAAAATAAACCTGTATATGAAAAATCAATGCAAAAGTGTGTTCTTTAACTTTTTACACATTTTATATTAGCACAAAAATTCTGTATTTATCCATTTCTAATCGACATAATACAATATATAACTTATATTTTCACATAAAAACATTATTATTTACATCTTTCTAACAATTTAACTTCTTCGCCATGAGATCTATGAAATATTTTCCTAATATCAAAGTGAAAGCCTGGTAGCAGAAAAAGTTACGTAAGCCGATATTTTAGCCCAATACCAATACAAAAAAGAAGATAAATCGCAAATTGCTCCGATGCCACTTTTTGTATTTTATCTGCGACTAATAAATAAATTCATTAATCTTATTACTGAACTCAGTAATCATATTACTAACCGGTGTAGCGTATGTACTGATGGCAGTGTAAGAATATCCATTAGTTACCCCATATCGTCCCAGGGTGTCGTAAGAAGTGATAGCGGGGCTAAAACAGGTGATGATGACTGGCCGACTTCATGGAGAAAGAGGGACTTTTTGGATGATAGACTCTTTCTTCCAGAAGCGGTCCCACGGGAAGTGAACCTGGTCGAGCCACAACGGTTCGATAAAAAATGAGATTGACTTCATTATGACGACTAGACGACAACTGTTCAGTGATGTCTCAATGATCGCGAGGGTGAAAACCGGCAGCGATCACCGAATGGTAAGAGCCACACTGAACCTAAACGTTAAGTTGGAGAGGTGTCGTCTAATGAAGTCAACGCTCCGTCCCCCTCGTGGTCTAATCCAAAGTCCCGAAACCTATCAGTTCGAGCTACAAAACCGTTTTCAGTGCCTAGAAAATTGCAATGCAGTGGACGATATGAATGACAAGCTCGTGGAAACTGTCCATGCGGTCTGAGCTAACTTTTGCAGGGCCTGCCACAGAAGAACACAAAAACTCTCCGATCACACCCTTAATCTCATGGCTGTTAGACGGGATAAAAGCTTTTAAAAAATTTACTTCGCAAACATCCGCGCTATAAAATAAAATGATGTGTCTTACCTAATATGAAGAGCACCTCCCGCATTCCCTCAATTGCGTGCACTATCCCCGGCACCACTAATCCCAGCACCACTACTCCCAACACCACTACACTAGGCAAGACACACCACTGACGACAATACAACATGTGTTTCGCCTCTACACGAGGCATCCTCAGGTGATGTAGACTCTACGGTGGCTGACCATTTATACAGATCTATATAAAAGGCAGTTGTTTTGGCTCACTGCTCACTTAACGGTATATAATCACATACATAACTTCGTGAATTGCACAGAAGTCCGAGGAGTACAATTTTCCGCTATGTCTGGCGTATGTGGACTATAAGAAAGCCTTTCATTCCGTTGAAATTCGGGCGGTACTGCAGTCCCCTCATTGGTGCCAAGTTGACTATCGAAGTGCTGAAGTGTTTGAACAGTAGGGCTACGATGGCTATCCGAATACAGAACCAGAGTACGAAACCTATCCAACTACAGAGAGGTGTCAGATAGGGTGTCGTTATATCACCGAAACTCTTCACCGCTGCATTGGAAGACTTTTCAAGATTATGGACTGGAGAGGATACGGTATTAACATCAACGGCGATTACATCACTCACCTTTGATTTGCCGACGATATAGTCCTTATTGCAGAATCGCTGGAGGACCTAAGCACTATACTCAATGACCTCAATGGTGTCTCCCAAGGGATAGGTCTTAAGATGAACATGGACAAAACAAAGATCATGTATAACGTCCATGTCACACCGATGCCGGTAGTTGTTGGGAGCACTAAGCTCGAAGTTGTTGACGAGTATGTTTACCTGGGACAGATAGTCCGACTAGGTAAGCCCAGCTTCGACCGAGAGGTCAATCGACGGATTCAACTCGGCTGGGCAGCGTTCGGGAAATTACCCGCACATTTTCTCGTCAGGTATACCTCAAAACTTGAAAACAAGACTGGTGCGTGTTGACAGTGATGTTTTATGGAACTGAAACGTAGTCCTCCACTACTGGCCGGACGAGGAAGCTCAAGGTCGCTCAGCGGGCTATGGAGAGGGCTATGTTCGGAGTTTCTCTGCGTGATAAACTTAGAAATGAGGATATCCGTAGTAGAACCAGAATGACCGACATAGCCCATTAGTAAGCTGACGTGGCAATGGGCCGGCCATATAGCTCGAAGAACCGACAACCGATGGGAAAAAAAGGTTCTCGAGTCGCGGCCTCGTACCGGTGGACGAAGTGTATGGCATCCCCCCACTAGATGAAGTGACGACCTGTTAAGACATGCAGGAAGTCGATGGAAGCAGGTGGCTCAGGACTGTGCTTTGTGGCATTCCTTGGGAGAGGCCTATGTTCAGCAGTGGACTGGTGAAGGGCTGTAATGATGATGAATACAATTATAGTGGTCATCCGATATAAAATATGATGTTTGAGATGTTTGTTACGCAACACTTCAAGGATTACGACAAATTTTTGCACGCAAATAGATGATTTCTTGGGTTAATTCATACACACAATACACTTTATCGTTTTGAAAAAGTTATCACAAGATAGCTTATGTATATATAAACATTTTACGTAAACTTTAGCTCTTATAAGACTAAGAATGTTATATTGCGCCTTTAATAATACTTATAGCAAAGTAGCAATTTAGTTACTTGGAGTATAAAACCCCTATAAAATTAAGGAAAAATGTGAATTATTGACTATATTAGTAATATATTCATTTTTAGTCAACTTTTAACTACATTTTAACAATAAATAATTACAGAATATACAAAATGGCTTAGATTTATTATAATCCTCATATTTGGATTTTTGGAACTTTTTTTATTACAAGGCTTTATTCAAGTTGTAATGTTTGTAAGTTTGTTAAAATGCACCACCAATTGTATGATCAGCACGGCTTCTTGCCGCAGAGCGTGTCATGAGTCTACTGCTCAACTCAAGGGAATTGGTCCCATTCCCTTGAGTTGAGCAGTAGACTCACGCGGCTTTCGGCCGCAGTCTTGAGTCTCCTCTCTCCAGCTACCGCCCACATGAAGTCGACACATATTATGCTCCATCAACCAATACAATAGATATAGCCAATGGAAAATATATAATAATAATTTAGCCGTCAGAAAGGGTTTGTGTAACTGACGTCATATGTGTGTATTTATTACACAAGTGCCGACGTTGAGCATTTTTCGATCATGTTTGTCTCACCCACTTACAAGTTGCCTTTATTCATTCAAAGATGGGAAATTTACAGAGGCGCTTTATTAACTTGTTATATAAATCATCAAAAATTTCAGAAAGTCTGCAATCCAGTCATGAAGGGATCCGATGTGTCAAACCAAGTTGCAGAAAGCACCATTGAGAATGGCGACCCGCTGAAACAGCCATCGCAGAGATGCAATACAGCAAAATACAACAAGCATCAATACTACTATCTTTGGGCTAACGCCATCCCAAGGTTCTCATACGATCCCAGCTGACATCTTCACCCGCATACATCCATCGATCAGAACCACAAGAAGCGTCGAATCAGGCCCAGCACACCCGCAGATTCATCACAAGACACAATACCGCAAATAGCAGTAAGCATTTATTATACGGTTGGTGCCCCCCACACAATACACTTACATGATTCTTATCGACTTTGGCAACAAAGTTGTTAAAAGTTGTTAACTGAAAATTGCACCAACGTATCATAGTAGCACGCTACCTAGACGCCAGTAACTAAACATCCATGTATCATAGGTCTATTGCACTAAGACATGGAGTTAAGTATGCATGTTGCACTTAAAATTGCTAATAAACACACTCCCTAATAGGAAAGATAGCCTACATATCATAACGCTATGCGCTCAGACGCCGCCCACAATTGGCAAGGGTGCGCGTTGTCCTCGGGAAAACCGTATTACTACAACAAAACCCGCTCACCACCAGCACTAAGTTGCCTAGGACATATTGGTTATAGAGTCCACGTTTAACCCATTCTCGGTCACGGTAAGGCAGTCTGTGGGCCACTATAACAATTATTTTCAAGTTCAATTCCTATCTATATAATGCTTTACATATCTGAGACCTTCCACATACTTGCTTTATTTCATAGACCTTACTTTTATATGCCCTTAATATGGGACTATTACATTATACATCAGTTCTTTGGTAGAAAGTCGCGATTCACCTCTTCATCTATATACTCGTATGTCTGACTGTAGGTATGCATCTTCAGCAGATCTGGAATCAAATGTATGGGAAAGATCGATGCCTAGGATTTGGTTCAAACTTTGTATGGAGGTGCTATACGATAAATAATTAGATAGAATATATATATATTTTAACTTTATGCTTCTTATAGTAAATTGCATTGTAATTGTTCAAAATATTACTTCTGTGATATTTTTAGATCACTTCATATAGCAGTTAATTATTATTTATATTATTAATAATGCGCCATCACACAACGTCGCATGCAAGCGAGAAAACAGTCCCGATTGCTTTTCAAATGGAGGATAAATTTTCCGTTACCTCCGCAGCCGAAGGTATCCATAAGGATTTCTCTAGATTAAAAAACGCTTCTCCTATAGCAAGCGAAGTAGCGAGCTGACGTGTAACAAGATGGTATACTGCCATTTATTAGAGAACATTAGATCATTTTTGCGTTTCTTATAGTAGCTCTTTACAACACCTATAACAAGCAATGTGGTTATGGGATTTTCTTTCGCTGCCACCACAAGGTACCTAGTGTCATTAGTGATTTACAATGAATATTATAATTTAAATTCCGTGATGCGGCGGTGTAATGGTACTAACTAGTTTGACCACGGGACGATATAAGGTAGTGGATATTCTTGTGGTACGTTTAGACTACGACAGAAATTCCGACATAAATATCAGACATTAATTTCTATACTGTTTACACTTGTATGGAAGTTTTGTGTCTGAGTAGTGTCTATTTGTATGTGTACGAAAATTGTGTCCAAGCTACGATACGCAAACTAGTTAGTGATGATGCTCGTCAGCATGGATAAACGTCGTGCAGCCGCTATTGCTACTATTGTGCTCTTTTTTTTCTTATTTTATTGTTTAGCAGTGTCCTTAAGTTAAGAATTTTTCTGCTTGTTTCTACCGAAGTAGTTTTAAACTGTTCTGCTAAACTTTTTCTGATTATTTCTACCGAAGTAGTTTTAAACTGTTCTGCAAACATTTTTCTGCTTGTTTCTACCGAAGTATTTTTCAACTGTTCTGCTAAACTTTTCTGCTTATTTCTACCGAAGTTGTTTTAAACTGTTCTGCTAAACTTTTTCTGCTTGTTTCTACCGAAGTAGTTTTAAACTGTTCTGCTAAACTTTTGCTGATTATTTTTACCGAAGTAGTTTTAAACTGTTCTGCTAAACTTTTTCTGCTTGTTTCTACCGAAGTAGTTTTAAGCTGTTCTGCTAAACTTTTTCTGCTTCTTTCTACCGAAGTAGTTTTAAATTGTTCTGTTAAACTTTTTCTGCTTATTTCTACCGAAGTAGTTTTAAACTGTTCTGCTCAACTTTTTCTGCTTATTTCTAACGAAGTAGTTTTAAACTGTTCTGCTAAACTTTTTCTGCTTATTTCTACCGAAATAGTTTTAAACTGTTCTGATAAACTTTTTCTGCTTATTTCTACCGAAGTAGTTTAAACTGTTCTGCTAAGCTTTCCAGCGCCACCTGCTTCTTTATAATCACTGGATAAAACATTCCAAAGTTTTGGTAGCCCTTCTACAAAAATGATAAGCGTCTTTGTAGTCTCCTTGCTCCACGTAGAACTCACTTTGTGCACTCAAAACGCGGTGCGTTGTATTGAAAATGTCAAACCTGTATTGAAAAATTTTCAAATACACTAGACACTTGGACACAACGTATTCACACAGCGGCTGATGCGACATAAATTATTATCTTGTCATAATAAATTTTGCAACTAGAGACACTCGCGTTCATACAGAGACACTCCATGTATAAACTAAGTGTACCGTGTCCAAACGTAACATAAAAGGCGACAGGAGAAACTGAAACGGGAGATGGGCAGCAGCATTTCCTGATAACTATTCAAAATAATAACAGCCAACACGCTTGCCAAGCGTGGCAATATATGGGAGAGAGACGTTTCTTTATAGGATAAGGGTAACAAACCAGCACACAGTCCACCTGATGGTGATTGGATTCTGTGACCACTGGATATCTACATCTATCCTCGATTAAGAATTCCCACTCTCATAGAATATCAGCGTTAAATAAGGCAATATACACTCTCCTTAACGTAGAAATAGTATTTCAACGTTAAAGAGAGTGTATATTCTGTGAGAGCGTCGTCCTTGTTGCAATGTTACATTTTATATTAAATACAACATTTCATTCTCAATTTTCAACCCTCACGGGCAATTACTGAAAAAATTAACTTTAAATTGTTATGTTTGCAACCCACTCGGAACGTTAAAATATTAAAGGAGAAGAGTCTGTAACAACAAAATTGTGATTTAAGTCGCAAAAAAGGTAATTTATTTTCTTTCATAAGAACAAAGTTTTTTTTACATTACAATCTACGGAATATAAAGGTTTCAATTTAATCTTGACATCGCCCTCAGGCTGAAAGTTCCTAAAAGGGCTACGAGTTCTCATATAGTATATTGTGTTGAAAACAAACTGTTATTTATTGGTCCTATATTTATAGATGCAGTTATATCATGCTACGGTTATATTATGGTTGTAGCACAAATAGGGTGACTCGACCGGGGAAGCACCACGCTCTCGCAGAATCATCACCATCATCATCATTACAGCCCTTCACAAGTCCACTGCTGAACATTGGCCTCCCCCAAGGAATGCTACAAAGCACGGTCCTGAGCCACCTGCATCCATTAACTTCCTACATGTCTTACCAGGTCATCACTCCATCTAGTGGGGGGGGGGGGGGGGAGGGCGCTCTACACTTCGCCTACCAGTACGAGGCTGCCACTCGAGCACTTTTTTCTCTATCGGTTGTCGGCTCTTCGAGCCATATGGCCGGCCCGTTGCCACTTCAGCTTACTAATCCTTTGGGCTATGTCAGCCACTCTGGTTCTACTGCGGATATCCTCATTTCTAAATTTTTCACGCAGAGAAACTCCGAGCGTAGCCCTCTCCGTAGCTCGCTGAACAACCTTGAGCTTCCTCATCTGGCCAGCAGTGAAGGACCACGTCTCAGTTCCATAGGTCATCACTGTTAACACGTACTGGTTGTACAGTCTCGTTTTAAGTTTTAAAGTATACCTGACGAGAAGATGTGTCGTAATTTTCCGAACACTGCCTAGCCGAGTTAAATCCGTCGATTGACCTCTCGGTCGATGTTGGACTTACCTAGTCGGACTATTTGTCCCAGGTAAACATACTCGTCAACAACTTCGAGATTAGTGCTCTCAACAACTACCGGCAAATGTTTGACATCGACGTTATACGTGATCTTTGTTACGGGTCGCAGAATACCAGCTTAAAATAGCAGTTCACTACTGGTGTTTTTCTTTTTTGAGTGTAGAGAACCGGATACCCTTTTTACTGGAAACGAGGCATGGTAATCCTCAGCGTGATAACGCATCTGCAGTTTGATTATGTATACAGATATACATGTCTATGTGCGCTCGTTTGTCAGCTTATTCTATAAAAAAATTATGAGAAATTTCATAGTAGAAACATAACACCTACTTAGAAATTTCTGTTGTGCTAACTACTTTGTTTGTTGTAAAGGCGTTGAATAATTTATAAAAAGGAAACTTGAATATAATCATGAAGCTGCAGCTCAGTTCCGCAAACAACCATAATGTTAAAATGAGGGTTTATTAATTTATGATGTTTACAACAGAACATCAGTTGATTTATTATTATTGTATTAACACGTTCACTGTCCGGTTTTTAAACACAATAGTAAGACAATAGCAGTGACCTATATGTAGTGCATGGGACAGCGAAATTGTTTATGATTGTATTTGTTTTTTCATTTCTGTAGCTATAGCTCTTTAAAGGTCCAAAGTATTATGCGCCATCCACCCTCAGACTAACTAAGAAAGATAGGCGAAACTCTTTGAAAGTTAAACTTATTGAAAGAACACGCACTCACGCACACATATGTAGGTATCTAAAATCACTTGTAGTCAACAACTTCGTTTAAGATGATTTTACGGGCTGTTTAAGAGAAGAAATATTAAAGAAGTCTGCGAAGTGCGTGTAAAAGAAGTTAGGCATGGTTCAGCGTTACTTGAGAGATACGCAGCGTTCCTCTCAGTCTTTCTTTATTGACTTAAACCATGAATTGCCTGGAAAATTTCCTTATATCATCATACGAGGCCAGTGGATTAGTTGATTGCAGAGCGAACATCCTCTTACTAGTAAATCCTCTATTTGACCTGCAACTTGCTTGGTCAAATAATCTCAAGCGTTAAAGTGATGTTCATGAGGTCCCGGGTTCGAAAACTGGGTCGGGCCAAAATCAGTTGTTGGGTTTATCTGACAAGACATTTATAGTAACAACCAGGAAGTCGAGCCGATTCTTGCTACAATCATCGTGGCTTTACTACGTATAAAATCATTCCCCAAGCAATATTGGCTCTACCACGTATAAAATCATGCCTCAAGGAATATTAAGGCTATGGTAATTTTAGTTTTAAGCTTTTTATTAATGTAAATATTAATAAACATATTTATTGTTAAAAATATTGTGAAAGTTTTGCTATGTCCATAGCAAAGCAAAGTACTCTTACTGTCAAATACTTATTTGGCCGCTAATTTTAAGTTATTCTTTCATTTTTTAACCTTAATATTCATATAAATGAGAATTTCAGTATGTACTCATTAGGCAAATAAGCAATAAAATTCTGGACGATATATTGAGTGGCAATTAGGTTATCACATTAAATAACCCAGCGGTATATACAAGGTCATATATGTCGATTAAAATAATGAAATAACAATTCTACCAAAAAAAATTGCATCTTTCAAACATAATATATAGCGTAAAAATTGACACGAAATAAATCAAATTGATAATATTACTTTAGTGACCTTATGTGACCAGCAAAAGCGGCAACGGTGCGGCAGGTATGTAGTGCTCAGGCGGCATCGACATAGGTAATTATTTACCTACATTTTCAAGATCATAAGTAATTAGGCAAAAAACGAAAAAAAAGGGCTTGCGACTAGAATGTTAATTGTTATTTATTTTTTTAGTTGTGTATGTTCAAAGAATGTTATATAGGATAAGTCTTTTCATTTAATGTGATAACTTTATCGCCACCCCGTATATCCTACTTTTTCTCTCTCGAGATATGAGAGACCAAAATGAGCTTTTGATGGTAAGTACTGGTCTAACGGAAAATTTTAAAACGCACTGACTTAGATTGACAAAAACCTATTCACTCTTGGCACGAATACACGTTGTAATCAATCGACTGGAAAAACAGACGCAAATTATTCCACTACATCGCTGTATGCAAGACGTAGCAACGGTTTGGATCATCTGGTAGTCCAATAGTGAAATTTAACATATTTTTAAAACATTAAAATCGAATTAATACATTGAAATATTATAACAGTTAATAAAAAATATATAAATGCCGGGAAAAGCCAACAGTTGGCAACCAAAAGCGGTAAAGCCCTGATAATAAGATAATATATTATACTAGTCTAACCACCCGTTCGCGTGGATAAATGCCGATTCTAAAAATTATTTACCGTTAAACCTACTTTAGCTACTGAACGAGTCTAAAGTTTTCAGTCAAACGTTTTGAGAACATTTTCATTGTACGTACAACTAAGGAGTGGAATTCTTTAAGTCAAGTATAGTAATTGAATAAAACTACTTTTACGGATTCTATCGCGTTTAATTAACTTATTTTTATGACATTTCGGGTGTTTTACAGCACCCATGGTCACAAGGGACTGAGGTGATTGACGTCCCGATGTTAGAGTTAACCCGGAGTACCTTTGCTTAGCTTTTTTAATTATTAATTTTGGTCCGATCTACGCAGAGTGAAACTTACTGCGTCTTGAAGTCTTGCAGTGGTATGCTTGGGTTTAGTTTTAATTTTATTAATTATAGCCGGTCCCAAGCAGGTGGTAGTACCCAGCCTCCCTCTCTATTGAAATTAGGATGTTTTTTTTTAATTTTAATAGCCTCACGTATCATCCTTGGCAGTGAATCGATGTTCTTTCGCGAGAATTTGTGGTTTATCAAATCTAATGTAATGGCGGGAGCCGTCTAGGATATGATCACAAACTGCAGACTTCCCGGAACGTTGGTGCTTCACGTCAGCTATTTGTTCTTTTACGTGGGTTTTTATTGATCGTTTTGTTTGCCCTATATATGACCACAGACCACATTCACAATCAAGCTTGTACACTCCTGCATCTTATAGAGGAATATTGACGGATGGTAAGAACTGACTAATCTCCTTGGGTGGCTTGAAGAATGTTCTAATAGAAGCTCGCTTCAATATGTAGCCCATCTTGTCTGTAACTCCTCTGACAGATGGTAGTACCGCAGGCACACGCTCGACTGTAGTCGGCTTCAATCGGTCACTGTGACGTAGGCGCAGGACCCGAAGCATGTTGTTGTGCAGAACTTGCTTGATGTGCTGAAGCCCGGCGGCCAGGTGTTTGCTGTTACAGATCCCTCGTGCTCGCTGTAACAAAGATTTGCTAACTGTGAATGATGATAGTGGGATTCACCGTTTAAATATCGGTTTGTAAGGATCTTTTTTCTATACACAGTGTGTTCTATGGTGTTGTTAGGATTTCGAATGACTAACACATCTAGGAACGCTAAAGAATTATTAGCCTCTAGCTCCATAGTAAATTGAATTTTAAAGTTTATGGAATAAAGATGTTCTAAAAATGCATTACCCCGTGTAGTGGCGGGTAAGAATACTCACTACCCCGTATCTTCCCGTGGGTGTCATAAGAGGCGACAGAGAGAAACTGAGGCATAGGATGGGCAGCAGCATCTTTCTGATAACCGCAAAAAAACAATAAAAACTGCTGTTGCCAACCCGCTCGCCAAGCGTGGCAACTATGGCAATATATCCCCCATGAAAGTAACGAAGAGACGGCCCCCAGTCCCCGGCGGCCCCGCCATTCCTGGCTACGGTGGCAACCATGACAACGGCGGGTGAGGGGGTGCTAAGAATCTCCGGTGGAGGTTCGGTTGCCTACTACGACGACTCGACCTGCAACTTATAACGCACGCACCCTGAGGACTGACAAGAAGATCCTGGAGCTAGAAGAAGAGATAGACAAGTTGCGCTGGAATATCATAGGATTATCCGAGGTCTGAAGAGAGGGGGAGGACACGGTAAATCTCGATTCCGGCAACTTGTTCTATCACCGGGAGGGTGACCGTCTGTCCCAAGGAGGTGTCGGATTTATCGTCCACAAGTCTCTTGTTAACAACGTTGTAAAGATTGGGAGTGTGTCGACGAGGGTTGCGCACCTTATACTCAGAATGACCAAACGGTATTCGCTAAAGGTCATACGGATTTACGCACCAACTTCGGCACACCCCGATGAGGAGTTGGAGGAAATGTATGAGGATATCTCTAGAGTCATGCATTCCTCCAAACCCACCATACGGTGTTAATGGGAGACTTCAACACAAAACTAGGAGCAAGAGAAAACGGTGAGCTGAAAGTAGGGAAATTCGGAATAGGGCAACGGAACCCAAGGGGCCAGCAGCTGGCCGACTTCATGGAGAAAGAGGGACTTTTTGTGATGAACTCTTTCTTCCAGAAGCGGCGCCACAGGAAGTGGACCTGGTCGAGCCCCGACGGTTTGACAAAAAATGTCAATCTCGACTTCATTATGACGATCAGAAGACAACCGTTCAGTGATGTCTCAGTGATCGCGAAGGTGAAAACCGGCAGCGATCACCGAATGGTGAGAGGCACACTGAATTTAAACGTTAAGTTGGATAGGTCTCGTCTAATAAGTTCAACGCTCCGTCCCCCTCGTGCTCTAATCCAAATTCCCGAAACCTTTCCGCTGGAGCTACGAAACCGTTTTCAGTGCCTAGAAGATTGCAATGCAGTGGACGATATGAATGACAAGCTCGCGGAGACTGTCCATGCTGTCGGAGCTAAGTTCTGCAAGATCCGCCGCAGAAGAACACAAAAACTCTCCGATCACACTCTTAATCTCATGGCAGTTAGACGGGGTATGAAGCTGCAGTCTTCAGCAGATTTGACAGCATACAGGCAACTGAACAGAAGGATCTCCAAATGCATGCGGCAGGACTTACGCAACTTTAATACTGCTCGTATTGAAGAAGCGATCGAACGGAACCAGGGCTCCAATGTCTTTGTTAGAGATCTGTCTGCCATAAAGTGCCAACTGTCGCAGCTGAAGACCGAGTGTGGCAGCGTCGTTTCCGGGACACCTGAGATATTTTAATTAGATTTTTTAATGAGATTGAGAGGTTCTATGGGCAGCTGTACACATAAATGTTGGAGCGTGTGAGCAAGTGTGAGTAACGATCCAAGAGCGAGTCTAATCCGACACTATTCCGAAGATATCCCGGACGTCAGTCTGAGCGAGATTAGAATGGCTCTCCAGCACCCTAAAAATGGCAAGGCCCCAGGCGATTCGAGAGTCATTACGAATCGTCTCGCACGCAGACTTGACGACTTCCAGCGTCCCGAACAAGCCGGTTTCCGAAAAGGCTTTAGCACCATAGACCACATACATACCCTTCGGCAAATTGTACACAAGTCCGAGGAGTACAATTTACCACTATGTCTGGCGCATGTGGACTATGAGAAAGCCTTTGATTCCGTCGAAATTTGGGCGGTGCTGCAGTCCCAGACCTAAGCACTATGCTCAATAACCTCAATAGTGTTCCCAACGGATAGGTCTTAAGATGAACATGGACAAAACAAAGATCATGTTTAATGTCTATGTCACACCTATGCCGGTAGTTGTTGGGAGCACTAAGCTCAAAGTTGTGGAGGAGTATGTTTACCTGGGACAAATAGTTCTACTAAGTAAGTCCAACTTTCACCGAGGGGTCAATCGACGGATTCAACTCGGTTGGGCAGCGTTTTGGAAATTACGGCACATCTTCTCGTCAGGTATACCTCTAAACTTGAAATCGAAACTGTACAACCAGTGTGTGTTGCCAGTGATGACCTATGGAACTGAGACGTGATCCTTTACTGCTGGCCGGATGAGGAAGCTCAAGGTCGCTCAGCGAGCTATGGAGAGGGCTATGCTCGGAGTTTCTCTGCGTGATAACTTTAGAAATGAGGATGTCCGCAGTAGAACCAGAATGACCGACATAGCCCAACGTATTAGTAAGCTGAAGTAGCAATCGGCCGGCCATATAGCTCGAAGAACCGACAATTGATGGGGAAAAAAGGTTCTCGAGTGGCGGCCTCATACCGGCGGACGAAGTGTAAGGCGTCCTCCCACTAGATTGAGTGAAGACCTGGTAAGATATGTAGGAAGTCGATGGATGCAGGTGGCTCAGGATCGTGCTTTGTGCTATTCTTTGGGGGAGGCTTATGTTCAGCAGTGGACTTGTGAAGGGCTGTAATGATGATGATGATGAAGCAGGGCTTTCTCCTCGCAGTCCTCCGCTTTAAACCTTTCCGCTGGAGCTACGAAACCGTTTTCAGTGCCTAGAAGATTGCAATGCAGTGGACGATATGAATGACAAGCTCGCGGAGACTGTCCATGCTGTCGGAGCTAAGTTCTGCAAGATCCGCCGCAGAAGAACACAAAAACTCTCCGATCACACTCTTAATCTCATGGCAGTTAGACGGGGTATGAAGCTGCAGTCTTCAGCAGATTTGACAGCATACAGGCAACTGAACAGAAGGATCTCCAAATGCATGCGGCAGGACTTACGCAACTTTAATACTGCTCGTATTGAAGAAGCGATCGGACGGAACCAGGGCTCCGGACCGTGCTTTGTGCTATTCTTTGGGGGAGGCTTATGTTCAGCAGTGGACTTGTGAAGGGCTGTAATGATGATGATGATGAAGCAGGGCTTTCTCCTCGCAGTCCTCCATGAAACTTGTTTGAAAATGTACTTATTTTCGCAAAACCTTTATAAATTTGCAAGCAAAAAGAATAATGTGAGCAAAACCTTACTAACCTTCCACTCAGGTTTAATTTCTTTGGCAGCACTGGCAGGTATAATATTTTATAGTAGTAGTATAGTAGTAATATTTTCTTCCAGTCTATTGATTATAAGAAACGGTATTTTCTACCGACTTCAAAGAGGAGTCGGTACTCAATTCAACTGTATGTTTTTTTTATGTGGTACACACGCATTACTTTTTACTGGGTGAACCGATTTCTATTATTCTTTTTTATTTAAATGTTGGTGCTTCACATGTGGTCCCATATAAATTTGATCAAGGTATGACAAATAGTTTTTGAGTTATTCTTACTAATTTATATTGAAGTCGGTTATACAAAATTTTTATTTTAAATTACGTTCAAAAGACAAGGCACGTTCTACATAAAATATTTTGGCTTAATTTTATTTACGAACGTGCCAAGAACGCTGGCTGTAAAGAAACGTAGCCAGCGTTCTTAGCAAGATACCACAGGGAGTAGGACTGTATGACAATTAAAATTTTTAGTATTAGTTTTTCTTTATTATTGTTTTTTTTTAATATTATATTAGTTGTTATTAAAATAAACAAATTCCTATTTAATTTTTACATTTAAAACATCTACAACTCAACTTTAAAGTAAAACTATTTATTAAAATATTTTGAAAAATTATTATTTATAATTTATACTGCTATTTTTGTCACTTGGTGAAACTTAGTTTTCTTTTCGTGATTTGGATACGTAAAACTGAATGCTACTGTTTCGCATTATGGTTTTAGAAAACCGGAGAGCCTTTCTATTGCAAACGAGTCCATCTTAGTCCTCAGTGGTCACGGGGCCACAGCATCCACTTACCATCAGGTGGACTGCGTGCTCGTTTGTAATTTTTATTGTATTTAAAAAAAATATGTAACATAATGTAACGTTTTTCATGGATATGCTTTATCAGTTTGTATACAAATGTTTGCAGATATTAATTATGTTTATCTTATAATTCAGAATAAAAAAGGTAAGTATATTTTTAATATCTCATAAAACTTAATAAGCGTGCATCTTTTTCTTTTCTTTTTATTTTCCTTTACAATATTTATAGAGAGCGTTTCTACGGCATACATAAGTTGGTAAATACTATAATACCAGGCTTTGGCTCTATTCTTTGACTTTGTAGTGGATTATCTCGAAACATAAAATTAAAAATAAACTTCCACCAGAGGCTGACTTAAAGTCTTACAGCGTAATGGTTAAGACAGTAATTTTAAAGTCCGACTGCGTAAAACAGTTTATCGAAAAGTGAATAATTATTTTTAATGTTAATAAGACCTTTTACGATACTATGAGAACTTTATCACAGCTATTATAAGTTTTTGAAATTTTAGTGAGAATGGTTGCTAACAGACTTTAAGTTATAGATCCTAAATGGTCATTAAAAATGAAGAAATGAAAAATGATTGGGAAACCTAAAGGTGATTTTCAATGACCCGTCAATTTTTTTCTTTTTCAACATATGGCATCTGGTTGTCGCCATATTGAATTTTCATTGAAAGGACTTTAGTGACACTCACATGGGTAAGACATCGATTGACGTATGAATCATCAAAACCGGCCCACGCGTTTGGTGTCTAGAGCGCCACAAAGGAATGAACATACTCATATAAGCTGATAAACACATTTCTCTTTTTTGCGTCGCGCAGTCTAGGAAAAAGAATACGGTATTTATGCAAGCTATTCTTTTATATCGACTTCAAAAGGAGACGGTACTCAATTCGACTGTATGTTTTTTATGTGTGTTACTTTATACCTTTTTTCTGGGTGAACCGATTTTGATGATTCTTTTTTATTTGAACGCTGGTGCTTCTCATATGGTCGCATATAAATTTGATCAAGATATGACCAATAGCTTTTGAGTTATTCTTAAAAATTTATATTGAAGTCGGTTGTACAAAATTTTTAATTTTAAATTATGTTCAAAAGACAAGTCACGTTCTACATAAAATATTTAGGCTTATTTTTATTTACGAACGTGCCAAAATTTTTAATTTTAAATTGCGACAATAAACTATCCTCTATATTTCTTTATATCCAAAGGTATGATTAGCAATTTATGAGCGAAGTCTAACTTTGTATTCCGATATTGATTACAGTTGAATTTACTTTTCTCCGTTATTAAAGGCGCTATCAAGCATCGTAATTACCAACTTAATCTTTGTAATAAGTTTGGAAGAACTCTGGAATGCGAACGCAAAGTATAGTAGTATTGTTAAAAAAAAACTATATTATATATTCATAGCCAAATTCGAGAAAAATTAACGCTTAAATATAACAAATATATTTTATTACACCAAAACCACATAAATTAAAGAATAACATTATAATAACAATATGTATTCATGCGTTTGACAATAGTTGTGGTTGAAGCCCGCATGAAATAATAAACACAAATATTTCATAAGTAATGAAATATGTGCTTAAATTTAAACATTTTATATTTTTTTTATAGGATAAGGGTGAAAAACGAGCACACATTCCACCTGATGGTAAGTGGTTGCTGCGGCCCATAGACATCTACATCTATCCTCTATTACAAATCAAAATGCAGATGCGTTTTCACCCGTGAGGACTAGGATGGAATGCCTCATTTCCAGTAAAAAGGGCCTCCGGCCACCTGCACTTACCAAGCGAAACGTAGAGGTAAACCTCTACTTCACGCTGGTATTCTGTAAATAATTAATTCATTAAGTTAATACGGCCTCAAATCAAATTCCTCATATGCAGGCAGTTTCCAACCCACCTGCCAAGCGTGGCAACTATGGCAAATATTCTTTCTGAGATAATCTTTCGAGAGGTCTATTTGCAGCAGTGAACTTTTGATAGGCTGTCAAGAACTTGATATTGTCGCTATTCCACTTGTATCAGATTCAGCAAATTAATCCTTTCTCGCTTCGCTTCGGCCCTCCCCCTTTAAATAAAATGTGATGGCTGACTGCTAAGCTAGCGGTCAGCCATCGCAGAGTCTACATCACCTGAAGATGCCTCGTGTAGAGGCGAAACACGTGTCGTATTATCGTCGGTGGTGTGTCTTTCCTTGTGTAGTAGTGTTGGGAATAGTGGTGCTGGGATTAGTGGTGACGGGGAAAGTGTACTCAATTGAGGGAGGGCGGGAGGTGCTCTTTAAACTAGGTAAGACGCATCATTTGAGAGAATGAACGCAAGGTAATTTTTGCCAACTTTAATTTCTTATAAAAGCATTTGAATTGTTGAAAATATTACTTCTATGATATTTTTAGACGACTTCATATAGAAATTAATAATTATTTATTATTGATAATAATACGCCGTCACACAAATTGGGCCTTGAGTAGGACGATGGGTCTGAAGTGATCTCGAGACATCGTGATAGCACTGCGAGGGTGCTGGTGGCAGCAAGTACTGCGCCGCGACGTGCTTTCAACAAAACAACGCGGGAGATGAGCCGCGAAAAAATTTCGAATGGAGGATAGCCTTTCCGTTGCTTCCACGGTCATAGGTAATCATAAAGATTTCTATAGGATAAAAAAGGCTTCTCCTATTGTCGCGAGCTGGCATGTAACAAAATGGTTATACTGCCATTTATTGAAAGACATAAGATCATTTTGGCGTTTCTCATAGTCGCTCTTTACAACACCCACGAGAATGAATAGGGTTATGGGATTCTTACGTTGCCACCACAAGCCGAGCAATACAAATAATTTCAATATAACAATTAAATCTCCGTGGTGTGGCGGTGTAAGAATATCCACTACTGGGTGTTGTAAAAGGCGACAGAAAGAAACTGAAAGGGAAGATGGACAGCAGTATTGTCAGATAACAACCCAAAATAATAAAAAACCAAGTCACTAACTATGGCAAATTCCCCCCTATGAGGCAATCTATGGGGAGGCCTGTTTTTTTTTATAGGATGAGAGTGACAAAGAAGCACACATTCCACCTGATAGTAAGTATATTCTGTGGCAATTTACGCCCACACAGAATACCAGCGTTATCCTTCCCCGATCGAGCCGACCCATTTAGTGCTACAACCATAAAGTAACTGTAACATGGCTTCACTACACCCTTTGTTCAGCAGTGGACTTTTAAAGGTTATAATGAGCGAATAGCAGTAAATATATCCAATCACTACGTAATTAATTTTTCACGGTGTACAGAAAATTAACCGCAGCAATTAATTTAAAATGCAACGTTGCAACTTTCAACCCTCACGGGCAATTAATGAAAATATTAACTTTAAATTATTTTTCTCCCGATCCACGCGGAACGTTAAATATAAAGGGAAAAGAGTCCGTAACAACGAAATTGTGATTTAAGTCGCAAAAATCTAATTTATTTTCTTTCATAAGAACAAAGTAAAAAGCAAAGTTTTTTTTCATTACAGTCTGCGGAATATAAAGGTTTCAATTAATTCTTGCCATTGCCCTGAAGCTGAAAGTTTCAGAAAGGGCTACTAGAGTTGCTACCATACTGTGTTGAAAATAAACTTTAAAAAGTGTCACTTATTTGTCCTATATTTATAGATCTTGTATATTTTTTTACGTTATGTTATGGTTGTAGCACGAATGGGTCGGCTCGACAGGGAAGTAACACGCTCTTACAGAATACCGGCGTAAAATAGCAGTCAATACTGCTGTATTCTGCAGGGTGAGTGGGAAAGAACCGGAGACCCTTTTTACTGGAAAGAGGCATTCCAAATCGTAGTCCTCAGGGATGACAACGCATCTAACGACTATGGGCACAGCATCCATTTTCCATCAGGTCGATTGTGTGCTCGTTTGTCAGGTTATTGTATAAAAAAGAATTATAAGCTTTTATTCAAAGTAGAAACATAACACCGACTTTGAAATATCTGTCGTCCTACTTTGTTCGTTGTAAAGGCGTTGAATAATTCATAAAAAGGAAACTTCATTAATATAATATATTTATGAAGTTGCAGCGCATTTCAACAAACAAATTTAAATGACAGTTTATTAATTTATGATGTTTTATACCAGAATATCAGTTGTAGTTATTAATTTAGGAGAGAAGTAAAGCCCTAGTGTGGGATGCTGCTTGCGTAGACACTTTGGCAGCCTGTTATTTCAGGCGACCTCGTTTAGAGCCGGGGCGGCATCAGAAAGGAACTCAACTCTTCAAGAGAATAAGAACCTATATTGGTTATCGACTTCAGAGGTCTTATAGATATCTACAAGAACTCTGAAGTCTCTTAGAGATGACTACATATTTGTGCCATTTGTATTTGTCCAAGCCATGAATTGCTTGGAAAGTTTCCTATATTCACGATGCGATGCCAGTGGATTAGTTGATTGCAGAGCGGACATTCCCTTACTAGTAAACTCCTATTTGACCTGCAACTTGCCTCGTTGGTTTAATAATCTAAAGCGTTAAGGTGATGATCATGAGGTCCCGGGTTCGAAACTCTGGTGGGGCCAAAATCGGTCATTGGGTTATCTGTCAAGAGATTTACAGTTGCGCCCCGGAATCAGGAAGTTGGTCATGTTTCAACCCCGTGCTTCCGGTTAGTCCTGCGTCTGGTTACTTCGGTCTTATCGGATTGCCATCCGATCGTACTATGAGAGTGAGGGATCAGGGAGTGGTTGCGCACACACTCGTGCACTGCAAATAAGCAGCGCGATGGACTTATTTCTTAATAAACCTCTTAGAAGTGAGAAGAGGTATAGAACCAGCTGTGGGACGTATATAGGCTGTAACTTTAACCTTAAACATTAATTGCTCAAGGGCAGGGAACTCTTTTGAAATTTAATAGGCAAGTTGGTTTACCTGACTCGATCTTCGTATCCAGCACAGCTGAAGTAATTTATCGGCTTACCCTGTGCTTGACGGTGAAGGAATGCAGGCTGTCCTGGAAAGTAAAAAAATTATTAATGTCATTTGAAGCTTGTAAACACGAACTTGAGCTGCGCTACGGAATCTTCCCGCTCCGTTAACATTTCATTAATGGGAGGAGCTTGGGAAGTCTATATTAAATTGTATCTTCGTACGAAATTTAACATTAATTAAACACTTTTTCATATTAAAAACAAAATGTATTGAAGAATTTATATAGTTTATTGGTGGTATAAGAATATTCAATACCCATAACGACCCATGGTTATCGTAAGAGGCGACAGAGGGAAATAAACATGGGGATAAGCAACAGCGTTTTATTAATAACCACCAAAAATAAAAATAATCTGAGATTGCCATCTTGCCTGCCAAGCGTGCCAACTATGGCAAATATGGGTGGTATTGTTACTATGAGATAGTCTATGGAAGTGGTCTATGTTCAGCAGTGGTCCTTTATAGGCTGCAATCGTAACAATTTTAGTTGCCACTGTTAGCACAAAGAGGTTGTGTGATAAGATTGAATATGGGTTTGATGCAATATCAGAAATACTTCATAATAAAGTATGGAGCAGTTAAATTGGCCGCAGTTAAGAGTTACATTTACTGATGATGGTTGGTAAGAATTATAGCTCAATAATGATGGTCAATGACAGTTTTTTATTGTGAATTGATTAATAACGCCTCCTAAGCAAGAAGCGCCTTACGAGTTCATTGAGACACATTGCCTTGTTCAGTCGGAAACTATTGTATAAATACATTGAAGTAATATGTACTTACGTACTAGAACAGCTATTTCAAACAAAAAATGTGCGCTACTCATGTCTTCGCGCATGGCGCATGCGCAGGGAAGAGTAGTGGCGCATGCGCGGTTGGTTTTATCATAGATTATGCGTAGGCAGAATGATCAGTATGTAAAAATAGATTGTATTGTTAATTATGTAAATTATATCGGGTAAAATTTTTTAAATTTGGCATTTATTTTGCATATAGTATGTGCTAATTTAGTATAATATTACATAATGTTATATAAGAATTACATTAAAAGGATAATTTTAATTTGAATATTTTAAAAGTTAACTATGTAAAATATAAAAAACATGCTAAATGTATGTGTAACCAAACTTATTGATATAACATATAATTTATAAATATATTTATTTAGATTCTAAGAGTCATAAATAAATGCTGGGCAGGCGAGGTTTAAAAAATGGATTAATTTATTCCATTTTCCCTCTTTTCATAGCTCAGGCGTGAAAACCTTTGTAGCAGCCAGGCTAATCAACCCTAAACCGTTTAATAAATAAATTAATAACGTTACCCTGCTGCTACCGTAACGCAAAAGGTGAAGGTCTGAAGAAAACATTTATTTCCTAATTACCCCCGGCTACCGAGATACTGCGGGCTGCATATCCTTGCGAGATAATTTGACGTATATATTTAACGTTCTATATAGAAACAAGAAGCAGCTACAAATATCATCAGCGCCGCACCGTCTTCACACGCCAGCTATTTTCAAACATCCGTCGACCATTTTCGAGCCGTTTCTTCAACGCCGCAGCTCGCTTCTTCTTGCTGTTCCGGAGTTGTGTCCCTCGCCGCCGCCGCTCGCCGATTACGCGCGCGCGCCGGTCTGCAGCTCTTTTATAGCCCCGTACAGCAACACAGCTACGAGAAGCTATCGACGAGTCTTACGCCGGCAAACGGAGCGCGACATACATATAATAGTTATACATAATATTTTATTGATTAATGTTTATTGGTCAAAATGTATGTATTATAATTGGCTAAGTAAATAAAATATTTTTCTATTGGTAAATTAAGGATGTAGCCGGGCGTATAAATATAGGCAGGGTTAGCTGAATAAATACACCATTCGTCTGCACATAGTAAGGCATATCAAGAAAAAGTTTCATTTCTCCGCCACTAGACCATACGGAGTCTGTTAATAGTGGACCCCTACGCCACTATTACATTGGTAACCCCGACGTGATATGAACACGCAACAAACCATTATTCGTAAACTACAACTTCTGAAAACCTTCGTTATCGTCCTCAAGTACCCCATTCATTCGCTCCCGAGCAGGTATTGTCTGCAGTCTTCACATTCTGCAAGCCATCTAGCTTTACAAAGGTTCATCCATAGATATAATACTCTATTTAATATTTCTATGGGTTCATCGCAGCACTGGAATAATAATGCTTCCTGTTCCTTCAAGCTACTCTCTGCGTTACAGTGTCCGGCACTGGTCTGAGCCTTACTGCTCGCCTCTGCTTCATGACACTCTTGCACATTACTTGCCTTCTTCTCGACTCACCGCAGACTACAAGGCAATCCCTGGCACTTGCAATCGGACTGCACTATCGACCTCCGGTTTGAGCAGGGGTGTGATGTGGCGGCGCTGTCGTCGCGCCACAAGCGAAACACATCGAAGCCTAAATCGCACTAACAAAGTTCCGAAATTAAAGCAGCATATATAGAATAGTTCCGAACTACCAATCGGAGCGTTGGCCACTCCCCGGGCAGAACACCTTGCCCGGCGGGAGAGCTCCCCTTTTCCTTCCACCCGCCACAGTGATGACCCCGATTCCATTGGTAAATTAAGGATGTAGCCGGGCGTATAAATATAGGCAGGGTTAGCTGAATAAATACACCATTCGTCTGCACATAGTAAGGCATATCAAGAAATAGTTTCATTTCTCCGCCACTAGACCACTCGGAGTCTGTTAATAGTGGACCCCTACGCCACTATTACGTTGGTGACCCGGTAACGAACATCGAGAAGGAAGATCCCTGCAAGAATAGTAGGAAAAATATCAAATGAATATCAAGGAAGACTTCAGTACATAAAATCAGTGTAATCAAGACGTCATTATGGAGCGAGAAGCGAAGAAATCCGACGCATATACATCAAATCCGGCTAAGGAACAAGTAACAAATACCCAGTTTCTTCTCGAAGAAATTAAAGAAGATATCATTCGAAGTCGCCGCACTCAAATCTTCCCAGCATCAAACCTGTTACCAGCAACGGTACAACCAGCGCAATCAGCAACACCGAAGATCACCTTTTCGTCGCAACCGCTCTGCAAGTAGAAGTCGATCAAGCTCAAGAACAAGATCCCCTTACTGCTACTATCATCGACGTTTCGGTTTCGAGGCAAGGAAATGCACAACACCGTGTACATTAAAAAATGAAAATATGAACTCGGAAAACAAACTAATACGCTTGATGCGACGGGATCCGGCGTAACAGAAATATCCTACCGTCTCTTCGTCACCGATAAAGCAAGCTTACCTTCGTTATCGACACCGGAGCGAATATCTCAGTTTTACCGCCGAGACACAGACAGAAGATAAAGCCACTGGATTTTCAACTCTACGCAGCAAACAATACGGTGATTCCTACATATGGAGAAAAAGCAATGGAACTAGATTTAAACCTACGCCGACCATTCAAATGGAGATTTATCGTCGCTTAAGTCAGCAAACCAATCATCGGTGCTGATTTTCTTCAACATCACCAGTTGATCGTCGACATTAAAAATAGAAGAATCATCTTTTTCATTTCACATTCATACACGAAGTACTTCATGGACTGGATTTTGTTTTCGCATTCATTGATGACCTCCTTGTTGCAAGCCCTGATAAAGAAACGCACGAAACCCATCTACGCACCGTGCTACAGCGATTAGAAGATAATGGCATCACAATCAACCCTTCGAAATGCAATTTTGGACAACAAGAAGTTCAATTTCTTGGTTTCACCGTCAGCAAGGAATCAAACCGCCTTCTGAAATAGTCAGAGCAATCATCGATTATGCGAAACCTAAAACAATCGAAGAACCAAGGCGTTTTCTTGGGATGATTAATTTCTACAGAGAACACATACCTAAAGCCGCTGAAATCCAAGCACCACTTCACGCCTATCTTCACAACACGAAAAAAAAGATAAAACATTAATCGCATGGAACGATGAAGCCACGAAGGCATTTGAAGCTTGTAAATTTGCTATCCAAAATGCAGCTTTGCTCGCTCACCCATCACACGAAGCAACCCTTGCTTTCTTCAGCGACGCGTCCGTCCTCTCAGCGGGAGCTGTACTCCAACAATACATCAATGGGAAATGGCAACCACTTGGCTATTTTTCGAAGAAGTTCTCCGATACTCAACGTAACTACAGTACATTCGACCGAGAGCTACTCGCTATCTACATGGCTATCAAGCACTTCAAATAAACGTTCGAGGGTCGAACCCTGATCGTTTTTACCGACCACAAGCCATTAACATATGTACTTCAGAAGAAACCATCACCATCGGAAACACCACGACGAGCAAGACAACTCATTTTCATAAGTGAATTCACGACTGATATACGTCACATCAGTGGGAAGGACAACATAGTCGCCGACACACTCAGTCGCATACCAATCGACAGTGTAACATGCCCTACATCAATCGACTATCACAAGATCGCCGAAGCACAAGACAGAGATAGCGACAACATCAAACATCTATCGAAGCAAAGTAACTTGTCCATCAAGCAAGTTACAATGCTAATGACGCATCTACCTATCTAATGTGAAGCCTCAACGTCAACCATGCGTCCATACCTACCAGAAGAATGTCATCGCGAAGTCTTCAATGCACTGCACAACATCAGTGATCCAGGTGTTAGAGCAAAAAGAAAACTCATCACCGGAAAATTCTTTTGGCCTTCAATACAAGTGGATGTTGGCAACTGGGCGAAGCAATGCATTTAGTGCCAAAAATGCAAAGTACAAAGACATACATCAAGCAGCCTAGCTTCTTCCCCACCTACGGAGAGATTCGAACACCTGCATGTTGACATCGTTGGACCATTACCTACTTCACCGCAAGGACATCGTTACCTCGTAACAATGATCGACAGAACAACCAGGTGGCCAGAAGCAATACCTACCGATGATACTTCAGCTGAATCCGTCGCGAAGATAATTTATGAAAATTGGATTACTCGTTTTGGATCACCCAAAACCATCACAACAGATCAAGGAAGAAACTTCGAAAGCAACAAATTCCTCAAACTTCTTCAAACCATGGGAATACAGAAGACACGTACAACGGCATACCATCCTCAATCCAACGGAATAGTCGAACGATGACGATGCCATCGTTCGACTATTCCGTTGACATTGAAGACCGCACTCAAAACTCGTTTAATTCAAAATACAAAGTGGATTGATGAGTTACCCACAATGCTACTTGGACTACGAGCAACACCGCGTGCAGATATTAGTATTAGTGCCGCTCAGCTAACCTACGGTTGCAGCATAAGATTACCGTGTGACTTCTTCACTTCAACATCGTCAAACATTCAAGAAATGAATTACGATTTTGTAACTCAACTTCGAGAATCAAACAACAATGCCTTATTGTCGAAATGCACATCATCACACGGAAATAATAAATCAGTATTTATTCATCAAGATTTCAAAACATGCAAGCAGTTTTTGTAAGGAACGACGCAGTGAAGAAACAATTTCAACCTATCTACGATGGACCGTATAAAGTATTAGAGCGATATAGCAAGACTTTTAAATTACAAATACCCGGCAGGAAATCTACAATTATATCGATCGACCGACTAAAGCCTGCTTATATTATTAACGAGGATAATTCAGAGGATTCATCATCATCTCAACCACCAGCGAGGAAGTTTGAAAACCCATCATCTACATCAACCCAGATGAAACCTATTTTAAAAACTACGAGACATGGGCGAGTCGTCAAGCCTCCGGTACGCTTTCGCTAGGGGGAGAGTGATGTAGCAGCCAGGCTAATCAGCCCTAAACCGTTTAATAAATTAATTAATAACGTTACCCTGCTGGTACCATAACGCAAAAGGTGAAGGTCTGAAGAAAACATTTATTTCCTAATTACCCCCGGCTACCGAGATACTGCGGGCTGCATATCAATGCGAGATAATTTGACGTATATATTTAACGTTCTATATAGAAACAAGAAGCAGCTACAAATATCATCAGCGCCGCACCGTCTTCACACGCCGGCTATTTTCAAGCATCCGTCGACCATTTTCGAGCCGTTTCTTCAACGCCGCAGCTCGTTTCTTTTTGCTGTTTCGGAGTTGTGTCCCTCGCCGCCGCCGCTCGCCGATTACGCGCGCGCGCTTTTTTTTTTGCGCCCGAAGCAATTGGAAAAGGGCTACCACAGAGGGAGGCGGAAAATGCATTATGCATACCACGACAGCCGGTCTGTCCTGGTTATGCGGGACTCACTGCCTACCGGGGGACCTAAGTGATACCCGCTAAAAACCGCCTTTGGGGATTGGCAACTAGCTGTTTAAAGCTTCTTATGCCGTATCGGAAGCGACCCTCTTTTGGGAAAAGAGGGCGCAGGCGGCTACGAGCCGCTGAGGGAGTGCCTACGAAGGCAAATTAATTATGAATAATTTAATTAGAGTTGGCCTGAGCCGCCATGAGGCAGTTCAGGTCATTTGACAGTTTATTAGGCGGGTCCGAGAGAGAGTTTCTCGGCCTGCGGACTCGATAGCGAGAGGGAAGTGGGGCTGCATAAGTAGCTGCCTCACGAATAAGATGATTGGAGTGAGACTCTGAGGCTTTGAAGAAGTTCTCAGAGAGTTTTTTAAGAAATTGTTGAATTGTAGGGAGCTCTAGGTCCCGATGAAGGTCGGCATTACGGACGTACCAAGGTGCGTTCGCAGCTCGACGACAGAAAAGGTTTTGAACTACTTGGAGTTCATTAATAATTTTAGGGTTAGCGTGGGCAAAAATGGGGCCCGCGTAGGACATGACTGGTCGTATACAGACCTTATAAAGGCTTGTTTCTGAGGGACAGGTATTCAGGTAAAAACGTGCGTGACGGGTTACTCTTTTGACGTGGGGCCTGAAAGTTAGCCCTGTGTCTAGAGTGACACCTAAATATTTGGCAGACGTATGCCAGGGGACAGGGGTCCCTAGCATACGTATTGGTGGAGTGTTTTTGAGACGGCGTCGTTTATAATCGAAGTGAACGGCGGAGCTCTTCTCCGGGTTCACATCGATGCGCCATTTTTTGAACCAAGCTCCTAGGTCATCAACTGACTTTTGGACCTTATTCCGTATGAAAGGTAGCGAGATACCTTTACAGTAGAGAGCAGTGTCGTCTGCGAAGAGGGAGAGCTGAACACCATTCGGCGGAATGGGAATGTCGTTGGTGAACAGGATGTACAGCAGAGGAGCAAGTACTGAGCCCTGAGGGACACCAGCTTTGATGGGGCGCTGTGAAGATAGCTTGCCTTCGCGTCTAAAACGAAAGGTACGATGATTTAGATAAGAGGCCACGAGACGTACTAGACGATCGGGGAGACCTATTTTGTATAGTTTGTAGATAAGGCCTGTATGCCAGACTCTATCAAAGGCTTTGGCGATGTCGAAAAAGACCGCGATAGTCTTATGACGACGGGGATTAAAACCGCTGAGGATATATTCCACAATACGGTGAACTTGTTGGGGGCAGGAGTGTTTCGCTCGGAAACCGAATTGATGGGGAATGATAAGAGGATCACCGTCTGTGGGAAACAGATGGCGCCTCATGCGATTTTGGATGACTCTTTCAAAGAGCTTGCCCATGGCCTTGAGGAGGCTAATGGGGCGATGACTGGAGGGGAGGTTGAGAGGCTTGCCTGGCTTGGGAATACCAATCACAGTTGCCTCTTTCCACGTAGTGGGAAAGTAACTAAGGTTGAAGCAGGCGTTGAAGATAATAGATAAAAAGGTTAACACCTGCTCAGGAAAGTGTTTTAGGGCTTGGTTGGAGATGCTATCCGCGCCCGGAGCCTTTTTGGGCTTCAGTCCTTTGATGAGGGATGAAATCTCATCATTGGACACAGAGATAGGTTCGGAGGCTGTTGGGGGTGAGTTCCGGCGGCGGACCTCATCTTCCACTGCCTGGACGTGTGAAGGGTTAACGGGTTGAGAGCTAGGAGAGCATTGAGCGGCAATGCTGTCTGCAAAGCACTCAGCCTTTTCCTCGTCCTCGAAGGCTACCGTACCGTCGGGACGGGAGAGAGGGGGAGTGTGGGTGATAGCGTCTATGCGGAGGGCTCTTGCCATCCGATAGTACGCTGTATGAGAGGGAGAGATATTCTCCATGAGTTTACTCTTTTCGAGGTCTCGAAATTCAGAGAGGCGGAAACGGAGTTCTCGTTGAAGACGATTAGCCGTGTGCCTATATTCGGGCGTGGGATATTTTGCTGCTCTCCGGAAAGCAGCTTTCTTGGCTTTTAATAGGTTGCTAATATGTAGGGGAAGCCCACTATTATTAGCAACCGGGACTACCCTTTCATTCTCCTTAAGGGAGGTTTTAATAAGGGTGGAGAGTGAATCGACCGCGGTGTCGATTTTTTCGGGACTGTCTAAGTCCGACGATAGGGAGATGGGAGAGTCCTGTGAGTCCAGAGCATTCGCTAGGGACTCCTTGAAGCCCTTCCAATTTGTGAAGGTTTTAGTCGAGGGTGTTGAGGGGGGTGGCTGATGGCCAAGAATGAGGGAGACCGGTTGGTGGTCGGATCCTAGATCGTCTAGTGTCTCGATTGCCCTAAGGTTGAGAGAAACTCCTTTAACTAGCGCAAAGTCTAGGAGCGTGGTCAGTGTTGTCGGGATAGTGAGTGACACCGAGGGGACTGTGGACGGTAAGGTCAAGAGACTGCGTGACATAATGACTAAGTTGCCTAATGAAAGGATATATTTAAAATCTTTTTTAAGAAGGGGGGCTCCACTAGGAATATAGCAGGAGGCTATGACGATGGACTGATGTCCAGTCAAGGCTAGCCTGTGCATATCGTGGCTTCCATGTTGGTAAGCTGCGAAGTAGGGATGTGGGAACAATAAAGTGTCATCTTGTAGTAAATGGCAGTACCGCCGCCTTTGCGGTCAGGTCTGTCATTACGAAGAAAAGAATACTTTTGGCTAGAAAGGCCTTTGATGTCCTTAGTTTTGAGATTAGTTTCCTGGAGAAGGAGGAGGTCGGCTTCGCGATATCGAAGGAAGAGCTTAAGCTCGGGGAGGTTGTTTCGCAACCCGTGTGTCTCATTCAAAACCGTGAGTCTTTCGGAGAGCAGAGTGCTTTGCAGGTTGAGGGAAACACTTTTGAGTAGTGCAAAATCTAGCATGTCGGGAGCGTGGTCGGTGACATCGGGATAGTGAGTAGCACCTAGGGGACTGTGAACGGTGAGGTCAAGAGACTGCGTGATATCGAGCAGTATCTTGCCACTAGGGGAGGTAGTACGGCATGTCCATTCAGTATGCTTGGAGTTAAAATCTCCAAACATAATGACTGAATTGCCTAAAGATAAAATAGACTCAAAATCTTTTTTGAGGGGATGGGTTCCTGAAGGGATGTAACAGGAGGCTATGAGGATGGACTGATGTCCAGTCATAGCTAGCCTGCATACCGTGGCTTCCATATTGGTAAGCTGCGGAGTAGAAATGGGAGAGCAGTGGAGTGACTTCTTGTAATAAATGGCCGTACCGCCACCTCGGCGGTCGTGCCTGTCATTACGAAGAAGAGAAAAGTTTTTAATAGAAAGGCCTTTAGTGTCCTTAGTTTTGAGATTAGTTTCCTGTAGGAGGAGGAAATCGGCTTCACGATTTTGAAAAAAGAGCTTAAGTTCTGGGAGGTTATTTCGCAAACCGCGAATATTAAAGGATACAAGCGATAAACCCTTAGGTTTGATACGACCGTGAGACTTTGGTAGAGCAACCTGCTCTGTCATTGTAAGTTAAGTTAATTAAGTTAACTTAACTTACAACGAGCACAAAAGATTATTATGCTCTGCAAGAGCGAGGAGACGGTCCTGAGGGGACCTTGCAGCGCGCAATTTGCGTGCTAACACAGCGATTTCCCCAACGTCGATGTTCCTAATAGCGGAATACACCGTTTTTAGGTCATCAGCCATTGAGGGCTGTGATTGTTGTGGAGCGGAGGTTGTTGTCCGCGGTGGGTCTGCCTTTTTGGAGCTCCAGGGAAAGACCGGAGGCTGCATAGGCTTAGAGAAGCCCGGAGGGGGCCGAATAATGCCCTGAGGGGGCCTAAGGGGACCCTGAGAGGGTCGAGAGAAGCCCTGGATGGGCTGAGAAAGGCCCTGATGGGGCCGTTGGTAAAGAGCCGGGAATGAGCGGTCATTGACCGGCGGTGGAGCTTGCCTACTGGGGCGAGGATGAGGTGCGCAGGGGCAGCCTCTGTAGTTTGCTGGGTGGCCTGTTTGTTTACACAGGACACATGCGGGTGGGGATTCGGCGTCTTTGGGCCGAGGACACTCTTTAGTGTTGTGGGGTTCAAGGCACTTAACGCACCTGGGTGGGGCGGAGCAGTTGGCCGCCGCATGACCATATATATACCATAGCTGGCAGCGGTGGCACTGCGCCGGGAACCCGCGCCTATGTGGGGGCTCAACCCTCACTCTCGACAGGCGACACACTGTGCGTACCTGCCGGAAGATGGCTTTTGCCTCCGGCACGTTGGTTAGAATGACTAGGGCAAGATTAAACCTCTGGCCCGTTCTATTGTGCATTTTGTGCACGGCTTCTAAAGGGAAACCTTGGGACTTAAGGTCCTCAAGGATTTCCTCGTTGGAAAATTCGAATGGAATGCCGCGGATGACGGCCCTGACTTTACGCTCTTCCGGAAGAGCGTATGTATGGTAGGAGACTTGTTCGGCTGTGAATAGCTTGGTGATACTACGGAAGGCATCGATAGAGTTAGGAATGATTTTAATAGTCTCCCCGAGGTTAATCGCATGGTCATATTTAATGCCTGCGTCGTATAAGGATTTCGACAACTTGGTGAATCTTGCCTTGTCTCTTAGGAATACAGGGGGCGGGACTTGCTTCTTTGCAAGGACTGGGGCACAGCGGGAAGCTGGCTTGGATGGTGGGGCGATGTCCATTGTCATTAGGGGAGCCGTAGCAGCAGCGAGGGTTGCGGGGGCAGGGACGGCAGCGGGAGCTGCGGGGTTTGAGGCAGCAACGGGGGCTGCGGAGGTTGAAGGAGCGGCAGGGGCCGCTGAGATGGGAGGTGTGCGGTTTTTCGCGGTGCGTTTACCGCCGCGTTTTGAGGAGACAGTCGTAAAGGACGACTCACCGGTTCCGTCGGAGTCACAGGACTCCGATGAATCGGTGCCAGAATAGGTGGCGGGCCTCTTCCGGGGGGCCGACGCAGTGGACTCAGACTCGGAGCATGCGTACTCCATATCTAGAGAGGCGAAAGAGTTCTTGGACTCTAGGTAGGCCGCTATAACGGGTGGCGGTTGAGTTGCCTGAGGGGCATATGAGGCAATAGTTGCCACTATTGCGGCGAGAGCCGAATTATCTAGCCTATTAAGGCCTGACACGATAGACCCTATAAGGTCTTGTTTAGACATGATGCTGAAAACGAATGGGGCTGGGGGGGATGCTGTTCTGAAAGAACAGAGACGTTCTGAACCTATACAGTAAGGGCGGGATCACCGTTCTCAGAAGAACGGGACGTTCTTTATCCCAGGAGTAATGTCCTTACTCTTAAAAGAGCAGGGCCTTGCTCTGAAAAGAGCAAGTAACTCCCTAGAAACAGTATACACGTACACGTTATACAAATAAATAACGAAAACAAAAATAGAAATAGTTAACAAAAAATATAACAGGTAACAAGCGGAGGTCAGTCAAACCTCCCCGCCCGAAGACAGGGGGGCAAGAACTGATAGCAAAAATGACTCACCAAGGCGTCGACGCTGTACAGCGCGAGCAGGACAGCGGAGGCGCGAGAGCGAGAGAGCACTACCGTACGGGGACGGCTGCGCGGACTACCTAAGACGACCGCACGAGAGCCGTGCCACAGGCGGAATGCGCGCGCGCCGGTCTGCAGCTCTTTTATAGCCCCGTACAGCAACACAGCTACGAGAAGCTATCGACGAGTCTTACGCCGGCAAACGGAGCGCGACATACATATAATAGTTATGCATAATATTTTATTAATAAAATTTATTGGTCAAAATGTATGTATTATAATTGGCTAAGTAAATAAAATATTTTTCTATTGGTAAATTAAGTATGTAGCCGGGCGTATAAATATAGGCAGGGTTAGCTGAATAAATACAACATTCGTCTGCACTTAGTAAGGCATATCAAGAAATAGTTTCATTTCTCCACCACTAGACCATTCGGAGTCTGTTAATAGTGGACCCCTACGCCACTATTATACCTTAAAATAAAATAAAAAATCGGTTGTCTGTAAAGTCGGTTTACTGACGATAGTTGAACGTGACAACGTCATAAGAAATATTTAATATCGAAAGAATTTTATCCCCTTTACCTTTATCGCCGCAATTATTGTTGCTATAAACAATTGACACCACATTCGCTCGCACAGTCGCTAGTTCCGCGCTCTCACTTGCACTTTATATGGAACGCCTAGGTAACGGCGCATGAGTCATGTTTTTTCGTTCGTGCAGTGAGCTTCATCGATTTATAAGACGTTGTCACGTCAAAAATAATCAGCAAATAAATAAATAAAATAAAATATCAGAAAGGAGATGAACTTGGTTCCATACAAGCTTGGGCCCGCGTATACAAAGGTTAAATATATCTTATTTTAAAGATTTAAACATATGCTACATATGACAAAAAATCATATTTTTGTAAAACCTGGGGTTTTGTTTTTATTTTGGTTTATTATTTGTAGGTTATGTAGTAAAATCACTCGTTCTTGGGATAAGTTCTTTCAATAAATTGAAAAGACACAAAAGGATGCAGTTTTTTAGTTATTATTAAATAAAATAAAATAAACTACAACTGCAAACTTTCTTAATTGTTTCATTATTTTCTGCAATTATTAATAAAATGTCATCTCGAAAAACAGCCTGAGGCTGTACATTGTCTGTTCTATTCCTCTCAAAACCCAAGTAAAACATATTTGTCATTATGTGGGCGCAACAACCTACTGTCCTGTAAATCACGAGAAAAGCCATGGGTCATGTTAAATTAATTCACGAAAATAAAAACACGAAATATATCCACACACACAACCACAATGCTAAATGCGTATGACAAGTTTAAACTCGAAGTTATCAAGTCTCCTTCGAAACATGCAATGATCAACGACCATACAGCCTATTCAATTGTGTCCGATATTATTAAAATATTTTGTTTAGTTTAATCACATAGCCTATTCAATCGATTTTCCAAAAAGATTTCTTTTATTCAGTATTAATCTCTACAGATTCGCCTCAACGTTTCATTATTATAAGTTTTCTAGACATAGACCATAGACAAAATACATAAAAATATCTTAAAAAGGTTTGGTTTTGCTATGGTAAAAGCATTAGTTTACGCTTTTCAGTTTAAAAAAAATGTTTTTATAACTGTCCCATACTCTACAGAAATAAAAACCATTTAATTATGCTTATAATTTATCTTTATATTACCTACATATTTTTGTATAACTGTTACGAACGATGTCAAGAACCCAATTTCATACATCTTCTTTAGCCTAATTATGAATACTTTACATTTGTTTCTACAAAAAAAAAAACATATTATATTATGCACAATTATTCTCACACTTAAGTACCTACAGTAACGTTGCATCTAAACAAACTAATATCGGAATCTATATTTCATGACCCGAGATGGCGAATAATTTGTTTGATTATTAATCTATAATATTTTTATTAAGTATTTTAGTCAACGGTGAAAAGTTATTCCTTGGTATTTGCTAACATTTCTTGAATTTTTTGTACAATAACTAAAACACGCCATGGCATATTTTATCAAGAATTTTGTTATATAATCAACAAAGCACGTGACACCACACTAGCGCCTAGCGGGCGACTGAGTAAAGTGTGGCAATATCACCGCAGTTGAATCTAGTACGTAGTACATAATACTCGTAGCTCAATGTATCAATACCCAAAAACTGTATCGTGTATCGAGACTTGACACAAACACGTAGTAGAAAATAATTATCAATTGTCACTCAAATAATTGGCAATCATTTGGTTAAATATAGAAATTTAGCCTAACCTATTAATCTTTAATGCAATGAAATCACTCTTAACTCTTCTCAGCAAATTAATAATATAATGGATATTAATAAAATATAAATTGTACTTACCCTAACCAAAGCAATTTAAATTTTGATTAATTATTAATATTCAATTAAAATAAATGAAATCTCGGCGCAATGTTTGAAGCTTACGTATAGCTATTAGTGTGCAGGCAAGATTGCTTGCTTCATCTCGTCGATGTTCTTACGATAGCGGGGTTCGTCAACTCGTAAGTCTGGTACTCAGGTACTGTTTTGTAAATAACCTGCTTCCATTTATTGGATTTTAAACCCGAAAAACGTTGGAGCTCTAATGGTAGAAAATTGTATGGAGCTATTATCAACACTTATTTTTTGGTGCACGCTCGACGGTAAAGAAAGATGGCAAATTGTCCCGTCATTGTATTCCAAACGAGGTTACATGAAGAGAATATTCCCTTGAAGTTAAAGTCTTCTTAAATCTTTAGGGAAGAATATAAGAGACGGGACGGTAAAATTTCGCTTCTTAGAGGAGTAAAAACTTTATTTATCAGATATTACGTGCGTAGATACTTAGACGGCCTCTTAACTCAGGACTACATCTTTGAATGTAGACAGCGTAGTATCATATTAGTCTGTGGTAGACAGATTCATTGAATAGAAAAAATGTGTCCATAAGAGATGGCTATCTTATTGAGACACTTACTGTAGAAGCTATCGATCTCTGGGATTTACGTGCGACGATATTTTTAAAGGAACTGTATCGATTTACTATATAGACTGGACAAAACGGCTGGTTATATACTCGCTCAAAGGCTTAAAATAGCTCTTCAGCGACGAAAGGCAGCCAGCGCTCTTGGGTTTTCTATAGTATAAGCACGTGCGAATTCTTCAGGTGCACGTTCCTTAACTAGTTTTTGATACTAAAATATCACTTGCATAAAATAGCCTTATTCGGATGTTGCCGCGGTGGCCTAATTCGGCCAGGAGAACATCATATTACATTTAATAATCATTTTTCACTGTTCACAAATTTTTCAATAAGTTGGCACTGTTTTACTGTTAATTGGCAACTCATACAATAACAGGATTCATTCATTTTTTTTACATAGAATAAGGGTGACTAACGAGCATACGGTTCACCTAATGTTAATTGAATGCTGACGACGTGCCGGAGCCGTGGCAGCTCAGACGGTTAGCACTCGCGGTAAATTTCACAATACGCGAGCAACCCGGGTTCGATCCCCGCCGGCACCAATTAAATTGTTAATTTCAATTTTAAGTGCTGATTTATGATATTACCACGTGCTCGGCGGTGAAGGAAAACATTGTGAGGAAACCTGCATGCCTGAGAAAAAGAAAAAAATATTTTCGAAGACATGTGAAGTTCGCCAACACGCATTGGGGCAGCGCGGCGGACACTTCCTTGCCCTAAAATCCTCTCAGAAATGAGTGGAGGCCTGTGCCCAGCAGTGGGGCGTATATAGGCTGTAAAAAAGAAGAAAGAAGGGAACCATAAACATCTACATTTATTCTCGATTAAGAATCAAAATGAAGACGCGTACTTTCCCCTGAGGACTGAGATTGAATGCCTCGATCCACTAAAAAGTTCACTACGCGGGTATTCTGTGAGAGCGTGGTTCTACCCTGGTCGTGCCTACCTCATTCTTGCTACAATCAGAATATAGCTGTAGCGTGGCTCTATCACGTATAAAATCATATCACATGGTATATTAGTGCTATCATCATCAGGTAGGACACATCATTTTATTTCATTGAGCGGATATAGGCAAAGTAATTCTTGCTAACTTTAATATAATGCATTTCCACAAAGTATCGCCTGATTCTATTAATTATGAATATATTGATTTTCAAAGGATCCTACTCGAGACAAACCAACATATACATAGTTGCACATGAGAAAAAATATTTTCTCACGTCGATATCCACCCGCTAAAAAGTTTGTCCCTGGGACTTATTTATCGTGAGGGAAATCGATACTTTAAGAGGGATCAATTCTCTGTTGCTGCTTAAAACATATAAATAAATCTGTCGGTATCATCGCAATACGTGGAATGTAAGCAAGCTGTCCGGCTTCAGGCCAGCTTGTGTGCAGTGCAGTGAGGATGGTTGTCATAACCACATTATCTTTAAGTTTTTTTGTTAAGTCTTGTGTCATATACTGGGCACATACTGGGTAGGCTTGAATTTTTTTAATATTGTACATATATAATGGGGGTTTTACCTTCAGGAAGTGTAATAGGAGACAGACTTTTAACTTCAGGAAGTGTGATAGCAGATCTGCCGGATTTTCATTTAAAAATTCTTGTAGAAAGTGATGGTATCAGTTAGTTTAAGGTACAAATATATTATCATTTATATTTGTACGTTAAGCCTATAAATATGTATATACATCAAATTTCAGTATTGGGATATACGGATACTGAACACAGCTGATACTGATCAGCAGCATCTTCCTGATAACTACGTCAAGTTATATCAAGTGGTAAAATTAGAACTTTTGTACAACCGACTTTAATAGACGTGGTAGTGCCATGCTGCAGCTATATTAGTAGTATAGTTGTAGCACGAATGGGTCGGCTCGACCGGGGAAGGATCACGCTCTCACAGAATACCATCGTAAAATCGCAGCATAACGCTGATGTGTTTCGTATGGTGAGTGTAGAGAACCGGAGACCCCTTTTTACTGGAAAAGAGGCATTCCATCTTAGTCCTCACGGGTGACAACGCATCTACATTTTGATTCGCAAACGAGGATAGATGTAGATGTCTATGGGCCTGTGGACTGTGTGCTCGTTTGTGCCCTTGTCCTATAAAAAAAATAAAAAAATAAAATGAGAACACCATCAATGTAGTCAAAGTCAATTTAATACGCATTATTAAGGATAACTTAAAAACTACTGATTAAATCTTGATCGAATTTCTATGGTCCTACATGAGGAGCACCAGCTTTCAAATAAAAAATAATCATCAGAATCGGTACACCTAGGAACAAGTTATGAGGTAACACAAAAAAAGACATACAGTTGAATTGAAAACTTCCTCCTTTTTTGAAGTCGGTTGAAAAAAATGCGGTTGCCAACCCACCTGCCAAGAATGGTAACTATTGAAAAGCTATCCTATATGGCACTCTATGGGGGAGGTCTATGTGCAGAAGAGGACCTTTGTAGACTGTAATGGATTGATTGATTAAACGTGTCTGTTCAAATTAGTCATCGCCGGGTTATCGTCCGATGGTTAAGAAGTTTTTTAAAGGATTATAGCAAAGGGAAGGCTTTCTAATACTGTTTTGTACAGTTAAAACCAAAATTTGTTATTGTATACACATCATCATCATCATTACAGCCCTTCAGAAGTCCACTGCTGAACATAGGCCTCCCCCAAAGAATGCCACAAAGCACGGTCCTGAGACGGCTGCATCCATCGACTTCCTGCATATCTTACCAGGTCGTCACTCTATCTAGTGGGGGGGGGGGGGGGGACGCCCTACAGTTCGTCCGCCGGTACGAGGCCGCCACTCGAGAACCATTTTTCCCCAACGGTTGTCGGTTCTTCGAGCTATATGGCCGGCCCATTGCCACTTCAGCTTACTAATCCATTGGGCTATGTTGTTCACTCTGGTTCTACTGCGGATATCCTCATTTCTAAGTTTATTACGCAGAGAAACTCCGAGCATAGCCCTCTCCGTAGCTCGCTAAACAACCTTGAGCTTCATCATCCGGCCAGCAGTGAAGGACCACGTCTCAGTACCATAAGTCATCACCACGCACTGGTTGTACAGTCTTGTTTTCAAGTTTAGAGGTATACCTGACGAGAAGATGTGCCGTAATTTCCCGAACGCTGCCCAACCGAGTTGGATCCGCCGAATGACCGCTCGGTCGAAGTTGGACTTACCTAGTCGGACTATTTGTCCCAGGTAAACATACTCGTCAACAACTTCGAGCTTTGTGTCCTCAACATCTACCGGCATAGGTTTGACATTGATATTAAACATGATCTTTGTTTTGTCCATGTTCATCTTAAGACCTATCCGTTGGGAAACACTATTGAGGTCATTGAGCATAGTGCTTAGATCCTCCAGCGATTCTGCCATAAGGACTATATCGTCGGCAAATCGAAGGTGAGTGATGTACTCGCTATTGATGTTCATACCGTACCCTTTCCAGTCCAGAAGCTTGAAAACGTCTTCCAATGCAGCGGTGAAGAGTTTCGGGGGTATCACGTCACCCTGTCTTACACCTCTCTGCAATTGGATAGGTTTCGTATTCTGGTTCTGTACTCGAATAGACATCGTAACTCTACTGTACAAGCACTTCAGCACTTCGATATACCGACAGTCAACTTGGCATCGCTGAAGGGACTGCAGCACCGCCCAAATTTCGACGGAATCAAAGGCTTTCACACTTGCACACTTTGGCACTTTGGCTTGTCCACATACGCCAGACATAGTGGCAATTGTACTCCTCGGACTTCTGTACAATTTGCCGAAGGGTATGTATGTGGTCTATGATGCTAAAGCCTTTTCGGAAACCAGCTTGTTCGGGAGGCTGGAAGTCGTCAAGTCTGCGCGCGAGACGATTCGTAATGAGACTCGAAAACAGCACGTACACGCTGCTCAGAAGGGAAAGCGGTCTGTAGTTCTTCAAGAGAGCGTTGTCACCTTTCTTGAAGAACAAGACCACTGCACTTCTGCTCCACGCCTCCGGTGTAGTGCCACCATGGAGGACGGAATTAAAGAGCTTCTGAAGGATTTCAAGTACCGGTTTTCCACCTGCTTCCAGAAGCTCCGCTGTAATTCTATCCTCGCCTGGGGCCTTGCCGTTTTTAAGGTGCTAGAGAGCCATTCTAATCTCGCTCAGACTGACGTCCGGGATATCACCGGAAAAGTGTCGGATAAGACTCGCTCTTGGATTGCTACTCACACTTACGTGTGGCTCCAACGATGATGTGTGCAACTGCCCATAGAACCTCTCAATCTCACTTAAAATCTTAGGGATCCCGGAAACGACGCTGCCACACTCGGTCTTCAGCTTCGACAGCTGGCTTTTTCTGGCAGACAGATCTCTGGCAAAGAATTTGGAGCTCTGGTTCCGCTTGATCGCTTCTTTAATAAGAGCATTATTAAAGTTACGTAAGTCCCGCCGCATGCATTTGGAGATCTGTCTGTTCAGTTGCCTGTATGCTGTCAAATCTACTGAAGACTGCAGCTTCATATCCCGTCTAACAGCCATGAGATTAAGAGTATGATCGGAGAGTTTTTGTGTTCTTCTGCGGCGGGTCTTGCAGAATTTAGCTCCGACCGCATGGACAGTTTCCACGAGCTTGTTATTCATATCGTCCACTTCATTGCAGTCTTCTAGGCACTGAAAACGGTTTTGTAACTCGAGCTGAAAGGTATCGGGACCTTGGAACAGAGTACGAGGGGGACGGAGCGTTGACTTCATTAGAAGAGACCTCTCCAACTTAACGTTTAAGTTCAGTGTGCCTCTAACCATTCGATGATCGCTACCAGTTTTCACCCACGCGATCACGGAGACATCACTGAACAGTTGTCGTCTGGTCGTCATAATGAAGTCAACCTCATTTTTTGTCGAACCGTCGGGGCTCGACCAGGTCCACTTCCTGTGGGGCCGCTTCTGGAAGAAAGAGTTCATCATAAAGAGTCCCTCTTTCTCCATGAAGTCGGCCAGCTGCTGGCCCCTTGGATTCCGTTGCCCTATTCCAAATTTTCCTACTTTCAGCTCACCGTTCTCTCTTGTGCCTAGTTTTGCATCGAAGTCTCCCATTAACACCGTATATTGGGTTTTGGAGGAATGCATGGCTCTAGAGATATCCTCATACATTTCCTCCACCTCCTCATCGGGGTGTGCCGAGGTTGGTGCGTAAACCTGTATGACCTTCAGCGAATACCGTTTTGTGATTCTGAGTATAATTTACGCAACCCTTGTCGACACACTCCCGATCTTTACAACGTTGTTAACGAGAGACTTGTGGATGATAAATCCGACACCTCCTTGGGACAGATGGTCGCCCTCCCGGTGATAGAGCAAGTTGTCGGATTCGAGGATTACCGTGTCCTTAGGACTTCGGATGATCCTATAATATGCCAGCGCAACTTGTCTATCTTTTCTTTCAGCTCCACGATCTTCTCGTCAGTCCTCAGGGTGCGTGCGTTGTACGTTGCCAGGTCGAGTCATCTAAGGTAGCAACCGAACCTCCACCGGAGATTCTTAGTACCCCCTGCCCCGCCGTCACCATGGTCGCCACCGTAGCCAGGAATAGCAGGGCCGCCGGGGACTGGGGGCCGTTTCTTCTTTACTTTCATGGGGGGTATATTGCCATAGCTGCTAAGCTTTGCGAGCGGGTTGGCAACCGCAGTTTTTTATTGTTGTTTTGCTGTTATCAGAAAGATGCTGCTGCCCATCTTCTGCCTCAGTTTCCCTCTGGCGCCTTTTACGATACCCACGGGAAGATATGGGGTAGTGAGTATTCTTACCCGCCACTACACGGGGATTGTATACACATCCATCGTTTAATAGGTTTATAGATGGTAGCATGTTTTAAATGACTTGGTTCATTTTGATCGTCTGTTCTAAAAGCAGCAAAAATTATAAAAAAATGCACCTTAAATGCTTGGCTATTACTAAAATTTTAAAACGTACTTATTTTCGCAGAAATTTTATAAAGTTGCAAACAAAAAGAACTATCCCAGTAAAATCTTATTAAGCTTCCACTCAGGATTAATTTCCTTGGTAGCGATTTTAAAGTTTTACTTTTTCAAAGCACGCCATTACGAATATTTTTCCCAGTCCATTGTAACGGTGTCCAAGAAACGGTGATTTATTCAAGAGACTATTATTTTATTAAATAGCCACGTTCTAAATAAAATATTTGGGCTTAGTTTAATTTAGAACTCCACTTTTTTAGTTATATGCAAATTAATTGTGATTTGAATCAAAATGAGGTACTGCGATTGTTGTAACTTGGTTAATCTTCATTTTCTTATTGTGATTTGTATATTTATATTGTGAAACAAGTGTATACCCAAATCACAAAAATAATTATGTACCTACATATGTAATAATTTAATACGTGATAGAGCCACGCTACTTATACGATATATTCTGGTTGTAGCACGAATGGGTTGAATCGACTTTTGCAGTACCACGCCCTAAAACTTAATAGTGTTTCGCATTGTGGTTGTAGAAAACCTTTGTGTTGCAAAAGAGTCCATCTTAGTCCTATGGAGTGACAAAGCACCTGGAGTTTGATTACGTATCAAGGATAGATATCTATAGGCCACAGCCTCCACTTGCTATCAGACACATTACGCATAGTCCACATGTGCTCCTATAAAACTACTATTGTAATTATAAAAAAATATACGATGTAATGTTTCGTTTTCTGTGGATTACATTTATAAGTTTTTATACATATTTTTGCGGATATGTATTTATATTTATCTCATAATTTAAAATAAAAAGTTAAGTTAGTTTACAATTCCGTTTCGTTTTATCAATATACTATATCAAATATATTTTTAAATATAATTATGGTGTATCTCTTTCTTTTTTTTCTTATTTTTATGTCAGACATCTCCTTAGTATTTCCCATAGACAATTCTCCTACGGTACTCGTGAGTTAAATTCTGTTACGCTACTACAACACCACTTTATAGACCCACTGTATGACTTCGCAGTCTATTATCTTCAATTATAAAATTGAAAATAACCTTGCAACAAAGGCAGTTAAATGTATATATATGTGGCAGAGTCCTATATATACTTATATATACAATATATATATATACACAACAAAACTACCAATTTTTTTAAATTTTTATTTTATGTGGTTTTATTACCTCTTATTGACACTAGCCGATGCTAAAGCAAAGTAAAGCGAGGTCTTTGACAATGCTCTTACTCCTCGGATAATGCAGAGGTAATAAAACCACATACAATTTGCATACAATTATTTTTTTTATATAAAAATATTGGTCGAGTTTAAAAAAAAGTTATTTCTATACGTTTGAGTACTGATCCTGATAACGTACTTAACGGGAACTACAGGTTAGGTTTTGTTACATATTATATATACAAAAACCCTGTGGTTATATATATAATATGTATGACTCTGCCACATGAGGAAAGAAATCGACCAGAGGATAAGCTACATACAAACATCTTGCTGCAGGTACACCCACACATAGCGTGGCGATGTATGCGTGTACTCTCACCGACAGGTTGACCGACGCTCCGTCGAGGTACAAACCGGTTTGCGCCGGGTCAGTCGGAGTATGAATGAAAGGGCTGTTTGTAGTGCGCATTGAAATAAATGGACGAATACTATTTCGTGATTTTATAAATCAATTAATAATTTACTTTTACGTTTACGTTAACTTTAGAGATTATTTCATAGAACAAGATATTATTATATTATATCTTATTCTATTATATATAGGTAAATAAATGGTGTTATGTATAAGCATAAATGCGTAGGTAACAGTTGTACAGTATAATATATGAAAAATTTCGAGAGAAAATAAGCAAGACAGTGGTAGTGATGGTGTTGGTAGTATAATTGGCGGGGGTGGACAGTGGACTATTACTGGCACCACCACCACCATGACCAGCATCACCACCACAGCATTACTACCACCAACACTATCAACACCACTATCACCGACAGTTCCCACTACCGCCATCACAGTCATTACCACCATCACCTGATTTTTTGTACTTATGTATAGGCAAGTTGTCTTACGAAAATGATATTAATAGAAATATATAATGTGACCACTGACACACCCCTGAGCTACCACTGCCTATGCCATAAGAAAGTATACTATGAAAATATGTATAGTTTGCTTGTTTAGTAGTTGGTAGTTTCAATTTAAGTTACAACCAATACACATGTTGTTTTATACTATATAATATGCATCAGGTAATAACCCCACCAGAATAGGTATACATTTTCGACTTTGTTAGGAAGCTTCCCCTATGGTCCTTACTCTTTTTTTTATGATAAGGGTGACAAACGAGCACACAGTCCACCTGATGGTAAGTGGTTGCTGCGGCCCATAGACATCTACATCTATCCTCTATTACAAATCAAGATGCAGATGCGTTGTCACCCGTGAGGACTAAGATGGAATGCCTCATTCCCAGTAAAAAGGGCCTCCGGCCACCTGCACTCACCAAGCGAAACGCAGAGGTAAACCTCTACTTCACACTGGTATTCTGTGAGGTCGTGGTACCACCCCGGTTCGAGCAGGCCCATCCGTGCGACAGCAAAAGCTGCCGCGTGGCTCTACCACTGTCTTTACTCTGTGACTCAGCCTCCTTCGTTGCAAGTTTATTATACATGTGAAACCAATGGCTATTTTGTTGTCTCAACTATACTCTATATTACTTTACATCCAAAGATATGATTAGCAATTTATGCTCCAAGTCTAACTTTGTGTTCCGATATTAATTACAGTTGAATTAACTTTTCTCCGTTATTAAAGGCGCTATCAAGCATCGTAATTACTTACTTAATCTTTGTAATAAGTTGGAAGAACTCTGGAATGCGAATTCAACAAAAAATATATTCATAGCTTTATTTGATAAAAATTAACGCTTAAATATGACAAATATATTTTATTACAACAAAACCGCATAAGATAAAATATGACCTCACAATAAAAATATTTATTCATGCGTTTGATAATAGCGATGGTTGAATCTCGCATTATATAAGAAACAGTAGGGGCTCTAAAATAGAGTCCTGAGGTACACCAAAAGTTACAGTTCGGCAACAACTTCATGTTTTTACCTATTATTACTATTTGTTGGCGATTACTTAAATAAGATTTAAAAATAGCTTGTTTTCTTCAATCTAGGTCAAACGAGCATACACCTCACCTGATGGTAAGTGACTACCGTCGCCCATGAACAACTGCAACACCAGGGGAACAAGGCGAAATGCATAAGTGTTGCCGGCCTTTTAGAAAGGAGTAAGTACTCTTTTCTTAAAGGTCCCTAACTCTAAGCCTGAGGTCTGGAAAATCGCCGGTGGTAAACTATTTCACAGAGTGGTCGTACGCGGAAGAAAACTCCTAGTAATACATACAGTGATGGATCGCCAAGCATCCAGATGGTGTTGATGGTACCGGGAGTTATACCGCGATTTGTGTTTGTGAAATTTGGCACCTGGAATTAATCCGAATAATTCCCCTGAGTGGTCCTCGTGGTAGATACGATAGAATGCTCAAAGGGATGCAATATCCCTTCGCAGCGCCAGTGAATCGAGCCAATCGGAAAGTACTTGGTCGTCGATAATTCAAGTCGACCTGCACTGGATGCAGTCAAGTGGAAGAAGCTGGTACTGGGAAGCCCGAGCTCAAAGATGGGAACATTATGCCATGTGAGGCCGCATCTGTGCTGTGTAAAGTGCAGGTGGTGTACCGGCATGAAATACTGTCCCCCTCTGCTGAGAACGTGAAGTTTTTAGAGGCCAATTTGGCCTTCTATTCTAAGTGACGACGAAACTACACGTCATTCGATACGTTGACGCCGAGCATTCCGATACTGGCTGAGGCAACAAAGGAAGCCTTGAAATTGAGGAGATACGACAAATGGGTTCTTTTCAGCGATAAACGCGCAAACTTGTGTCTTCTGACAACTAAATTGTCCTAAATTTACCCGCGCCCAATCCGAGACTTTGTTTGCAAAGACTCGACTTTAGATACAAGTTTGTTCTGGTACTCGGTGACTTTTTCCGTGAAATATTGGCACGGCCGGTGTATAGAGCATCACCAGTGCTGTCGTCCGTATAACAATGAATGTTATTGGTTTGCAACATATCCTTATTATGCAGAAGAAACAGCGTTGGTTATAGCACGCAGCCTTGTGGAACACTAGCATTAATAGGCTTGTAATCGGAGCATGCACCGTCTACAACGACCTTGATGCTTTGATCTGCAAGAAAGCTGGTGATCCAATTGCACAATTTCTCGGGATGCCCATAGGAAGGGAACTTTGCAAGAAGCGTTTTGTGCCAAACCCAATCGAAGGCCTTCGCAATGTCTAAACTAACGGATTATACCTCCCCCTTGGACCCTACTGCCTCCGCCCATCTATGAGTCAGGTAGACCAGAGGATCACCAGCTGAGTCCAGTAAGCACCAGTCGAGTTGGACGCAAATAATGAGCCTCGCAGATCGGCTTTCTCCTTTGCGGCATGGCCCAGTGAGTCGTCCTCCCTGTGCAGAGATGGCAGAGATGACTGACAGAAGTTCTCTTGGACAGCCTTGGCAAGAGACTAGAATGTACGGATTGCCGAAGGAAGGGAAATTAGTTTTTCGCCAATTCTGCCTATGTACTCTAACTTTGCTTTGGCAATTACTCTTTGGAAGAACCTGGAGGTGGACTTATACTATTTTTAAGGGTGCTAGTGTTTACATCCCGGGAACTTGATGCGTCAGCCCAGGCCTGGTAGCACTCCTGCTTAGAGTGTGATGCTATTTTACAGGAGCGACTAAACCTTGACTGAGATCTGCCTCCGATGGGCACCACAGAGGAAGGAATAAAAAGTTTCACACGCTGAAGTACCACTTCATCGACAGAATTAGCAACATAGTTGGAATCATCCGGCGAAAAGCAAACCCGCCCCCAAGGGTAGGATGCAATGAAAGAGTGCATCCTATCCCAATCGGCCGACCTATAGTGCTAAACATGGCGGCAGCCTGCAGAATGTAACCTCGATTTCAGCGTGAGTGGTCATTACGCTCATTATGCGCGACGGATACTGTCTAGTCTTAACATCTTTCCAGAAACGAAAGAAGGTGTGTACCCAGTAAGTAGGCCAGTGCTTAACCAAAATCCCAAGTGGTGATGCAGCCTTAGATAGAACAAAAGCCTATTCACTCTGGCCTTGGAGACACCTAGATTGTATTCGGACGTAAAGATAGACGCCGGCAAATTATTCCACTCCTTTACTGTACGCATTACAAAAGAAGAAACAAACCGTGTGGTTCTAATGCGTGGCATATCGACAACAAAGTGATGAAGACCCGCCAACCGTCTGCTTGTCCAATGGTGGAAAGGAGAAGAAGGAGTTAAAGTGTGTAATTGCTGCTTACACTCACCGAAATGCATCCTATAGAATATCAAAAGGCTGGCTATTCTGCGCCTATGCTTGAGGCTGATAAGGTTGGTTTCAACCAAGTCAAGGTCACCAATGAGACTCTTAGCACGTCTCTCGACTGAGTCCAACGCTGCCAGGTGGCATTTTGCAGCAACAGCCCATATGCGATAGCAGTACTCCATGTACGACCAGACTGACGTTTTATATAAGGTAAGAAGCTGCCCCGGCGTGAAGTACCACCGCACGCTTGCAAGGACACCAAGTTTCCTTGCGGCTGCTTTGGCTCTGGACTCATTGACCGCCCATAGTTGAGGTTCGGAGAAATTTCAACCTCTAACAACTGAAGTCGGTCAGTGTACTCTCAGTATATTTACGAAAATTTAATGTATGTTCACAAAAACAAAGATAGTTTTAGTAAAAAAAGTGATATACATTCTGTAAACACTAGGAACAAACACAAGCTAGTGATGCCAGTTTCTCGACTCCACAGAGTCAGTAATTCATTCTTGGGGCAATGTATACGCTATTACAACAAGGTCCCGGAAAGTGTACAGGTTCTCTCTATTACCAAGTTTAAATGTTTTATTAAGCTGAAACTGTATAAAAAGGGTTATTATAGTATAAATGAATACATGGTTGATAATAACCCCTGGGAATGAGGTGGTCGCTTCCAAGCAGTTTCTAAAATAAATTTTGTAAATATTTCGTAATCATTTATATTGTAAAATTTATTTTAAAAAAATTGTCCCGCTGGGTTTCTTGCTGGTTCTTCCCAGGACAGAGGGTTTTTTTCGAACCAGTGGTAAAGTAAAAAATGACTTTCAATAACAATTACACATGTAATGTATATTGAATAAAAATTATTCTATTCTATTCTATTCTATTCTACTCCAAGGGTATATTCCGGAAAGTAGCAGCCAGGATGACCGGGCTCCTTTTAGTGGTAAAAAGACAAGCTTGTGTTTTGGAGGCGCTAAATATTACGAGATTGGCATCACCCCTTTCGGAGACTGCCTGTAGTATAAGATTCAGACGCTCAACGATTTGATCCCGACTGGCCCGGGCACTTGGTTAGCATCTCTCCACAATTGTGTTCTCGTCTGCATACCCATAGATACCGGGAATGAATAGATCATTTATATGCAGCAAGAAGACAGTTGCGGAAAGAACGGACCCCTGAGGAACTACGGCGTTTGTCGTGATATGATAGGACGAGCAGCCATCGATGACTACTCAGAGAAACCGTTCACTCAGAAACCTAAACCTTCACAAATACCTTCACACAGTCAATTAGTCAATGAAAGCATACTGCTTATCTCCTATCTAGCGTAGGCTAGCTAGGGGATAAGCCTGTCAAAGGCCTTCGAAACATCAAGGGAAACAGCAAGTGCTTTATCACTGTTCTCGAAGGCTTTGCCCTATATGTGAGTTGTGTATGCTACTCGACTTTTGTATGCTGGGGACCTTGCCCCAGTTGATCGATTTCGGCAAAACCCGTACTGGCGGTCACTTAGGCGATCATTCTGCTCTAGGTGTGTCATGAGGTGGGCGTTCAATATACTCTCTATAATCTTGCAAAGTATGGAGATAATTGCAATTGGCCGATAGTTGGCAGTGTCGGTACGGCTACCTTTTTTAGGCACAGGCTGTACATTGGCCAGCTTCCTAGCTTTGGGCACTATTCCAGTCCTGAATGAGAGGTAGAACAAGGACGTCAACACAGGAGACAACCCAGGTGCACAGACCTTTAGAACAGAAACAGAATCAGAAACTTTTTTATTCAATATACGTTATAAATAATACTTATTGCTAATCATTCTATTGTTTAAAATGTATTACTTGGGAGATACATTGTGTTTTCATGCGTTCATGTTAGCTAATTACGTAATAACTTAAGACAGAAGGTTCCTTAAGTAGGGATTGAATAAATTAATCGACTTGGTATTACATGGATCTCACAGCTTTTTACGGTAGAACTGAGTTGTGAGACTTGGGTTTTTTACAAGTTATGTTTTTGATGGCATCTCATTTCTTTTTGTAGATACTTATATCTAGGTACCTATCTACACCTATTGCTCCATTAGGTACATATATAGGTACACTGATTCAGTGTACAAATACAAATTGCACAAGGATAAACATCCAGACCCGGAATAATTATCTGTAGGCCATACTTGTTCCGTGCGGAATTATTGCATTATGTTTATTTTTTTAGATACCGCAATAAAAATATTATAAAAAATTAATTGAATCGTGAATTATCTGATATATACTTTCAACTTAATTATACACATAATATTTAAAATAACTTTAAAAATATATAATAACAGAAACAACATAAAAATCTTAATTATTAAAGTTTTGAATGGAATTAGAAATAACTCAGTTGCGAAGTTACCTCTTAAATACTTATTTGTCCTTTCCGGTTCAATTTTCACATTCTTCTGGGTAATTTTCGCTGGAATACAACTGCTTTTTTCCTGTTTAAATTAATCTGCAGTTTCTTGAATTTTGGTCTTTGGTCATTATATAAAAAAAAACAATTTTTATTTTTCTCATTCTTTCTTGCCTTTATAGTACTATTATACATTTACACTATATTTTTTCATGTACATTATATTTTTTAATTTTTCAGTCAGATACTGTAAAAATATTATTGTGGCCTCTTCTTGTATTCACATTTATTTAGTTTTCGTCACATCCGGTATATCGTCCATTCCGTTATAACATTATTTTTGTCAATAATTTCACTCATGTCTTCGTTATTTTATTTAGTAATATTTATTCCCACCTTTTAACTAGGCCTGGCGGGGCGCGTGCATTGTAGTTGCGCACCGCCTGGCAGGGTCGCCATGTGTAATATAGGAAAGGTGTTATATGAATTAGGAGACGTATTGCTCAGTTCAAGACTATAATTATACTGCTGAAACTTATTCTACCTTAACACTAATATATATTGTCGTGAGGGCTACACTACAGGACACAAAACTCTTCGATAATCTCATCGACGTTAGACTGCAGTCTTCAAAAGGTTTGACAGCATACAGGCAACTGAACAGACAGATCTCCAAATGCATGCGGCGGAACTTACGCAACTTCAATACAGCTTGGATTGAAGAAGCGATTGAACGGAACAAAGGCTCCAAAGCCTTTGCCAGAGATCTATCTGCCAGAACGAACCAACTTTCAAATTGAAGACCAAGTGCGGCAGCATTGTTTCCGGTACACCTGAGATTTTGAGTGAGATTGAGAGGTTCTATAGGCAGCTGTACAGTGCCATACGCAAGTGTGTGGAACGATCCAAGAGCATGTCTTCTTCGACACTATACCGATGGTATCCCGGACGTCTTTCTGAGTGAGATTAGAATGGCTTTCCAGCACTTTAAAAACGCCAAAGCCCCAGGCGAGGATGGAGTTACAGTGCAGCTTCTGAAAACGGGTGGGAAATCGGTACCTGAAATCCTTTAGAAGCTCTCTAGTTCCGTTCTCTACGGTGGCACTACACAGGAGGCGTGGAGCACAAGTGCGGTGGTCTTGTTCTTCAAAAAAGACGAGAATGCTCTCTTGAAGAACTACAGACCGATTTTCCTTATGAGCCGTGCTGTTTTCGAGAGTCATTACGAATCGTCTCGTATGCTGATTTGACGACTTTTAGCCCCCCAAACAAGGCGCTTTCCGAAAAGGCTTAAGCACCATAGACCACATACATACCTTTCGGCAAATTGTACAGAAGACCGAAAAGTACACTCTACTACTCTATGCACTATCTGCCACTTTGCTTTGCGTACGTGTACTATGAGAAAGTCTTCAATTCCGTCGAAATTTGGGCGGTGCTACACTCCCTTCAGCGGTGCCAAGTTGACTGTCGTTATATCGAAATGCTGAAGTGTTTGTACAGTAGAGCTACAATGGCTATCCGAGTTCAGAATCAGAGTATGAAACCTATCCAACAACAGAGAGGTGTAAGACAGGGTGACGTTATATCCCTGAAGCTCTTCACCGCCGCATTAGAAGATGTTTTCAAGCTACTGGACTGAAAAGGATACGGTATTAACATCAATTGCGAGTACATCACTCAACTTCGATCTGCCGACGATATAATCCTAATGGCAGAATCTTTGGAGGACCTAAGCACTATGCTCAATGACCTCAATAGTGTCTCCCAACGGATTGGTCTTAAGATGAACATGGGCAAAACAAAGATGGCAATGGGCCGGCCATATAGCTCGGAGAGCCGACAACCGATGGGGAAAAATGTTTTTGAGTGGCAGCCTTGTATCGGTAGGTTAAGTGTAGGGCGCCTCCCCCCCACCCACTAGATGTAGTGACGACCTGGTAAGACATGCAGGAAGTCGATGGATGCAGGTGGCTCAGGAACGTGCATTCCTTGGGGGAGACCTAAGTTCAGCAGTAGACTTGTGAAGGCCTCTAATGATGATGATGATGATTGTAGTATAAAAAAAAAAAATAAAGGATTAACTTTAATCCTTTATTTTGGTACATTCCTTAAACGTTTTGAACTTCAAAATATAGCAAATGACAATCATGTTTCGCGTGAACTATCAAATTACAACATAACTTGAATAAGTTATTTAGAAAGCCTCCAACTTCTTTCGACATTTGTTAACATATTTAGGTACATCAAGAAATAATGAAAATACTTGCGGGGTACTTTTAATGCAAATCGAACAAATTAAAAAATTGGCTTAAATAATTTCACTTTATATTTTCTCTACACTTTAATGATACGAAAATATCGTAAGTAGCATAGCAAATTTCATTACGGTATTTAACATTAAAACAGATTCATCAATGCGGAATGCATTACAGTCTTCCACAAATGTAATAATCCTCATACTATTCGAAGATTATATGTGGGCAAAAATGGGGACTTTATCCTACTTCTGATGTAGAAATGTGTAATGAGTATAGTACAGAGACTAATTTTGTAGTTAGGAATAATAATTAATTCGTTTACACGAATTAATTATCCAACGAGTCGAGGATAAACTAGTAACGGAATACGACAAGCGTACCGTTCCACGTCAGAGCCAAGACTGTCCTAACGGCGGCCGCGCCGTCCGTTTTATACAAGCAAAACGAGCGCCATTGCAGGTGCAATGGTGCAGGTGTGCGGAACACATGTTATTTACAAGAATTCTGTCTAACTGCACCGACGGCTACCGCGCCGCACGTGCAATGGTGCTGGTCCCGTCATATACAAGTCTGGGAGCATATCGTAGACATTATTAATATAATGTTACGATAGTAACTTGCACATAAGTCGTTTCGATATTAATAAAGCATGTATTATGTATTTAAGTACCGCTATTATGTGATTACACTTCGCACTCATGATCTCGTGTCTAATTTGTGGCATGTCATTATTAGACTAGTTTTTGCGGCCCGTAAAATTTTAATCCATAATGTTTGCGCTACGCTACTTAGCCTGGCCGGTCTGGATATTGTATAACTGGTGTGAACGGGATGGTTATGCCACCATCTGTCATAAGCTACAAGATCTTTCCATAGAAGATGACGGAGGATGAAAATTTTTATTCCCACTTGACTGGCCCGTGGTGTAGGGCCGGCCCGAGGTGACCACTCTGAGTGGGCATGGCGAGCCCACTTTGTATGTGTGTTGATGGGCTGTTGCGTGGGGTGTTCTATATACCCCTACCGTTTCAGCCGAGGTTGAGTCGTGGTGGGAGAGGAGTGTGGGTATTGCGAGGGCCGATGTCCATACCTTTCGCAGCCGAATCTTGGTTGGTGGCGGAGCCATATACCAGATCTTTCACTGGGGTCAGAAAAGCGGGTGCATATGAGCGCTCGGTCTTCCTAGCTCCATGGCATTCGTGCATCGGACACGGACTCTTCCATTGCGCAGGTGAAGTTGGTTGAATGGCCACGGAAGAATGCGCGCCATGTTTTCTGGTGATACTTACCTGAGAAGGAGATGGAGGAAGAATAGTCCTCTCCCGAGGAGTGGCCGTTATGGGGCGCCCGGTGCCGGCGGATGTGTGCGAAAGCGTTTCCGTGGCCCTGTCAATGTACGACGAAAGTGGAACATCATGGGATTTTAGTCGGTGCGAGTTCGACATAATCCGTCCTTGCCCCCGCGACTCGGGTATGCGTAGGCATTCCCCGTGTAAAAAAGCCACTTACCATCAGGTGGACTCCAAGTTCCTTTGTCACTTTAATTTTATCATTATAACTATTTAGTAAAAAAAGTTTGTCTGGGTATAGATGGCCGTTATATTTTCTGATTGTAAAAGCGTTTGCCAAAAAACTGAAAAGAAAAAAAGCATGAAAATAGGGTTTTCTTTTCAATGTTTTGACACGTATGGGTACTATATTAATAATTAGAGAAGTGAAAAGCCGCAACGTTCAATTTAATGTCATATTATGTTTGAGTATCACCAAGTCTGACTGTCTCCGGCTTCTTGTTGCCGACGTGGATATATCCTATTTATTCTGTGGCGCGAAGCGACGTTTGACAACTGTCAATTAAAGCCGCGCAACGTAACCGTATTTTGTTTTCCATTATTTAGTATGCCTGCTGTTCTGGTTTAATCTAGTTTGACGTGTGTACAGAGTGTGTGAGAGACAAAGCGCACAATGCTACTGTTTATTACAAGTTTTGCTCCTGTAAAACCTTGTGATGGTACTATATCTTTGGTTCATAGCAATTATTTTTCTCTAATGGTGATATATTTAATTGAAATGTTTAAGAAATAGAAATATGAGATTTTATTTTATAGCTTGGCTAATTATTATAAAAATTATATAATTTTATGTACCTATACTAATATGTTGAAAGCTATTGGGATTAATAAAGACCCTGTTTGTATTCTATTTAAAAAAATATTTTCGAGTGAATTATCTAATAGAAAAGATCTACAAAAATAGTTTGTGAAATATTTTTATTCCGTAATAATCAGAACTTAAAATGTGTAATCATTAATTTGTGCTATCGACATGATGTTTTTAATGTACTTTAAAATTTAAGGCAAGCCCCAGACCTCTGTAGTTAAATTGTTTCACTCAATACAACTATCTCAGCAACGTTAGGATTTGAAATAATTCTCCCATAATTGAAAAACAATTTAAGACAAATTAATGCGATTCTCTCAGCGAAATGTCTTTGATTAATCTTTTAACATTAATGTAACTTTTGCAAAATGTCTTGCATTGTTAAAATATTTAACATACTCTTCTTGATGAAAGGCTTGTTTTTTAGGTTTATTTTACAAAAAAATTGCGTAATAGGTAACAACATTGAAAATAGTGTTAAGAACGTTGTTACTATCTTAATTTATAGATATTAAGCTATAATATATAACTCGAATATAACCTCAATTGTCTAAGCAGCTGACTCATAAACTCACCAATAAACATGTATTTAAAGAAAATGTCGAAAATATAATATGAAAACAATAGGAAATATAACAGCATATATATGTCCATATACTGGGTACATGCCTATTCTTATTTATGTGGGGCTTATGAAACATTATTTTATGAAATAACGGTGACAAAAGAGCACACAGTCCACGTGATTGCTTTTGTACCTATGTGTTGGAGATGCGTTGTGTTAGTTGTATAAATCGCGTATCGGTTACGCGCTCCAAGAGGTCGAATATTGGCGTGCGCTCCAGCCGAGCGAAATAGATATCGCCTTGGAGCGCGCGCCAAATTTCTCGTTGGAGCGCTCGAACGTGGAGCAGGCCGCTCCATCTGGTGTCGGTTTTTTACCAGCCATCAAAGTAGTTTAAGTTTTGACACGCGCACCAGTTGGGACGTTTGTTTTCATTATTTGTGTGTTCGTTACGTTCCGAGCAATGGATAACCAAAGTTGCCGTAAATTAATGTTATTATATAGTTTAAATGATATGCTGTGGAATAGCAAAAGTCGTTTTTATCATAATAAAGCTTTCAAACAAGATGCACAGAACTACATACAACAACTGCTCGTATATGACCCACATCCATGTTGAACAGTCAAACACTAAAACACCTGCCGCGCTTGCCAGGAGCGCTTAGTTGATACACTTGGAACATTTGGAGCGCGTTCCGCGGAGCGCACTGGTCGGAGCGTTCATTCATGGAGCACGCGCCAGGACCGCGTAATTGACACGCTGCTTTACGGCTACAACATGAATGGGTCTGCTCCTTAGAGTAGTGATAATAGCTTGCTTATGTATACATATAGGGTGTTTTTGGAACGCTCCCGAAAACTAAGACAGGCGACAGCACCAAGTATACCTTTGATCATGGGTTACAAATAAATTCGATCATGATGAAAAAAAATCATCTTTTTACAACGTTTTATTAGCTTTATTCACGCGCCATCATGTTAGTACAGCTAAATGAAACGATAATTTTATAAAAAATATCATGAAAATACTGAAACATAAAACCAGCAGTGGAAACTGAATGGATATCACCTGACTAATGGAGTAAATGTACGCGCGAACGGTGAAAAAAGAACGCTGGCCTTGAACTTGGGCACTGAGCGATTTATCACATATTGGTACGAAGGGGGCGCGACGGGGGAACAATCCGCCAGTATTACTGTGCCTGCATGCTATTGGTTCCCGCGCTTTGTTCGCTCCAAAAATACAGTCGCATACACAGCTTATTTTGCGACTCGCGACGATGTTTTAAAAAGGAAGGAAAGAAAAATTATTTAAATCTATTGTTTTATGACTGAACTAGTGAACGAAAAGGTAAATATGATAGGGGAAGGTGAATGGGAAAAATTGTGCAGTGAAATTAAAAGTGTTGAGGAAGAATACTGAAAAACTTACCACGTGATCGACCTGATGACGGAAGCTCAAGCGAAGATGAAAGTGATGATGAAGTAGCATCCAGTAACACCAACACACCATCAACATCTGGCTTCCATGTGACCCAAGACGACATAATGGACGGCGTGCCACCCTTAGCTTAAGTTTCCTTGTTTCAAACTACTTTATATTTTACGATAGAAATAACAAATAATGCTCAAATAAACATTATCCATTTTTAATTCCAACCTTTTCCAAAGTTCTAAGTAGCTAGTAAAGCACCTATTATGATTCTACAATAAAAGAAATAATTACTTACTATAATATTATAAAACAATATCCCAATACCATGTAGTATTTTAGAACGCGACTGTAACCATACTCCCCCCACTCGACCTGTATCTAGCTCGGTCCGCAACAATTGTAACCCGGCTGGCTCGTGTTGCCTCACGCTGTGACGCAGTATGTTTCTATTTTGTCGGGATTCGTTATTAATCGTAGTTTTTGAAACAGTTCCGTGTTGATTTAGTACACGCGTGCGCGTCGCGTTTCGTCGTCGTTTTATTTATTAAATTGTTTTTACTTGTGATAACGTGTTGGTATTATTCTTGTTGTTACGTTTTTTGTTTTAATAATGCTTAACGTGTACGTTTATAGTGATTGTAAATACGGCAAACATGTTAGGTATCCGAACCTAGGTACACGAAGTATCGCTAAATAAATTGTTAAGACGTCGGGATGGAACAAGTGTGTCATACTGTGCAGTGCACAAAGTGTTGAAGCGTAATCGAATGCGCCCATACAAATTGCACAAAGTGCAAGCTTTAGTTCCGGCAATCACGACCACCGACGAGTTTTCTGCCGTTGGTTATTATACCGGCAACAACGTGTGCCTGGTTCCATTGATCACATTATCTGGACGGATGAGTCGACATTTACCAGAAACAGCCTGTGGAACCGAAGAAATACACACGTGTATTCAGAGGTTAACCCGCACGCTGTTCGACAAACCGGGCACCAAACCCGATTATCGGTTAACGTATGGGCAGGTTTATTTAAGGATCGTATACTGGGACCAGTGTTTCTGCCACAGCGACTGAACGGACAGCGATACCTAAACTTTATAAATGAACAGTTGGTTGACATTTTAGACGACCTATCATTGGCTGAATATCGCCGCACATGGCTCCAGCATGATGGTGCCCCTCCACATGTCGTGAGGTTCGGCCGTGAGCACTTCAATGAGCTATTTGATGATCGCTGGATCGGTAGACTAGGACCACACGCTTGGCCACCTCGCTCACCAGATCTGACCCTGTTAGACTTCTTTCTGTGGGGTATGTGAAAGAAAGGGTTTTTAATCGTGAGTGTGATAGTGCTGATGAAATACACCAAAGGATCGTGGATGCTTTCGAGAAACTACGTACGGACTGTGTAGAAGACCACACGATAATGCCCCGCCTGCACCCAAATCTACCTTGAAATGAATGGAGCACAATTTGAGCCGCATCTCATAAGACCACGGAGGATTTAGAGCGATAAGCTGTTTCATAACTATTTTTTTTAAATAACTTGGTACTGGACTAATCTGAATAGGTACATAACTGAATACATGAGAATAATAAACATACCTACACGATGAATAAAAACGCATGACTCCAACCTTGGTTACATTTCATTTAAGTATTTTTTCATTAGCGGGGAATCGAACCAGTTATTTGGGTTTATTTAACCTGTAAATACGGGTTAAAGTAGCTACGTGGAGACAAACACAGTGGCAAAATAGTATTTAGACAAGTGTTGTAAATTATTAGGTGTTGTGGTATGGCCCACTAGTTGCGGGCCGCGCGAATTTGCGTTCGCGCGTACATTGACCTTTAATCAGCTATTATAAATTCAGTCATTCCACTGCTGGTTTAATGTTTCAGTATTTTCATGATATTTTTTATGAAATTATCGTTTCATTTAACTGTACTAATATGATGGCGCGTGAATAAAGCTAATAAAACGTTGTTTAATTGATGATTTTTTTTTCATCAGGATCGAATTTATTTGTGACCTATGATCAAAGGTATACTTGGTGCTGTCGCCTGTCTTAGTTTTCGGGAGCGTTCCAAAAATACCCTGTATATAGTATATATATATATATATATATATATATACATCGCTATCGCTCTGAATACCAGTGTGCAAAAGCAGTGTAATGCTGTTCTGCTTTGCATGGTAACTGACAAGAGTCTATTTACTGGTAATGAGGCATTTCATCTTAGATCTATGGGGTGAAGTCATATCTGCTTTTTATAAGACTTTATTTAATTTGGTTTCTTCTTATGACTTTTTAGATAAAAATTTGTAATAAATTTAAGAAGCACGTACAGACATCCGATTCAACTGTTTGGCATACTTATGCAACTTCGAGGATGATGCAATACTGTGACACCATGGAACTGATCTGATGATGGGCCCGGAGGCTAGCCCTAGCAACGCCAATAAAATCTTTTTATAAATAGATTTTATTTTATATTTTTGACTCTCCCAAGGATATATGTATAGGTGTCAACGGGTCACAGTATCCACTTACCATCAGGTGGACTCTGTGCAATTTTGTTACCTTGACTTCTTAGAATAACGATATTTTTGGATTTATGTACATTGTACTACCCCGTACCTGGAACTAAATTACGACATTATATTACTCAAAATTTTTGGCATTTGAAAATACCATATAATTTTATATTCTGTAACTATAATTATTACGTAGTTACCTATATTATGTAAAAATACCTTTAAGACGCTTTAAGCTTTAGTAACGAGTTGCAGGCGTTTCGTAATCATGTGCAAATTCTCTATAGATGGCACAAGAACTTCTTGTATATCTTTAGCTAAAACAATTACATTTCACGCACCTTTGTATGGCTTTACAAACTCACCATGCCGCTATCGTACCCCTACTGCAACACCGAAATCCATGTAAAGTGGGCCCTTTTCAGTGGCACATAAACGATTGAGAAGTTTTCTATCGCCACTGTAGCACTTACTTATGAAAGTAAAGCCATTACATATACATACCTGTTAAGAGGCTGCAGTAGCGCTTTGTTATACGGCTTGTGTGCTACTTGGGATCTTTTTAAATAATAGTAGAAGGAGCGGTCTTAAGGTCATAAACTAGAGTGTACTTGCAATTAGATAATTATATTGAAATAAAACCAGTGCATTCTGATGTGCTTTAGTGCGTGATTTTGTGACTACCTCGTTTGTCTATTGGCTATAAACGCGGCTTTTAATCTAGAGGTCTCTGGTTTGTATTGCAACTTTGACTCTACTATACTACTATATTTAATACGTGTAGAGCCATGCTGCAGCTATATTAGTAGCATAGTTGTAGCACGAAGAGGTCAGCTCGACCGGGGAAGGACCACGCTCTTACAGAATACTAGTATAAAATAGCAGCTTTATGCTGCTGTGTTTCGTATGGTGAGTGTAGAGAACCGGAGACCCTTTTTACTGGAAAAGAGTCATTCTATCTTATTCCTCACGGCTGATAACGCATCTGCATTTTAATTCGAAAACGAATATAGATGTAGATGTCTATCGGCCACAGCAACCACTTACCATCAGGTGGACTGTGTGCTCCTTTATCACCCTTATTCTACAAAAAAAATATAAATAAAATTGAAGTGTCTGTCTATTATATCGAAATAACTGCTTTTTATTGAGTTGATGGGGTTATTTGCATGTCGTTACGATGTAAAAAACCATTTTTAAAATTTTGTCAGTCTGTCCGGGCTAATCTTGGGAATGGCTGAACCGATAGTAATGAAACTGCACTACAAAGAGAGCAAAGCCAGAGGTGATGTAGTTCAAAATTAAGTTAGAAAATAATTAAACGCGGTAAAATCCGTAAAATAAGTTTCATTAAATATGTCATACTAACTTTTGCCCGTGGCTTTGTCCACGTGAAAGACGGAAAACAACATAATTTTGGAAAGTCAGAGCCCATGTTCACTATTATTATGCTCATCTTTATTTTCCGCCAAGCCGTGCAAGTTTAGGGCGCTCGAATACCGCTACTTTAATTGGAAATAGTAGCCTTTGAAATTGAAATTTCATTTTGGCATATTTAGAATGCGGAATCAAAATACTCTCCTGAAGTTGCTCGTCAGAATAGTGTAGTTTATAATATTCCTTACTAACTCTGTGCTACGCAGTCTATTGCCGTTGCACAGTCTTGGTGCACTAAAGTTACGCCCGTTAACTCCAAGGAGTTTAGATACTCGACTCGGTAGATAGTATTATCGCTACTGGTAGTATTATTGTATCTATCTATGAGTAAATTTTTGCTTCACCTGTCACCTAATATGTAATTATTTATTTTATTAATAGATTATATTTTTGGAGAAATCAATTGATTTTACCTTCGTTTTTAGTCTATCTTCTCCGGTTTGTAGCAGCTTACTTGCATAGATACCTTATTTTTTGTCAATATAAATTTGCTTGCCGGTACAAGGCTGCAATTTGAGAACCCTGCCTCCCTATATTCTTCATGTTGTTGAGCTGTTGAGCACTTTATTATGTATAAGTACATATATATGTACGTATGTATAGATATATATTTGTATACATGTAAGTATATGTTTATGATCGCTTAAACAATGTGTTATTATTTCCAAATAATAACTCTTATTATGATGATTCCTTCCCCACTTACTTCTCTGAATGTTTTTCTTTAATTTTTAGCTTTAAGTAATGTATAGCCATCCGTGCGGCCAATATTAGGCTCTATTTGAAAATCAGCGCTGCTGTCATTTAGTACAGCAGCTGTTAGCTGAAATAGGGACCTAATTTGATTTCACAGAAATCCCATGTTTTTTATATCTTTTGTTATTTTATTTTTCTTTGTGATGACAGGTAAAGTTTTCTTTCTTCTTTCTTTCTATCATTCATCAATATATAACGATGGTCGCAATATTAGATTTATTTACTGCTACCCGGAGTCGCAAGAGACAAAAATATCGCCCTATGTCATCCATATTTGCAAGTATCGTGAAAATATATAAAATTATTATACTCAATAAAAAGTAAGAACCAACTTCATAAACTAAAAGCATAAAATAACTTAAATTAAAAACTTTAAAACTCAAACGGCTGAATAGATTTTCTTGAAACATATCTAAGAATTAATAATGATTATTTTTGATTTTATGATATTATTTCTTTATTTTATTCATTATTAATGATTTATTATACTAACTCTATTCTTTCCAAGACACCTTTCAAACGAAAAAAAAAAGTTTAATCAAAATCGGTTCATCCGTTCAGCGTTGCCCGACACAACAATATGTGATGTTCAAGAGCTACTTACATAATACTTAATCGGAAAACCATTCTTTGTTGCAGACTTTTAAAAGAATCAAAGGAATTGGGATGTCCGCGGACGTTATAGAAGGTAAGCTAGAGATTGTTGAGCTTTATAAAATTTATTTCGTACTATTATACTACTATAAATTGAGTTTTGGTGATAATAAACTTTCAATGCTACAGTGTTCGCTATATTTTAATCAAAAGTATTCAGTAAGACCTATTTTAAATGAAATTTACTGTCGGTATTACTGCAAAAATGTCGCTACATAAAATCTGCTTTCCTTAAATTTTAGATATGTGCTCATTTTTATTCCAAAATTTATTTATACGTGTGAGTATCTGAGAATTCATTACATGCGTGTGTACTTGGGAATGCTAGAAAAAATTGATCATGATCTCTGACAGATGACTTAATAACCGTGCCAAACTGTCCTGTGCATCACACAGGTCAGTCACCTGTTAAACGTGATGATCATACTAAGTAATAATTTTTAGGCGACTAGATTATATATTGACGGCTCCGTGGCGCAGTGGCTTAGCAATGAGTTGCTGCGCTGGGGGGCGCGGGTTCGAATCCCGCACGGAACAAGTGTTTGTATGGCCTACAAATAATTGTTCCGGGTCTGGATGTTTGTCCTTGTTCAATTTGTGTTTGTAAACTGCCTCCACGATACAGGAGAAATTCCTAGTGTGGGGGTAACGTTTTTAAAAAAAAATAAAAAAAAATAAAAATAATAAATTATAACGACACAAGATCCACGGGAGCTATATTTCCAGTCACGTTGTAATAAAGCTCTAGTTACAAAAAGATTACATCAACAATGAAATGAAACTGAAATACGTCTGAGTTATCAGTAAATATTATTTTTTCTTCTCGTTAGTGTGTTTTAGATGTATTTCGATTGTTTTCTTCTTACTGTGTACGACAGATTATTAAATTTAATGAATACACTAGGGTAGTGAATTTAGTTTTTGGGATTTAAATTTTTTGTACTATAATTTTTTTTTCTGGCACAGGGTAGATTTTGTGAAAATAACTCAATTAGATATATTTTTTTAACGATTCGTCCGTTCGGTTAATGTAAAGAAAAATAGTTTATTTTCACGCTTATTTGGCCAATTTCAGATCTAATATCCATAGAAAAGTAAAAAGTAGTTATTTTTTTATCTAATTTGGTATTAAACAAAATACATTCAAAATCACAATACATACGATGCTTCTCAGCTTTAGTTGCTATGACGCATAGGAGTGTGTAAGTGCAAGCAAGACTGAAGATATGGAAGTGACTAGTTCAGGTAGGTAATCCCGGTAACTCGCCCCCTTTGGTTTGTAAACTTACGAACAAAGGAAACAATAAGTGGTAATAAAACCAGTAATTTCTTTATGATTTTTATTAATAATTTTTACAATAAATGTTCGAATTGTCGACCTCCTGCTCTAATACAGGCGCGGCATCTTCTTATGAAAGAACGTGTTATAGGCCGCGACAATCTTATGTCATTTGCTTGTTGAGAAAATTCAATTATTTTTTTGTCGAAGCAATATTGGGGATTGGTTTTCAATACACCTTTTCTTTTAGATATCCCCAATAAAAAAATCCAATGGATTAAGGTCCGGTGACCGTGCTGGCCATAACATAGGCCCCATGCGACGAATGACGATGGAAATGTTCATTTAAAAAGTTTCTCACCGGCAAAGCGTAATAGGCGGGGCAACCATCATTCTGTAACCACTTATCTCGTAGAGTTGCTAGTGGTAAGTCTTCTAATAAAATGGGCAGGTCTCTTCTTAAAAATTCCAGGTAGACGTGCCCATTTAGCGCTTCTGGAAATTCCAAAGATCCGATTATGCGCCCGTTAATAATACCGGTCGACAGATTTACTTTGAATTGATATTGAGACTTTTCTTCGCGCGTTAAATGCGGGTTCACCATACTCCAACTATGGATTTTGTGCATGTTCATAAATACATCTTTCTTGAAAGTGCTTTCATCTGTCTATAAAATATTATTTAGAAAATTCGGGTTTTATCTATGAATTTCTAGCATCCTCCTGCAAAATGCTACCCTCAGAGCATAATCCCGTGGCAAAAAAACATTCACTTTTTGGTAGTGGCCATCAGGTGGACTGTGTGCTCGTTTGTCACCCTTATCCTATAAAAAAAACCACGTGCAGGTACTACCGCTCCAGTAAAAAACCTTCAGCTAGCCTCCGATGCACATTCATAAATACACGATAGTAGGATATCGCTCCTCGTCAGGGTGCCTGTCACGGTAGAGTCTAGCTGCAGCTCGAGCATTACTACGACATTCACCATAAATAAAATGCATGTTGGCATATTGAACTGGAGTGTAGTGTGCCGGCATTGTTTAACAATATGTAATCATAAAGAGCCAAAGTCCAGTAGATAGCCAAAGTTGTCACTAAAAGAGTATTCACAAAGTCCAGTTGAAAGCCAAAGTCTTCGCCAAGAGAGTATCCACAAAGTCCAGTAGAAAGCCAAGGTCGTCACCAAAGGAAGAGCCAAGTCAAATAGAAAGCCGAGTCAGTTAGTATTAAAACACCGATAAGAACAGGAAAACAGGAGAAATGTGCGATGCGAACAAAGTAGGGCAAAGTACTGGCCACCCTATATAGTATATTATCTATGGTACTGGCTATTTATTTATTTGTTTGATTTTGTTGTTGAAAACAAAGGATACGGGCGACGTAAGTTATTTAATTGGGCGTACACAGGCGGTTACATTATTTATGATATGTATAAATGAATTATGTAGTATGAAGTGGCATACTGGACAAGTATTTTCGTATGCTGAATATACCGCCATTGTTTTTACGGGTAATACTTGGGAAGATGTTCGAAATAATGCTGAAAAGAGGCTCATGAACATTGCTAAGTGGCTTAATTGGAATCTATTGACGCTAATGTAATATACTTAAAAATGGCATAAAACGACGCGACCTCTTTCCTTTCGATCGCGTGGTACAACACTAAGTGAACGGAATGGCGCCAGCATATCGTTCAGTGTGGTGCCCCACGCATGTGGGGTGCGCGGAGCACTCTAGTGCGGTGTGAGGTCATATTGACCTCAAACATTTTTTTTAGATGCGGGTGAGGTCAAATTGGCTCACGAGTGATTGAAAATGATAGATTGTTCACGTTAAAGCGGAAATTAAAATGGTACATACATCTCTTTCCTACGATAGAAATACACAAAGTTATGCCTTCCGCACCAGGGGAATAAGCGCTATTTTGCTCGCCGCACTACGTGAAAGTTCGCTATGAGCCAAAATGACCTCACAACGCAGCGAACGTGTTAAGTATACAATATCGCGTTCTACTCACAATAAATAAATCACAGACTTAAGCTCCATTGATTTATTAATGTGTTTATTGATTTGGGGAGTAAGGCGTATGTATAACGATTTCTTTCCGAAAGTTACACCCTTGCACGTGCTACACCCTGTTTATAAAACAACGACTGTTTTTTATAGCTACCTCCACACTAAGATTTTTCCTATATTGTGGAAACGTTTTACACTCATAAATAACACAAAGCTAACACTGATTAGAATTTACAATCACTGAGCTGTTTAATGAAATTGAACATGATACTATTATAACGCTAAATATTAACGCATCCAATGTTTTTATTTTCAATAAGTAATCCCCTCCCCCCTCCCCCATTTATTTCGTTTGACACGTTTAAAGTAATTTAAATTGACTTTATTGGGTTACGAAATTCGTTCAGCGAGTTCCATGTACTACGTCCCATACCTACACTGCACGTAGAAGTCGTGACTGTGATTAGAAAATAATCTGTGTTATCATAATGTGATTCATCGTATGAATGAATAAATAAATTACAACATTTTTAGCCTTAATGGTTTCTTATATTTACGCGAACACTACACATTTAAATAAAACTAATTTTACTACTTACTTTCAATTCTATCTCTCTGTATGTATATGACAATATGATAGATGTCATATTTTGTGGTATTAGTAAGTTATTTACGTTTCAGGAATTGTGATGAGATATCATATATTTTGGGGTAATCTTCTGAGCATGTTTAATTTATAAGCGGCTGTTTCAATTATTATTCAATTTATCGGCAAAAATAAAATAAAATCCACTTTGTTTCAGAAGTTTTAAAGAAGCTGCTGCTGAAGGATTCACTGTGAATGTCATAAAAAGTAAGTGATGTTATATATTCTTATCCGTTCTACGTTTTTCCTAGTTTTATTCTGCAAAATCTTCATCTTATAACAAAAAGCAGTTTATAATAAGTCTCTGATTTAAACCACAGTGTGTTTCAATAAAGAAGACTCGTGGATAATATGCGAACTAAATTGTTGAGTATGGAATTTGACAAGAAATTTAGAATTTCGCGAAGACTGAAGCGCCGCAGCTAAGAAATTTCTTTCTTGACAAAAACTTTTTTAAACCCGAAATTATCAATAACCACGCTTTGTAATAAGATCGAAAATGTACAAGATATTAAAAGACCCCCTCTAAAAGGCCTCCTCTCATAAATGAGAGGAGGCCTGTGCCTAGCAGTGGGACTTGTATATAGCTGTAACTTTAAATTTTAACTTTAACTTTTATTAGAAGAAAAACATTTATTTGTGGCACACAAACACCAGTTATTATTTAACAATATAGTAAATATACTTTCCCGTTAGTTTAATGGTTGTAAATGCAACTGCTGATTATGTAATCCCGGGCCAGACAAGAATTAGTTATTGGGTTTTTCTATTAATAAATTTTCACTAGCAGCCCGCGGTCAGGAAGTTGGCATTGTCACCTCCGTGCCTACGTAAAGCCGTTAGTCTTGCACCTGATCTATCTCCGGTTATGTTGTACTGTCGTCCCATCGGACTATGAGAGTAAGGAAAAAGAGAGTGCAATTGTGCTTGAGCACACACTTTGCACGATAATCCTGTCTTTTGAAAATGGCTAGTTTCCTTCGAAACCATGTCGGAAGTTCGGTCAGAAGGTCTTCATTATAGTAAATTAAGAAAAATAACAACAAAAATATTGATAAATAAATTTACAAAACCAAAAATTACATTTTTATAATAATGAATACAATTTATTATTTATTAAAATAACTACATTTAGACTGAACTGCGTTTTAGACTAAGTTTAGTATCTGATGTGCTGCATTTAACATTATCTTGAAAAGCATTTTACTTCGCAATGGCTACAGCTGTTAATTTTCAACCTTAGATGTTGCAATAATGTTTTCTAAAACACGTTTTCTTGATAAAATAAATACTTTTAAGAAAATTAAAAATAAAACAGTTTTACATTGGATCTTGTCTACAGACTAGTTCTTTGAACTGGTGATAGGTTTTTGGCATTCAGTCACATGAGTATTTACAATAATTAAATATAATATTTTGAAAGGATAGACACCATTCTGTCATTTCTTATTCATGGATAGATTGTATTCACGAATACATTAATTAAGTGTGTAATATAAAATAGACTGTAATTTCCATTTAATTTAATTTATATGAGTTACTTTCCAAGAACTGAAATGTCTTTACAGCCTACGCTCTTATTGGCATACATAATGATTCGCCCGTACTCAGTTCATAATTATGTTTAAATTATTATTTAATATACGAAGCACACTTAAAAGACATTTATTAGCTTTATTTGGAAGATGCTATAACAAGCCCCTATTTGTCTTCACTTCGATAATATGACGTACATTATAATAATAACATAGTAAATTTATCAAACCATGACCTGTAATCGTTAGTTATAATATTTAACATGATTAGTAAAGGGAAGCAGTGTCTTCCTAATAACGACTAAAAATAAAAATAAAAACTGCGGTTGCCCACGCGCTGAGCATGGCAACTTTGGCAAACATCCCGCCCATGAGGCAATCTATGGGAGGTCTATGTTCAGCAGTGGATTTAATAGGCTGTAAATAAACAAGATGACATTCTATAATCGTTAACACTAATAGATAACTACAGAAGTGAACGAAACCAACGTTAGGTCCCGTGAAATTCATATGCCAACACTGATTTCATTTACTTCATTCATATGTATCATGCACATTCATTTTATAATTTTTCTAATCACGTTGTTGGAAGAAAGGTATTGGAAGCTATACACAGACAGCGAGCCATATATCTTTGTAGCATTTCCTATAGTCGCCTCAGTGATTGAATCTTTTACGCCGCAGTTATACAGATATGTTTTTGAACACATGTGAACAAATTAGAGGTTTTCTTTTATATCTTACTCATAAAAAATTATATTTTATACTAAAAATTAAACAACAAACGTTTCTCATATTAATTAACCTTAGTAAATTAATTTCCTACACAGCTTATACAGCAACCCACATTGTCAGTCTCAGGTGACCAATTTGTCACAAAGTAAATAACCCAACGCGCCAGCTGAGTATTTAACTTGTCCAAAACATAAGACTACATTAAAGCTTTAATTGTTGAAAACACGTGTTACTACAAGAGTCCAAAATTTTAGCAGTTAAATTAAATTAATTATCCCATAGTTCTTTAAAAATGTACGCGGCGCTGCTAATCGATTGATGAGGTCTCGCGATAATGCTTCCAAAATTGTTGAAATCAAAACAATGAAGAGAACATAACAGTGAATAGCTTAATTAGGGAAAAGATTTCTGCTCCGCACTCGTCAACCCTCCGTTCACAAGTATTGATAGATCTTCCAATCAATTATTACCCCGAAAAGGTGCACCTGGGGCACTCTTTGAAAATATTTGTTGCAATTAGTGGTAAGTGGATGCTGTAGTCCCCCTGAAGACTTACAGTGAATTCCTAGATACCAGTCTAGGTATCCACTCACCATTTGATGAAATGTGTGCTCGTTTATTATTCTTTATGCTATTACTATATAGAAACATCAAACATTTAATAGATTATTTATACATTTTTTTTTTGCGAAATTTTGTTCTAAAATATTATTCGAACCCAGAATCCACTTAAAAGTTAGATACACCAATCACTTCTTAATTTAATTTTATTAAGTATAGTGTCATTGAATAACATGACTCATATTGTATAACATTTTTATTTGTCGTAATAACTCAAGAACGGCTGGCCTGGCTTTTATGAAACGTTTGACCCCATACATGAAGCTTATGCTTTCCCATTACCCATAAGCTATAAAAAAGTGCTCATAAATGATATATTAAAATAATTTTTTGTGCAGTTAATCGAAGCAAAAATACCATAAAAACTACGAGTATAATAGATTGACGCATAACTTTTAAAATTGAAAGAAAGGAAATTCGTAGGGAGCTGAATCATTGTACTAGACGGATTTCATTATGTTGTCCAGACCAAATATCGGCCACAGCGGCCAGTCTCAACGGAGACCAGACATCTGCGCAGGATAAAATAATAGTGCACGAGTGTAAGCGCAAACAATGTTGTACTCTCTATTCCCCAACTCTCATAGTCCGATGGAACGGTAATCCGACACGTCCGCAAAGAGATCAGGCCCAGGACTAACGGCTTTACGTGCTTTCCGAGGCACGGGCACTAACTTTCTGACTCCGGCCTGTTACTGTAAATTTCTTGACAACAAAAATTTCAATGATTGATTCTTTTGGTCCGACACAGGATTCGAACGTTCATGGCCTCATGTTCATCAGTCGCGTTTACGCCCACTAGATCAACTTTACTGTTTTATTGATAAAGAGTACTGTTTTATTAAGGTTTACTCTTTATCAAATGCAATTTGATAAATAGTAAACCTTATAGTTGAGCAATCAATAATAAAGTTTACTCTAGAAACTGGGTGTCGAGCGTGCTGTGGAGCAAGGCGTTGTTCGTGCATGATAAACTGAGGCTTTTAAAATTACAGTCCCGAAATCTATATTCTGTGATGTTAAAGCTGTTAGCCTTTTAGCGTTTACATCTTTATCTGAATCTGAGGTGTATAAGGGGGATATGGCGGTGACGATGTTGATTTGGTGTTTAACATATATGATGTATGTAAGTACGTATATACACATAATAATAATAATAAGTAGGCGTATTGAAGTGACGACCCCATCGCCCGCTGACGTAACAGTTAAGTGACAAAACTGCTACGTCGGCGCAGTCAGTCAGCACCTTGCCAAGCGGTGTTAGCGCCGTGCCTCGGCAAAATTGAGGGTGCAAAGACCCGTTTGTGCATATGGCTCCATCATGAAACGGCGCCGGGTCTGGGCGTCTCCCGTTAACTGATGCCCATAAAATGGATGATGGCACAACGAGAAACGCGTATAGGGCCGCTGCCTGGGGGTCGCCGGGGCGCGTCTGGAGCTGGCGCTGGACGTGGAAGCATGCGGGCCGCCAGCCGAGCGAGAGGTGCTGCACGACCACCTGGCAGCCCCTCGCATCTATCATCCCCACCAGATGACTTGGTGTCGGCAGGGTCCTCTCGGACCCGTCAAGCGTCACCCGCCGCTGGTGGAGCACGCTGAATTCGTTGGAATAAAAACATGAACACAAACGCATTGCGGGCGTACTATAGGGCGAAGGGGGAAGAAACTGGAGGGATAGCGTATCGGGCTCGGATGCATGGCTTTTTGTCTGAGCTGGAGCCGTCTGTTCTCGTCACGGAGCAAAACCTGGCAGACAGAGTTCGGTACATCATGCGCTCGAAAATATTTGATGCTGCCGAACTCGAACGATTACGACGTGAGGCTATTCCCTCGTCGAATGAACCGGCTATAGCTGGGGATGCGGCTTCTCAGGCCACAGACCAGCAGCCACATGTAGAGGCCGCCATGGATCTTCCCGCTCTGGTTAATTCAGGCGATGATGGAATGGTTACCCAAGAATTAGAGTAGATGAGGAGTAAATTGGAGGAGGCGTTTGTGGAAACGAGCCGTACGCCTCTCGAAAATCAACCGCGACTTCCGCGCATACCCCTAAGCAAGCGGAATCGGGCTGTCGTGAGGGCTCTCAACCCAATGCTGGTGAACCTATTTGGAAGCCAACCGGGAACTTTGCGAGGCGGAGTGTTTATATTATAATAATACTTTGTACGTGTTACACATAACTATTATACTATATATAATGTATTTTGAATAGAAAACATATAAACTCATACGTAAGTAGCCGCAATATTTCAGGAATATGGCCACTAGAAGAAGAAAAGTAATGATCCGGCACATTGGATTCGACGGCGAAAGAATGAGCGTGGATAACGCGTAAACTATTGCCCTCGGAATATCGCAGGTCAAGTTTGTATTCGTATATACCAGGGTTTCGCAACCTTTTTTTGAACAGGGACCACTTTGATTGTTTTGTATTTAGCAGGGACCACGAGGTGAAAGATAAAACTTTTTAATCTATGCAAATAATAAATGTAACATATTTAAATTTTTCGCGGACCATATTTAAGCTCTTGAGGACCACTGGTTGGGAATTACTGGTATATACGTTTGTATACGACTATATAAGATTGAAAATCGTGTCGAAAATTGATTGATTGATGTAAGAACTTCATTAAAATAATAGAATCAGGCGTTACTTTGCGGAAGTCCATTATATTAAAGTCGGTAAAAAATTACTCTGCGTATTTTATTTAGTTATTTAGTAATTGATTACCAACTTTAGTAAGAACTTCAGTTTCTCCTCTTTTGTAGTATTTGTCTAACTTTTATTGCGCTAAACAACTTAATCGATTAGCTAGACGTATGTATTTCATATTAGACGTGTGTAACTGAGAGGCTACTTAATGGAAAACGCTCACCCTTGTATCTGTTGTATGTTTGTATTTATAGTATCATTAAGGTTATTGAAATAGCGTAAGTAATGTCTAAGTAAGTGTTAGAATTAGTTATTAAATATTTTAATTCGAATAAATATTTCAGTATTTAGCTTTTATTAATTTTGAGGTTAATTTCTATCGCTGCTCGATTTTCAGGATATAATGTTAATTTTGAGGCTCATTTATCGGGATAAAAACTATCCTATCTCTCAAGTTGGATCAAAATGCACACAGTGTGCAAAATTTCATTGAAATCAGTTCAGTTGTTTAAGAGTCCATCGCGGACAAACAACGTGACACGTAATTTTTATATATAAAGATATAAATTATCAATAAAATTAACGTTGATCGTTAACATTTAAGAGCTTTTCATTGCGATTTCACTCTCTCAAAGCGAAACGATGCACTTAAAATTTAAATGGTGACGAGCACGTGTTAAATCAGGTCTGTAATATTTGGTGCCGGTGCGGCGATACATGCACTGTGCTTTCTTCATTAACCGTGCATTATATTCGGTAATATTATTTTTTGATAATTGCCTTGAACTAATAACGTTTTTAATCGCTACGGTAACAAGTTAACGATGAATTGTTCCACCGTTATTATAATAACGAATATGAAAGTAACTGTATTTAACGTTACTTTGTCGTTAAATAAGAAAAAAATTCGATGATATGTGAAATTCACCAACACGCATTGGGGCAGCGCGGCAGATATTTCCTTGCCCTAAAACCCTCTCAGAAACGAGGGGAGGCTTGTGCCCAGCTGTGGGACGTATATAGGATGTAACTCTAACTTTTTAACTTTAACTTAACTGTGAAGTCCACCAACACGAGGCTAATTGCTCAAAAACCCTAACCTAATGGCAAATGAGGTGTGTCCTGTGCCAGCATTTTTTCGTGTATATAGGCTCCAACTATACTTTACTTTTTACTTTTATTTATCAAGAAAATGTTCCTGTATTATGCGTTGTGGCGTCGGCTGCACCGATTACACTATTTCATCACGTGGTTGTCATGAGCTCGGTAAGATTTCTTGGTCTCCGATATATGGCGGTCTACCATCTCGTAAAAATATATCCAGGCAGCGTCAAAGCTGCGATTTTATCGAAATTTTATTTATTTGAATTTGACTTGCTTCACACCAAGCTAAACTTGGTGTGAAGCAAGTCAAATTCGAAAGCCGTTGCTCCATAAAATCTGTAGGTATACATAAATTAACTTGGATAATTAAAATAATAATTAAATAATTATATTAAATTTGTATTATCTTTCTCTTCTTTTGTTTCTATTGCCTTGAAATATTTTACAGATTCGCACTTTATCTTAAAACGGTTTTTCACGCTGGCAGTAAATATAAGAGTCCGAACTTAACCCAGCCAGTACATATGCTTCATGTCAGCCGACAGAACAAAGACATTTAGGTATTTTTGGACCATTGCGAGCATCTTAGATAAAATATTAAAATTATTGTATTGAAGGTTGAAACCTACTTCAGTCGATTTCAGGCTTTAACTTAAATATATATATATATATATATATATATATATATATATATATATATATATATATATATATATATTGTTTGTCCGCGATGAACTCCTAAACTACTGAACTGATTTCAATGAAATGTTTCACAATGTGTGCAGTATGGTCCAACCTGAGAGATAGAATAGTTTTCATCCCGATAAGTGACCCTCAATTTTTTTATTGTGAATTTAATGATTTTTTTAGGACACATGGTCGTCGGACAGGGCAGAACAACGTCTGCCTGATCAGCTAGTATATATATATATATATATATATATATATATATATATATATATATATATATATATATATACTATCTGAATTTCACTAGCTTAATTTTCTTAAAGCAAAAGTTATGAATAAAATTTTCGGTACATACCAAACAAAATATCCGTCTATTTTTTTAGCTTCCAGGGGAATACTTGTAATTTTGTTAAGTTTGCTGGATGGTTCCTTTATCTTTGTGGCTAAAGTATGCTCTAAGTTACTGTTTAGAATTTCATTGCGTACCCAAATTGAGTGCGGAATCAAAAAACTTACTTACTTACTTACTTATCATCACGCACAATCCCTGACGGGGTAGCCAGAGAGAACAGATCGCCAAGTGTCACGATCCTTACATACCTCTTTCGCTTCTTTCAGATTCATTATCTTCTTCATACATGCACGTCTAGGTATCCGATTACTCTTGACCCTCCCCTCTTCGAGCAGTTTGCTCACATGGTCTTGGAAAGTTAGTCTCGGTCTACCTCGACACCTTTTAATATTAACTTTCGCGCTATATATTTTCTTCACCATTCGGTCTTCACTCATTCGCTCAACGTGCCCAAACCATCGAAGCACGCCCTTATCAATTTTTGTGATAAGGTCATCTTTCAAACCGAATATTGCGAATCTCTTCGTTTCGCTTTCGGTCGGCCATGGTAACGCCGCACATTTTACGAAGAGATCGCATCTCCACTGCATTCAACTTGCTTTTATGCTTCTTCTGGCATACCCAGGTTTCGCTGCCATATAACAAAGTCGGTACCAACACTGCGTTATGTATTGTGACAGCCTCGTTGGTCTAGTGGTTGCAGTAGTGCGACTGCTGATCATGAGGTCCCGGGTTCGAATCCCGGGTCGGGCCAAAAAATCAGTTATTGAGTTTTTCCATCAAGAAATTCTCAGTAGCTGCCCGGAGTCAGGAAGTTGGCGGTGTTTCACCCCCGTGCCTCGGAAAGCACGTAAAGCCGTTGGTCCTGCGCCTGATCTGTCTCCGGTCGTGTCGGTTTATCGTCCCATCGGGCTTTGAGAGTGAGGGAATAGAGAGTGCACCTGTGCTTGCGCATACACTTGGGCACTTTAATCCTGTCCTGCGCAGATGACTGGTCTCCGTTGAGACAGGCCGCCGTGGCCGAAATTCGGTCTGGAGGACATGATTATTATTATTATTTTGGGGTATCTTTAAAGTTTTCTCATCTGGTTAGGCAATATAAATATATAATTGTAAACAAACATGGTAAACGTACATAAATATCAATAAAATAAAATAAATACACAAAAAATACATAAATATATAAAAACCCAACCAGATGGAAGCCCTCGGCAGAGGAGACCAGACGGCCTAGGGTTAGGGGGAAAGGGAAAGAAATTGGCGGACGATGCGGGCGGTATCGAGGAGCACCGCCTTCTGCATTTGAGCTTGGAGCGGCCCGTCACGGAGTCCCAGTCGCCTCAGATGACCCGAGAGGCTGATTGGAATTAACCCATTCGCAGAGACGACTACAGGTATAATTTCGGCCGGCAATCCACCCCACATGTCGGTCACCTCGTGAGCCAGGTCCAGATATTTAGTCAGCTTATCTGTTTCGGCTTTCACGAGGTTCTCGTCATAAAGAATGGTAATGTCGACCAAAAATATCCTTGACTGTGCTCGGTCCATCAGCACAATATCAGGCTTATTCGCAAGAATAGTCCTGTCTGTGATGATGGCCCGGTCCCAGTAGAGCCTGGCGCGGTCATTTTCGAGCACGGCTTCCGGCAAGTACTTATAATACGGCAGTTTCCGATCCACGAGACCGTATTTCAGAGCGAGCTCCTGGTGTAGAATCCTGACTACTAAGTTGTGCCTGTGCAAATACTCAGAGTTAGAAAGCGCCGAACAACCGGAGATGACATGCCTAAGTGACTCACCGGGATGGCGACATGCTCAACAGACGTCAACGGTGCCATCCTTTAGGATGTATCTTCGATAATTGTTGGTCTTAATAACATGATCCTGTATCGCACAGACAAAACCCTCGGTTTCCCCAAAGAGGTCACCGAAACGTAGCCAGTGGAGGGAGGCGACTGTGTCTACGAAAGGCTCATGAAGAGCCTTGTAGAACCTCCCGTGGAGCTTCTTCTCCTTCCATACGGTCTCTCGGTCGGAAATACCCTGTACTGCCGGGTCTTGCCATTGCTCGTTGGCTAAGGATAGAGGGGTAAGTCCTTTATCACAGAAAATAACGTCCCTATAGTATGGATCATCCGCTCTCGTCAGAAAGTAATTACGGAGGCTGCACACTTCCCGATTATGCATGGTGAGCGCGCTTAAAAAGCCGCGCCCACCATGTTTCCGCGGCAAGTACAGCCTCATTACTGACGATCTCGGATGATGCATCCTGTGGGACGTCATTATAGTGCGGACTTTTCTGTCCAGAGCGTTCAGTTCGGTCTGAGTCCACCTGAGTATGCCAAAAGTATACATAAGAACAGGCATGATCCAACCGTTATATGCGTGCGCTTTATTCACACCGGACAAAAGGCTGTTAAGCACTTTGGTCAAGCGTGCATAAAACACATCGCAAACTGACTGTTTCATACCCGCCTCATCTACACTGATGTTCTGTGACATAGCACACAAAATCACACGTGATGTTTAGCAATTCCATAAGATGGGAGCGACTGGAGGCGAATAACTTGAGATCATCCATATAGAAAAGGTGGGTCACTTTTGTACCTCCTTTCCGAAGCTGAAATCCCCTCCCGGAGCCCTCCAGTAAGGTACTGAGAGGGTTCAGAGAGAGGCAGAACCAGATTGGACTCAAACAATCGCCCTGAAAGATACCCCTTCTTATCCTTATGTGGTTCTACGCAGCCGTCATCCGCTCGCCTAGATAACAAAGGATCGTACTCCATTGCCCCATACACTGCCCGAGGAAGTCTCGAACTGTACAATTGACCTTATACAGCTCGAGGACCCTCTTAAGCCATGCATGAGGCACCGAGTCGAATGCCTTTTTATAGTCTATCCAGGCGGCGGAGAGGTTCCGACGGTTGCGTTTAACTACCTTGCCAATGACCGCGTCAATAAGGAGTGGTTCCTTGGTTCCACGACCACCGCCCCGACATCCATTTTGAGCGCGCGATATCACCTGATTTGAGTTCAGGTGACGAGTGATTCTCGCGCTCAAAATGGATGTTAGTGTCTTGTATATGGTAGATAGACACGTTATGGGGCGGTATTTGCTCGGGTCTGTGGAATCCCGGTCTTTAGGAACCAAATGAGTGATCCCAGTAGTGAAGAGGCTAGGGAGCGACTTTTGGTCGAGAGCCTCTTGAAACTGTCGGGCGAGCACAGCGTGACACACCACGAACCCCTTTAGCCAGTAGTGATGCAGTCCGTCGAGTCCCGGACTTTTCCAGTTCGGGGCTCTACGGACCGCCTCAGCTACGTCATCCGGCGTTATGATGACGGGGTCCATGGGCGTAATATTCGCACACTGACTCGCCACAACTTCCGTCCAAGGGCCCTCGCTGTGGTTTACGGGCTCTGACCACAGGCCGCGCCAGAATGCGATAGTGTCGGCCTGATTCGGTGCTGGGCCCGTTCCACGTACTCTCCAATGATTCATAGAGCCTCTTCTGATCACTCTGGAAGAGACGATTCTGGTTGAACCGTGTCGACCTCTCGGTATATCGCCGAATCCGCTTCCCCCAAGCAGCGATTCTCTGCTTCAGGTCATCTATGCGCTCCGTCAGTTTTGCGTTATATCCGGTTGGGACAAACTGATATTTGTCCCAGCAAACGCCATCCTGACGGTGCGCACAATTCTCGGCCTATTATTGCCCGACCTGAAGCTTATCAGTCTGCCGATGAGGGCCCTTCCCTTTGCGATACGGTCCTCAATCCTTCTTCTCCAGGCTGGGATGGCGCTACTGTGTCTAGTAACGCGTCCAGCCGTGGGAAGTTTGGCACCAATAATACGGCAAACTGCCAGTGCGGCGCCAAAAAGAATTGAGTCCGTGTCGCAAAGGTCCCGGCTGGCTTCCAAATAGGTCACCAGCATTGGGTTGAGAGCCCTAACGACAGCCCGATTCCGCTTACTTAGGGGTATGCGCGGGAGTTGCGGTCGATTTTCGAGAGGCGTACTGCGCGTTTCCACAATCACCTCCTCCAATTTACTCCTCATCTGCTCTAGTTCTTGGGTGACCATTCCATCATCGCCTGAATCAACCAGAGCGGGGAGATCCATAGCGCCCTCTATATGTGCCTGCTGTTCTGTGGCATGTGGAGCCGCATCGCCAGCTATAGCCGGTTCATTCGATGAGGGAATAGTCTCACGCCGTAGTCGTTCGAGTTCGGTGTCATCAAATATTTTTGAGCGCATGATGTACCGAACTCGGTCTGCCAGGTTTTGCTCGGTAACGGTAATAGACGGCTCCAGCTCAGCAAATAGTCGATGCATCCTAGCCCGGTACGCAAAACCTCCAATTTCTTCCCCTTTCGCCCTAAAATACGCCCGCAATACGTTTGTATTCATATCCTTCGTCCAACGCATGCGGCGTACTCCACCAGCGGCGGGTGCCGCTTGCCGAGTCCGAGAGGACCCTGCCGACACCAAGCCATCTGGTGGGGATGATGGATGCGAGGGGCTACTAGGTGGTCGTGTAGCACCTCGCGCTCGGCTGGCGGCCCGCATGCTGTCGCGTCCAGCACCAGCTCCAGACGCGCCCCGGCCCTATACGCGGTCTATTCGTTTCCATCATCCATAAATTGGGCGTCAGTTAGCGGGAGACGCCCAGACCCGGCGCCGTTTCATGATGGAGCCATATGCACAAACGGGCCTTTGCACCCTCAAGTTTGCCGAGGCACGGCGCTAACACCGCTTGGCAAGGTGCTGACTGATTGCGCCGACGTAGCAGTTTTGTCACTTAACTGTTACGTCAGCGGGCGATGGGGTCGTCACTTTCCTACGCCAAATTATTATTATTATTATTATTATGTATTGCAAGGCGTGCACTCTTCACTACGCCTTGCCTTTTGACTAACGCAGTCAGGGCACCATTGACTTTGTTCCCGGCAGCGACACGCCTGTCCACATCTAAATCACATCTTCCATCCCGGCTAAAAGCACTCCCCAAGTATACAATTTCATTTACCTGTTCTAGACATTCCTGATTTACCCATATTTCACACTTCGTTCTCTCTTCGTCTCTTTCAAATACAATCAAAAAAAATTAGCAAAACAATTTTAAAGTTTTCCTACAGTCGTGCAACCAAATATTATAAAGAATGTTTTTCAGACGAAAACAGAGGGCTGTTATAAATTTTTAATGTGTATTTGTCTATCTTTGTGTCTGTCTGTGACATCATAGATCCTGAACGGATGGATCGATTTTGATTAAGTTTAAAAGGTGTCTCAATCGAGAGTGTTGTTAGCTACGTTTCAAGAAAATCTATTCAGCCGTTTGAAAATCAAATCTTTTTGTTTCGGCGGTTTTTAAATTTTTGAATTTCCGAAACTATTCATTAATAGAAAATATAAACAATGAAGGGATTTTTATCTGCATTTAGGCTTAAAAATATCATATTATCTTCAATAATATTTTATGGAAAATTATAAGTTAGTCCGGTTTTAATCCCAACCGGCACCAATAAGATTGTTAATTAAAATTTTTTGTGCTGATTTACTACGCGCTCAGTGGTAAAGAATAAGACCGCAAAGAATATGATATGCCGAGTATACGAGTATGTGTAGTCCTCAAACTCTAACCAAAGCAGAACATTATATCTCAGACGTGAGAGGCGGCTTGTGTCCAGTAGTAGGACGTATATAGGCTGTATCATTACTTTTATTTTCTAACCTTTTTACTATCCCGTTTAAGAAGAAGAACAAGAAGTAACAAATATTATTTACTTATTCTTTTTATAAAAATATAATATCTAAGCTAATATAAAAGCGCTGTAGTTCTTGAGCGCCATCATGAATCAACATTCACTTGCTGCTGACCGCTAAAGTACATGGTGATTGAAACATATCACCATTATCAGGATCATCATATTGGTGTTCGCAATGAACCTACTTAAGTTTCATTAATGTGTTGAACAAAAATACCAAAAATATTTCTTTTATAATCTAATGTAATAATAAAAAATACACAATGCGTAAAAAAGTCACCTGCATCCCTAGACTCCCTGCATGTTTCATGGTCGTTATCCCAAGTAGTGAGAGGAGGCCCGACACTGCGCTTGCTATTTCGCGGCTACCACTCTAGAAATATATATGGCCGGCTCAGAGCCTCATCATCTTGCTGATCTATATCACTTACTCTTGGACTTGTGCTGATATCCTCGTTATGGATTTTATTACGCAGGAAAATTGCGACCATTACTCTGTTTATAATGTGCAGCGCGAGTTTGACCTTGACAAATTAATGAAACATATATTATCAGAATTCATACATACGTAATCTATACATATAATACATCGTAATATATATTCGCAATATCGAAATGAATAAACTGTTAAAGCTATGTGTATTCGGTTGGTTTAATGTCGATGTCTAATATTGAGTATTTATTTTGTATTGATGTAACATTCAAATCGACGGAGATCAGTTGCAAGAACACGCAATTGATATATCTAAATAATGCTGTTAGGTAAGGCGAAACCGAACAGTTTATATTTTAAATAGACAAGATAAGTAAATGTGTTAATACTAATGTATTAAGCCTATAATCAGGTATTTGTATTTGTTTGATAAGAATTGTTATTAAACTAAAAAATTCTTATACTTTTCAAAAAATCTGCAACTTTTGAGTATACCAATAACATTAATTAATTTATAACAAATTCCCTTTCTTAATCAATTTAAATTGAACAGAATCGAATTTGAAGTTTAAAATTAGTTTTAGTTGATTAGAATGAAGGAATGCTTAAATAATCAAAAAGAAAAATCACAAATTAAATGGAATAAAAGTATTCTTTCCAGTTGTAAAAACAAATTGGCTCTGTGTTTGGCAAGTTAGAGAATTTGATTACGAAAAATGTTCACAAAGTTCCTGTCTAAGCCACTAATCTCTCAACCTTCCATAATCATAACAGAAAGGTTATTTAGCTAAGGAAAATATCGCGCTATTTCGAATATATTTGGACTAAGGAAATTAATAACGACGCGGCTGAGACGTTTGAAAGAGTTGGTGAATGTTCACCAATTCTATTACTTTTACTCTCTCTGCAATAAAAGTTTACATTGGTAATTCGTCGGCTTGTAGTTAACTCTTTTATTTTAATATTCTTATTAAATTAAATATTTATTACATTTCATATATTACATTTCTTCTTTCTTTACTTTAAACACTCGTCATAACTATGTAGTAGCGATGTAAGAATAGAACAGGCGACAATAAAACTGAAACAGGAGATGCGTAGCAGCATTTTCCAGATAACAACACAAAATGATAAAAACTGCGGTTGCCACACCTACTGAAGATCGTGGCAATTATGGCAAAATCTCCCGATGATGCAATGTATGGAGAAGGCCTTCAGAAGTTTTAGCAGACTTTTATGTTCTGTAATGGATGGATGATTATTCTGTAATGCATCCACATTATTTATTAAAAAATATTAAATAACTTCCATCACACGAACATTAGATTATGCCATTCGTATTATATTGGTAACAGAAGGAATAGCTATATCAATTATATACATGAATATGGAAACAGCTTGTCCGCATGCCCATGTTTAAACCGATCATAAAATATGCAGATCACGTAAACTTTACCTATCTACAGTTTTGCTGGCTGTATGAGGAATGAGCACTATACGTTTGTATTTAAAAAAAAATATTGGCCAGTTCTTGACTACTATCCCACTTGATACGTAGGTCATTCAATAAGTTTTGAAATGCTCGAATTTTAAATATGGAACGCACCGGTGTTATATGTTTCTAAAAAGCAAATATATTTAAAAATAGAACTCCATAAGCCAATTGCTCAATATTAAAAAAAAATCTATTAATATTCCTCCAACGCTTCCCGCGCTTTTCATTTAAAACGATGGATCTTAACCGTGAACATTTGCGCGCTATGATATATTATGATTTTTAATTTGGTTTAATCAAATAATTTAGTTTACAACGGCGATAATCAGCATTAAGGGATTCATCCCCATCACGCGCAACAATTTTTAGGTGGTTTGGTGAATTCGAAAGGGGTAAAATTAATCTTGAAGATGACCAAAGAACCGGGGCCCCGCAAACAGCAGTAACGGCAGGAAATGTATGGACTACTGAAATGTTGTTGTGAGAAGACCCACGAATCACATATACGGACATCGAAAAGATTGTAGGCATTAGTTCGGGGAGCATTTATATCATCCCACATCAGCGTCTTGGAGTGAGGAAGCTTTGTTGTCAATGGATCCCTCGCTTGCTCTCCGAAAGCGAAAAATAGACTCATGTGGATTGGTGCCATGAAATGCGTCTACGTTTTGGAAATGGGGATCTAGGCGTGGTTCAAAAATCGTTACTGGTGACGAGACATGGATCCATCAATATGATCCGGAAAATAAAAGAGAATCGTCGGTATGGGTCTACTCAGAAGGACAGTTACCGACAAAACTCCAAAGACCTCGCAAATTCGACAAAAAATAGTGATTAGTTTCTTTTCGCGGAGCGGACATTTGACGACGTCAATGATGGTTGTAGGTCAGTCAACTGTGAATGGTACACTACAGTTGCATTACCCAAAGCTTTTCAAGCTGTGCGGGAGAAAAGACCAAAACCGGGCTTCGGGGAATCATGCTGCATCATGATAACGCCTCTTCACATACCTCCCTTAGAACAAAAGCATTTATTGAGGAATCTGGTATTGAAAATCTAAGTCACCCACCATACAGCCTTGACTTAGCTCTTTGTGGTTTCTTTTTGTTCCCAACAGTCAAAGAAAAAAATAAAAGGCAAGTTTTTTTCGAGCGCCGAAGAAGCCGTGGCTGCCTACGAAGAAGCGATTTCCGACCTGTCAGATCAAGACTGGCAAAAGTGTATTCGGAGTTGGTTTAGGCGAATGGAACTTTGTATAGAGCATGATAGAAAATATTTTGAAAAGATGTAAAATAAATATTAATAGATCTGGAATACCTTTTTATATTTCAAAACTTATTGAGTGACCTACGTATTAAGTGGTGATGCAGCTGAAGATGGCAACTCTTGCCTTTAATACAATCACATTATAATCATATAGAAAAGCAGATGCTGGCAAGCTATTCCACTCCTTTGCTGTATGCATCAAGAATGACGAAGCTTATTATTTGTTTTGAATGTGCGGTATGTCACAATAAATAATAATAATAATTCGACTCGGTGCCCATACATGGCTAAAGAGGGTCCTGTACAAGGTTGACAGTACAGTTAGAGACTTCCTCAGGCAGTCTATGTGGCAGTGGAGTACAATCCTTTGTCATCTAGGCGAGCGGATGACGGATGCGGAAAGCCGCATAAGGATAAGAAGGGGATCATTCCAGGGCGATTGTTTGAGTCCAATCTGGTTTTGCCTCTCTCTGAATCCTCTCAGTACCTTACTGGAGGACTATGGGAGGGGATTTCAGCTCCGGAAAGGAGGAACAAAAGTGACCCACCTGTAGATCTTATGTGCTGCAGGATCGTGCTGGAGGTTGAAATGAACGTGCGAAATAATGGTTGTACTCAATTTAATAATAATAAGCGAATTTACAAATGGCTGCGCGCGACAAAATATGGGCGTGCGCATCGACTCACATATAGTGGCAGACTGACGGGGTTCTTACCGACGAGCACGTCAGAGGCTCCGTGTCTTTTAAAACAAATTTATAACGAAAATAGGTATAGGTAAGTTCAATCGATACACAGTAAATTTAATGCCTAACATAATTTTAATTACAAATGAGCGCGTCGCTAACATTTCCTACCCCAGTGCTGTCACAGCACTCATCATTCAGTGATATAGGAGCGACGCGTGCAGCGGATCGACGAAACGTCCTCGAGCCAACTTTCACCTCCACTAACCTGATGCGGCCATCCTTCCCGGGAAACACCTCTGTAATGAGTCCCTTTGGCCACGCGTTGCGTGGAGAGTTCTGGTCCACAACTAAGACGAGGTCGCCAACTTGTAGCGGCTTCTGCTCCTCTTGCCATTTTCTCCTGGGAATAAGTTCAGGTAAAATCTCCTACACCCACCTGTGCCATGTGCTGTGACTTAAACGCCAATGTCTGCGGAGATACAAGTCTGATCTATCAAACGCCCCTATTACAGGCAAGTTTGATGATGTACCTAGAAGAAAATGGTTTGGGTTTCCACTCCATTTGGTGTGACCGAAACGTGCATTAAATGACGACTGTTAACTATATTTTCAACTTCAGTTAGTAGTGTGCATAACACCTCGTCTCTCGGTGCCCGTTCAGTTAAGACAGTTTTAAGCGATGTCTTAACGCTGCGTATCATCCGCTCCCACACCCCACCTCAATGGGGACTGGCGGGGAGGATGAAAGTACAATCCATCCCGTTGTTGACACCTACGCTACGTAGGTATTCCTGGTCTAGGTCCTGCATAGTCCGTTGGAGTTCCTTGTCTGCGCCTCTGAAATTGGTACCATTGTCAGAGTACAAGTGACGCGGCCAGCCACGCTTCGCTGCCATCCGACGCAGTGCCATGATTAGAGAATCTGATGTAAGGGAGGCAACGCTCTCAATGTGGATTACGTGCTACGTTAAGCACGTGAAAAGGAAACCATACATTTTTCCCTGCGTCTACTAAGACCTCCATAGGTCCAAATATGTCCAAACCGCAATACGTAAAAGGTCGCTGATGATGAGCCACACGAGCTCGAGGTAAGCCACCCATGCGAGGAACTTGAGGCTTACACTTATTAATTTGGCACACCATACACTGCGACACCACTGTCCTTACGGTAGGTCTGAGTTTTATGAACCAGTATTTTTCCCTCAGTTGATTCACTACTGTTCCTTGATTACCATGAGCCGCCTTTATGTGGTAGTGTCGAGTAATAAGTCTAGCTACATGGTGTCGCCCGTCCAAGATTATAGGCCTCTTTACCTCCACAGTGACATTTGCAGCTGCATCGATACGACCGCCCACACGAAGCAAGCCATGCTCATCCAAGAACGGCGAGAGAGCGAGTAGCCGACTATTTTTTGGTAATGCCTTACCTTTTCGTATTGATACAAAATCCTCCGCAAATGCCTCTGCCTGTGCGTGTCTCAATAGCAGCCGCTCTGCACGCTTCGTTCCGCTCATCTCTACAGTACAATCATTGACAGGTATACCTCGTAATTTGTCAACAAATTTTAAAATGGCGGCTGTTGCCCTCAGTAGGTGCAGCCAAGAAGAAAACCGTACCGGATCCGGTAGCGGTGAATAAGCGGGGATTACCTGAACAACGGCTGTAAGCTCCGCACACACTTCGTTGAGGTCCGGCTGGATTTCATCCTTTGGCCACGCCGCATCATCGAGATTTAGGAAAGCTGGACCAGTGAGCCACTCAGAGTACATATTAGGCTCAAAGGTTTCCCTTGTAGTCAAATCAGCTACGTTAAGCTTTGAAGGAAAGTATCTCCATTCTTCGATGCGCGTCAATTCGTCGATCTCCCCAAGACGATTTGCTTCGTACGTTTTATAGGTTCGAGTATTATTACGAATCCAGTGTAAAACCGTGGTGGAATCGCACCTAAAGTACCGACGCACCAACAATGCTGCTTGAAGTTCAAATCTAGGTACAGTCATTGGTTTGACTGGTACCACCCTACATTTACTCACAATGAAAGAAACATGGATTTTGCCCATCGCTTCCCAGCGCCAATATGCTACCGAACATATTGCCTTTGTAGATGCGTCGCTAAATACGTGTAAATGTAGGTTTGCATACCCTGGCTTACCTGTGTTCGTATTCGTAGCACTGCTAGTGACAGCTACGGTTTCGTAGCCCGTAGTAGAATACTGCGTAGCAGCGATAGATGCGAGCGGCGTGGCTGAGTCGAGAGGCGCGGGCGGCGGCGTAGCTGTTGGCACGGGAGAGGGGACTTCCATCTCGCTTGCGCACGCTATCCTGTTCTGATAACATGCAATCATCGCGTGGCACCTAGGAATGCGGATATTATCAATTACTTTAAGTAGGTCAATCCATTTCTTCCACTTAGTGTAAATATGTCAGGAACATAATCGTCCCATTCAATACTTAAACGCCAGGTGTCTTGAAGCATGATCTTACCTTGAATTGTAAAGGAAGCAAGAAAACCTAATACGTCGGAAATTGATATTATTACCCTTAACATAAGCCGCTTCGTAGGTCGGTCATTGCCCTGAATAATGTTACTTGGAATGCGCTTTAGTGAGATGTCAAAACCAAGTTTATCTTCTGCTGGAAACCAAATTAGTCCAAGCGTTCGCTCACCTCCATACTGCTGACCGACTTTAAACTTTACTGCACTTGGACCTAAAGTCTCTTTTGGTACTAAAATCTAGGTATCTAAAACGGCAACACTGTTACTATAGTATGTGCCATATCGATTGAGAAAAACGGACAATGACCTCAGATATGAGCCGAGTGTCAAAAGGCGTAACTTACAAAATCTCAATTTAGATGTGATAACAATATTTAAATATTGATATTATTCCCACTTCTAGGTCAGCACATATGTTTTGTTTTTTTTGTTTCTTAAATAATATTGTCTGTGGTTCCTATAAACATAGTAAAATCTTACGGTACATCGCGAAAAATGTGTTATATTTTATATTTCAATTTATGGTAAGTAACGCAGCAATTCATTTAATAACAGTTTCATATTAAAAAAATATTTGAAGCAATATAATCACCATATTGAGCTTTTGCAAATTCATCCCTTTAAAATAAACAAAACGCGCGTTACGTCAGTTCGTTCTAAAAGAAACGTGACAATGGCAGCCAGAGATGCGTCACCTTTTTTGGGCCGGTCCGCCATTTTGTTTTCATTCGTGTTCGGATAGCGCTTGCGTGTGTACGTCTCGGGTAATTCATAGCATTCATTGCATTGTTTTAGTTGAGTTTTTACTGTTAAATTTGTTATATCGTTAAGTTTTTGTTTTTTGAATCTGTTATATTAGTTTTACTGTGACGGTCGTTACTAAATCGACATGAGTTCAGGAGAATTTGGTGAAGGACCCGGTCCTTCAACATCAAGTGGAAAGAGACGTCGCCGACCCATAATAAACGTAGCAGGTACGTACAAATAGGTACAAATGCGACGACGTAGCCTTTCTATTTCTTAAAGCGCTCTTTTTATGTGACCATGTGGTATTTATTTTCTAAAACAATATGTATTTATGTGATGTAGTACTATGGTAGTATATTTTTGTCATTTATTTACAGGCCCATCTTCTGGAGCACCTTTAACGTCACCAGTAAAAAAGAGAAAACCTACCACTTTGTCGGTCGGGGAACAAGAGATTATCATTAATGTATACAAATATGTCAAAAACACCTGGCCCGAAGACGTGTATCCTTCAAACGTTAATATGGTAGAAAAGGTTTCGGAGATCTCAGGAGTCAGCAAGAGCACTATATATCGCGTATTAAGCGTGTATAGAGATTCCCATAAAATACCAGAAAAGGGAATAATTAATAAAAGAAAAAAGTCTGTAATTGACAAGTTGGACGATTTTGATAAATCGGCTATAAGAGCGAAAGTGCATCAGTTCTTTCTTGCAGGAGAATTACCGACTTTAGACAAAATATTGCTCAGTATAAATCAAGATGACCAGTTGCCAAACTTGAGCAAAACTTCCCTGCGACGTGTGTTGCGCCATTTAAAATTCAAATATATAAAGAGAAACAGAAAAAGTGGTCTAATAGATCGCCCAGAGATAGTTCTGTGGCGTACCAGATATTTGAGAGAAATACAAATATTAAGAAACGAGGGACGTAACATTTTTTACCTTGACGAAACATGGATTAACGCAGGTCATACTATGGGAAAGGTATGGGAAGACACCACAATTGAATCTTCTCGTCAATCACGGTTAGAAGGCTACTCTACTGGCGCGAAAGCCCCTTCGGGTAAAGGAAAGCGATTAATAGTTGTACACGTTGGCAATGAAAATGGCTTTTTGGAGGGATGTGATTGGGTATTTGAATCATCATCTACTGGTGACTACCATGAGAGTATGGACGCTCTCCATTTCGAGGACTGGTTTAGAAAAGTAATAGAAAAACTGCAAAGCGGCGATGTCATAGTTATGGATAACGCTAGTTACCACTCCAGACGTTTAGAAAAAACCCCAACAATGTCTTGGCGGAAACAAAATATGCAGGAATGGCTAGAATCTAAACAGATCGCATACGTGCCCTCGGACACAAAGACCCACTTAATGGAAAAAATAAAGGCAGTTAAAGATAACTATCGAAGTTACGTCACCGACGAGATGGCAAAAGAAAAAAGCATCACAGTGGTAAGGTTACCTCCTTATCACTGTGAGCTTAACCCCATTGAACTTGTGTGGGCAGATGTGAAAGGGTACGTTGCACGAAAAAATACAACTTTCAAGTTAAAAGATGTTAAAAATTTACTTAAAGATGGTTTAACTCAAATCACGCCAGATAAATGGAAAAACTGTGTTCAGCATGTCCTTAAGGTTGAACAAAAAATGCGTGGCATGGATGATAGAATTGACCAAACTGCAGATCGCTTTATAATTAATGTTACAGATAGTTCATCAAGTGAAGATACGAGTGATGATTGCACCGAATAAAAATAAAGTTCTTATATAATATTAAAAATAAAGTTTTATCTTTTGCATAAGTACGTACTTATTCGGTGTCGTTATCACTCGAATCTTTATATGTGTTATAAATTAATGTTTTTTGTTGTTAAATGAATAAAGTACTTTATAACAATAGATGATTTTTCTTCTACAGCGATCTTTCACATAACTTTTTAATAATAGTTAATAAATATATATTATATCAATCATTATAAAAAAATCATTATAAATAAAGAAAGTACTACATATAAAATGTGCCTATATATTGAAGGTTTGTAACCCCTGGTTAAACGACCGAAAGGTCATTGTCCGTTTTTCTCAATCGATTTGGCACATACTATAGTCCAGTTTCGAATTTCGAAACCACCACTCTTGTAAATATCGCTAATGTTTTTAACTAACTCGATCGCGGTAGTTTCATCCGGCCCTCTATCTATGTAGTCATCCATATAATGAGAGTGATAGATCGTATTGAATGCGGCCGGCGACGATGAGTCATATCGCCGGGCGTTCTTGTTTTTAATAAACTGAGCAACAAAGGGTGAGCAGTTAGCTCCAAAAATTAAAGAAGTCATAACATACGTTTTGATTCTATCCGTAGGGCTGCTCCTCCGTAAAAACCTTAGAGCGTGCTGATCTTCAGCGTGAATCTTGACTCTTAGGAACATGTCCTTTATGTCACTTGTTACTGCGATTTTTCTTGAAGCGCAGCATAATACCAAGAAGTGATGACAGTAGGTCGGGCCCAATAGCTAAATAGTCGTTAAGACAGAAACCATTTACCTTATCGGCAGCGTCGAAGACCAGCCGAAGCTTGCTTTTATTGGGGTTGTCAACACCAAAGTGTGGTAAGTACCACGTGTTCAGTGCGACGTCAGTTTCCATCAGTTCACGCGCATAATCATTAATCAGAAAATTATTAATGCGTTCCTCATACCTTTTACCAAAAACTGTGTCTTTTTCCATTTTCCTTTCAATACCTTTCATCCTTTTCAGTGCATTTGGGTAGGATTCCGGCATCCTGCGATCGGCTTCCCTCCAAGGTAAGCGAACATGCCTGCGTCCGTTAACGAGCACCGCGGATCGCTCCAGCTGGGCGATGGCGTGCACTTCATCTGCATTCTGGCGCGGCTTACCAGACACGCCCATGGCATCCCAGGCAAACGAGCGTCGGACCTCATTATGGATCTCTTGCAGCAAACCTCATCCTGTGAAGTGGCACTTACCTCATCGATTTCCGTGATGTTCAGAGCAGCCTTATTGCTGCAAGCATCACGGCCGGCTGCAGAGGGACGAGCGGCGCTCCGCGACACGCGCACTTTTCCATGTACGCACCATCCGAGGGGAGTAAGTGTAGCGGACGGCTCATTTGTTTTACCTAGCTTAATTTTCAAAGGGACTAATAATTGATAATTATCTTGTCCTATCAATATTTCAGGCTTTGAGTTAGAGGTACATAATTGGCCTTGAATGCTCATTAGATAAGGGTAATTATTACAATCAATAAGGGATAAGTTTTGAGTAGGCAAACATAATTCTTTTACACAACGCATTCTTATGTTATGTAACGTGTCGTTATTAGTACCAGCAATGTTTACATTCATAACTATAGACTTACAAACTAGTTCGTTATCACTCCACGCTCCGCGCATTTTTAAAGTTTCACTACGGCCGCGCAACCCGACGCGCTCAGTGAGCCTTGCGCTTATCAGTGACACACTTGATCCGTCATCAAGAAGCGCGGTGGCGTTCACTATACCGGTAGGTCCATACACACGAATAGGTAACACTTTCAATAAAACTTTATGATCGCTCGCGTTAATGTGCGTTATTGTCTCTGAATTTACCGTAGGCTCGGCCTGTTGGCCATACATGTTTGCCGGAATTGTAGTCGATGAATTATGACTATCATAGCTGGGGCGCTTAGACTTAGAATAATGAAGGAGGCGATGATGATCTTCATTGCAGCCGTCTTTGTTGCACACAGGGGCTCCGCAGATTTTGCGATCGTGTTTTGAAATTAAACATTTGTAACATAGACCGTGTCTCTTCACAAATTGCCACCGTACTTTACGTAGTGCTTTCTGAAATTGTTTGCAATCTGTGAGGTTATGTACAGCGGTGCGGCAAAACAAACAATTCGCGTTACGTTGTTCGGCTTGATCTAATACGGTCTGAGTGCGTGGATCCATGCTCGTTTTATTTTTCAGACCATCATCACTTCGCACTGTAAAAAAGCTAGCAGTGGTCGAAATCTTAACAGCGTCTTCATTTAAAAAATTTGATAGGATCACTAACCTGGGTAATTTTCCTTGGGTGATGATTTTGAAACTAAAATCAGACCACTTAGAAATGAGCACTGTAGGTAGTTTGGACAGATTTATAGAAGCGATATTGACACCTCACATCCAACTGCTCGTACTACTGCCACGGCATTTTGTACCTTCACAGCAAACGGAACATGTCATTGTGATATTCCTGTTGCAGAGGCTGAAGCTTCTTTATCTCATGGAATATTCTAGAAATTATGCAGTCAGGGCTACCAAACCATAGCTCCAATGTCTTAATCACTTTGTCTGGTGACGTGGCGCTAATAAACAATGCGGCTACTCCATCCCTCGCCTGCCCTCGTAGACACTTTCTAAGTCTCCAAAGGTTTTCTTTCGGCGTATATTTACATAACGCCGTTGATTCATCGCACGCTTGCTTAAATTTAAGCCATTCCAATTGGTCACCTGAAAACTCAGGAAAATCTTTCGGTGTACTCATACGGCTGAGCAAACTAGCTTGAGGCACGTTGTTTGCACAGTTAACTGAAATATCTTTCAAAGTTCTTTAACAGTGGTAGAGCCACGCGGCAGCTTTTGCTGTCACACGGATGGGCCGGCTCGAACCGGGGTGGTATCACGACCTCACAGAATACCAGCGTGAAGTAGAGGTTTACCTCTAAGTTTCGCTTGGTGAGTGCAGGTGGCCGGAGGCCCTTTTTACTGGAAATGAGGCATTCCATCTTAGTCCTCACGGGTTACAACGCATCTACATTTTGATTTGTAATAGAGGATAGATGTAGATGTCTATGGGCCGCAGCAACGACTTACCATCAGGTGGACTGTGTGCTCGTTTGTCACCCATATCCTATTAAAAAAAAAGGTACTAGCTAACATGTGAACCGCTGTATTTAGTACAGTCACGGTGTCGTCGAGTGGCGGCGGCACTGCCCTGGGCAGCGGGCCGGCCACGTGTTCGACGCGGGATGCTGATACTTGCCGATTCGACGCGCCCGTATAATTTCCTTTCTCGGGGGCTTGCTGTTCGATAAGGGGTTCTCTGTGGGTACTTTAATGTGCCACCCATTCTTCTAGCTCGCTTCGAGGAGGCTCGTTTCCATCGATTTGTGAACTGTATCCTTAATATTCTTCCTCGTCGCTGAGTGCTGCCAATTGGGCGTCCAGGTTCCGGTCGATGAGGTCCATTTGAATATTTGCCTTCTGCTGAGCAGCTTCTAGCAGTAACTGCTTTTTCTTCGCTTCCTTAGATTTTTGAGATACTATACTGGTAGACTTTTGAGAACATTTACTGGAGCACGATGTAACTAAGTTTTTTGGTTTTGCCATGTGCGGTAGCGGTTCTGATTTTATGCTACTACCCGCTACATCGAAAAATAACCGTTGCGGCACTTTGGTGTGCTCCTTAGAAACAACAGTTGCATCTTGAGCATTATCTGCAATTTCCTTTTGTTCCAGAAAATCACGTTGTTCCTGCAGCTTTTTTGCTCGCCGTCCTCTTACACCTGGAGTCCGGAACATTAGATCTGGCTCGAAGTGCCACTTTGTAGATCTTAGGTGCTGCAGGATTGTGCTGGAGGTTAAAATGAACTTGCGAAATAATGGTTGTACTCAATTTAATAATAATAAGCGAATTTACAAATGGCTGCGCGCGACAAAATATGGACGTGCGCATCGACTCACATATAGTGGCAGACTGACGGGGTTCTCACCGACGAGCACGTCAGAGGCTCTGCGTCTTTTAAAACAAATTTATAACTAAAATAGGTATAGGTAAGTTCAATCGATACACAGTAAATTAAATGCCTAACATAATTTTAATTACAAATGAGCGCGTCGCTAACACCACCTTTTCTATATGGATGATCTCAAATTATTCGCCTCCCGTCGCTCCCATCTAATGGAATTGCTAAACATCACTTGTGATTTTAGTAATTCTATTAGAATGGAGCTGGGACGGATAAATGTGTCGTCCACAATGTTGAAAGGGGAAGGGTTCCTAACTCTGAGGGCATAGACTTATCTATGCCAATCGACATAATAACCCTTTCCGAGGCTGAAACATACCGATACCTGGTTATGTCACAGAACATCGGTATAGATGAGGCTGGTATGAAACAGACAGTGCTTAACAACCTTTTCTCCGGTGTGAATAAGACACACGCATATAACGTTTGAGTCATGCCTGTTCTCATGTATACCTTTGGCATACTTAGGTGGACTCAAACTGAACTTAACGCCCTGGATAGAAAAATCCGCACTACTATGACGTTCCATAGGATGTATCACCCGAGATCGTCGATTATGAGGCTGTACTTGCCGCGGAAACATGGTGGGCGTGGCTTTTTAAGCGCGCTTACCATGCATAATCGCGAAGTGTGCAGCCTCCGTAATTACTTTCTGACGAGAGCGGATGATCCGTTCTATATGGGCGTTATTTCTTGTTATAAAGGACTTACCCCTCTATCCTTAGCCAACGAGCAATAGCAAAACCCGGCAGTACAAAGCATTTCCAACCGGGAGACCGTATGGAAGGAGAAGGAGCTCCACGGGAGATTCTACAAAGCTCTATATGAGCCTTTCGTAGACACAGTCGCCTCCCTTCACTGGCTACGTTTCGGTGACCTCTTTGGGGAAACCGACGGTTTTGTCTGTGCGATACAGGATCAGGTTATTAAGACCAACAACTATCAGAAATACATCCTAAAGGATAGCGTCGTCGACATCTGTCAAGCTTGTCGCCATCCCGGTGAGTCACTTAGGCATGTCAACTCCGGTTGTTCGGCGCTTTCTAACTCTGAGTATTTGCATAGGCACAACTTAGTAGTCAGGATTTTACACCAGGAGCTCGCTCTGAAATACGGTCTTGTGGATCGGAAACTGCCATATTATAAGTACTTGCCGGAAGCCGTCACGTGATGAGGAGTAAATTGGAGGAGGCGATTGTGGAAACGCGCAGTACGCGTAAAACGTAAAACCTGGCAGACCGAGTTCGGTATATCTTGCGCTTAAACACATTTGATAGCACCGAACTCGAACGGCTACGAAGTGAGGCTGTACCCTCACCGGATGAAAATACTACGGCTGAGGATGCGGCGCCACAAGTTGCAGAGCAACCAGCACACGTGGATGCCGCCGTGAATCTTTCAGCTATGGTTGGTTCAGATAATGATGGAACAGTCGCCCAGGAACTAGAACTTGAGCAAATAAGGAGTACATTGGAAGAGGCTTTTTTGGAAACGCGCAGTCAGCAGTTTTAACAGTGGTAGAGCCATGCGGAAGCTTTTGCTGTCGCACGGATGGGCCGGCTTGAACCGGGGTGGTACCACGATTTCACAGAATGCCAGCGTGAAGAGATGCTTACGAGCCATTTGTAAAATTAATCAAAGTGAGAGTTGTAAGCCATACTTTATTAATTTAAAATTATTAACAATGCCATGTCTATATATATATGAGGTAGTCTTATTTGTACGTCAAAACTTAAGTTTTTACAAAAAACTAAATGTCCAGCGTCATAAAGATAAATTGAGCCATCCCAATAGTAAGACTGTTTTGTTTCAAAAAAAGCGTATTCTGTATTGGTCCTCGTCTGTATAACCATTTACCTAAATATATAAGAGATTCTAAGAGCCTTCACATTTTTAAGAAACAACTAAACACATTTTTAACCAAAAAAGCGTATTATAATATTGACGATTATCTATATGACAATTTTTAAATTTTTACTATCAAATTTATTGAACGAAACGTTATCCATGTTATTAATTTTGAAACAATAATTTATACCTACTCGTTTTGACATTATTATTTTGACATTACAATTTTAATTATTACATGTATTTTATCATTATTTTGTGAATTATTATTATGTTAGTAGTGCAAATATACAAATAGGGTTATATTATGTTAATGTAATTATCGGCATTTTCCATTTTATTTTAATTATAAATAAAATCTTATGTTTAAGTAGTTTGCACACCGGAAGGTAGAATATGGCTGTATTTTGTTAAATTATTAAGACCTATTGTAACCCATATATCGCAAATGAATAAAATTAATTTGAATTTGAATTTGAAGTAGAGGTTTACCTCTGCGTTGCGCTTGGTGAGTGCAGGTGGCCGGAGGACTAATTCCCCCTCTCCCCCAACATGGTAGCGGAATCAAAGAAAAAAATACCCCACGAGGGTACCAGCACCCCTGGAGAATCCCTCGCTGAGCATCCATGATCAAACTACTCCACTTCTGAAGGTGGGCGCTCAGGCTGCCCCACGTATTCTGGAGGTGGTAAAAATCCGCTCGCGACTAAAACTGCTCGGGGCAAGCAGAGGATAGCGTCACGCTGTCCGTGAATTTTTGCAACATCAGGGGACTTCGTTCCAACCTTAACGCTGTCCATTACAATCAAGAGACGGAGAAGCCGGCCTTGCTCTTTTTAACCGAGACTCAGGTGTCCTCTCCGGCTGATACTTCATATCTCTCCTACCTGGGGTACAAATTAGAACATTCCTTCGTGCCTCGGGCTGGGGTTTGCGTATACGTCAGAGAGGACATCTGTTTTCAACGCCTCGGTAGTCTTGAAGGGACGGACCTGTCCATCATATGGCTGCGCGTAGACAGGAACGACCATCCTCGCGTCTATGGCTGCCTCTATAGGTCCCATAGCGGTAATGCCGACACAAACCGACTCATCGACCACGTCCAAATGGCTGCAACTCCGTGCTACAACAGGTCCCATCCGCAGAGATCATGATACTCGGTGATTTTAACGCCCAACACGCTTAACGCTTGGTTCCCGTTTAACCGATCATGCAGGTAGATCTGTCTATAAATTTGCCTTGGCATATGGTCTAACTGGTTACTTCGCCTACGCGGATCCCAGATGTGGAAGACCATGTACCTTCCCTGTTGGACCTTCTGCTAACCTCTCATCCGGACGGATATCAGGTCTCCGTCGATGCCCCTTTGGGTTCTTTGGACCATTGTCTGATCTGGAGTACGGTGCCACTCACGCTGCAATCTGCAGCTTGCCGCTTGTTTGGCACTATAGGTCAGCCGATTGGGACGAGATGCGGTCTTTTTTTGCATCCTACCCTTGGGGGCGGATTTGCTTCTCACCGGAAAATCCTAGCGTTGCTGCCAATTCTGTTGCTGATGTGGTAATTCAGGGTATGGGACTTTTTATTCTATCGTCTGTGGTGCCCATCGGAGGCAGATCGCAGCCATGGATTGGTCGCTCCTGTAAAAAAGCATCACGCTATAAGCAGGAGTGCTACCGGGCTTAGCCTGATGCATCAACGTCTCGGGAGGTAAATAACAGCGCACTTAAAAAGAAGTATAATTCCGCCTCCAGGTCCTTTAAAAACGTCATTGCCAAGGCAAGGTCTGAGCACATGGGCAGAATTGGCGAGAAGCTAGTTCGCCTTCCTTCAGGAACCCGTGCATTCTAGTCTCTCGCCAAGGCAGTCCAAGGGAACTTCTTTCAGCCATCTCTTTCATCTCTGCACAGAGAGGACGACTCACTGGCTCATGCCGCAAAGGAGAAAGCCGATCTTTTCAGCTCTCTCTTTGCGCACAACTCGACTCTAGATGACGGGGGGAATACACCGCCGACCATCTCGCGGTGTGAGTGCTCCATGCCGAATGCGCGATTTACACAGCGCTCGCTTCCTAAAGCACTCTTCTCCCTGGACGTCAGCAAATCGAGTGGGACCGATGGAGTCCCTCCCATTGTGCTGAAAACGTGTGCTCCGGAGTTGGCACCGGTTTTAACGCGTCTTTTCCGGTAATCATACTCCCAAGGCGTAGTCCCGAATTCATGGAAGACAGCTATGGTCCACCCGATCCCTAAAAAAGGCGACCGCTCAGACCCGTCCAACTACAGGCCTATCACCATCACCTCCTTGTTCTCCAAAATAATGGAATCCATTATAAACTGCCAGCTCATGAGGTACCTTGCGGATCACCAGCTGCTTAGTGACCGCCAGTACGGTTTTCGTCGGGGTCGATCAGCTGGTGATCTTCTGGTATAACTGACTCATAGATGGGTGGAGGCAGTAGAGTCGAAGGTGGAGGCATTTGCCGTTAGCTTGGACATAGCGAAGGCCTTCGATAGGGTCTGGCACAAAGCGCTTCTTTCGAAGCTTCCTTCCTATGGGCTTTCCTAGAAATTGTGCAAATGGATCACCAGTTTCCTTTCTGATCAGAGCATCAAGGTCGTAGTAGACAGTGCATGCTCTGATTTCAAGCCTATCAACACTGGTGTTCCACAAGGCTGCGTGCTATCACTAACGCTGTTTCTCCTGCATATCAATGATATGTTGCAAACTAGTAACATTCATTGCTATGCAGACGACAGCACTGGTGATGCCTCATATACCGGCCGTGTCAATATTTTTCGGGAAAACGTCGCCGAGTACTGGGACAATTTTGTGTCTGAAGTCGAGTATTTGCTGAACAAAGTCCAGTCCTCAGAAGACACAAATTTGCGCGTTTACCGCTGAAAGGAACCCCTTTGTCGTATCTCCTCAGTTTCAAGGCACTCCCATTGCTGCCTCAGCTAGCATCAGAATCCTTGGCGTCGACATATCGCAGTTTCGTGGTCACTTGGAAGGGAAGGCCTAATTGGCCTCTAAAAAGCTTGGCGTGCTCAGCAGAGCGAGACAGTATTTCATGCCGGTACATCGCTTGCAACTTTACAAAGCGCAAATACGGCCTCACATGAAATACTGTTCTCATCTCTGGGCCGGGGCACCTCAGTGCCAGCTCCTTCCACTTGACCGCATCCAGCGCAGAGCGGTTCGAATTTTCGACGAGCGAGTTCTTTCTGATCAGCTCGATACACTGGCACTGCGTAGAGATCTCTTTGCGTATTTTATCGCATTTACCACGGGGAGTGCTCTGAGAAATTGTTCGGACTAATTCCAGCCGCTCAATTTCACCATCGCACATCGCGACAAAACTTGCGATACCATCCATACCACCTGGATGATTGGCGGTCCACCACTGTGCGATTTAGAAGATGTTTTCTTCCTCGCACAACTTTTTTGTGGAATCAATTACCACCAGCGATTTTTCCGGCCCGATACGACTTAGGGACCTTCAAGAAAAGAGCCTACTACTTTTTTAAAGGCCAGCAACGCATCTGCAATTCCGCTGGTGTTATGGTTGTTCATGGACGGCAGTAGTCACTTAACATCAGCTAAGCCCCTTACTCGTTTGCCCCTTCTCCTATAAAAAAAAAGCCTCTCAAAAATCAAGCGCGACCTACTCGCATACCTTTAAGCAAGCGGAATCAGGCTGTTGTGAGGGCTCTTAACACAATGCTGGTGACCTATTTGGAAGCCAGCTGGGAGCTTTGCGAGACGGACTTAACTATTTTTTGCGCCGCACTGGCAGCTTGTCGTATTATTGGTGCCAAACTTCCCACGGCTGGACGCGCTACTAGGCAAAGTAGCGCTATCCCAACCTGGAGAAGAAGGATTGAGGACCGCATTGCAAAGGCAAGGGCCCTCATCGGCAGACTATCAGTCTGAAAAGGCAAGAGCCCTCATCGGCAGACTGATAAGCTTCAAGTCAGGCAATAATAGGCCGAGAATTGTCCGCACCGTCCGGATGGCGTTTGCTGGGACAAATATCAGTTTGTCCCAGCCGGATATAACGCAAAAACCGACGGAGCGCATAGACGACCTTAAGCAGAGAATCGCTGCTTGGGGGAAGCGGATTCAGCGAAATACCGAGAGGTCAACACGGTTCAACCAGAATCGTCTCTTCCAGAGTGATCAGAAGAGGCTCTATGAATCATTGGAGCGGCCAATAGTACGTGGAACGGTCCCAGCAACTAATCAGAGCGACGTTCTCGCGCTTCTGGCGCGGCCTGTGGTCAGAGCCCGTAAACCACAGCGAGGGCGCTTGGACCGAAATCGTGGCGAGTCATTGTGCAAATGTTACGCCCATAGACCCCGTTATCATAACGCCGGATGACGTAGCCGAGGCAGTCCGTAGGGCCCCAAACTGGAAAAGTCCGGGACTCCACGGACTACATCACTACTGGCTGAAGGGGTTTGTGGTGTGTCACGCTTTGCTCGTCCGACAGTTTCAAGCAACTCTCGACCAAAAGTCGCTTCCGAGCCTCTTCACTATTGGGATCACTCATTTGGTTCCTAAAAACAGGGATTCTACAGTCCCGAGCAAATACCGCCCCATAACGTGTCTACCTACCAAATACAAGACACTAACATTCATTTTGAGCGTGAGAATCACTTGTCACCTGAACTCAAATCAGGTGATGTCGCGTGCTAAAACTAGATGCCGGGTCGGTGGAGGAACCACATCTCATTGACTCGATCATTGGCAAAGTGGTTAAACGCAACCGTCAGAACCTCTCCGCCGCCTGGATAGACTACAAAAAGGCATTCGACACGGTGCCCCATACATGGTTTAAGAGGGTCCTTGAGCTGTACAAGGTTGACTGTACAGTTAGACACTTCCTCGGGCAGTGTATGGGGCAGTGGATTACATTCCTTTGTCATCTAGACGAGTGGATAACGGATGCGGAAAGCCGCATAAGGATAAGAAGGGGTATCTTCCACGGCGATTGTTTGAGCCCAATCTGGTTTTGCCTCTCCTTGAACCCTCTCAGTACCTTACTGGAGGACTCCGGGAGGGGGTTTCAGCTTCGGAAAGGAGGAACAAAAGTGACCCATCTTTTCTATATGGATGATCTCAAATTATTCGCCTCCAGTCGCTCCCATCTAATGGAATTGCTAAACATCACTTAGTTTAGTAATTCTATTAGAATGGAGCTGGGGACGGATAAGTGTGCGGTCCTCCATGTTGAAAGGGGAAGGTTTGCTAACTCTGAGGGCATAGACTTATCTATGCCCATCAACATAAGGACCCTTTCCAAGGCTGAAACATACCGATACCTGGATATGTCACAGAAAATCGGTGTAGATGAGGCGGGTATGAAAATGTTAGTTTGCGATGTGTTTTATGCACGCTTGACCAAAGTGCTCAATAGCCTTTTGTCCGGTGTAAATAAAACGCACGCATATAACGGTTAGATAATGCCTGTTCTTATGTATGCCTTTGGCATACTCACGTAGACTCAGACCGAACTGAACGTTCTGGACAGAGAAATCCGCACAATTATGACATCCCACATGATGCACTATCCGAGATCGTCAGTAATGAGGCTGCATTTGCCGCGGAAGCATGGTGGGCGCGGTTTTGTAAGCGCGCTTACCATGCATAATCGCGAAGTGTGCAGCCTCCGTAATTACTTTCTAGCGAGAGCGGATGATCCATACTATAGAGACGTTAATTCTTGTGATAAAGGGTTAAACCCCTGTATCCTTAGCCAACGATCAATGGTACAGAGTATTTCCGACCGGGAGACTATATGGAAGGAGAAGGAGCTGCACGGGGGGTTCTACAAGGCTCTTCATGAGCCTTTTCTAGACACAGTCGCCTCCCTCCACGGTCGTTTCGGTGATCTCTTTGGGGAAACCGACGGTTTTGTCTGTGCAATACAGGATCAGTTTATTAAGACCAACAGTTATCGGAAATATATCCTAAAGGATACCGCCGTCGATATCTGTCGAGGTTGTCGCCATCCCGGTGAATCACTTAGGCATGTCATCTCCGGTTGTTCGGCGCTTTCTAACTCTGAGTATTTGCACAGACACAACCTAGTAGCGAGGATTCTACACCAGGATCTCGCTCTGAAATACTGTCTCGTGGATCGGAAACTGCCATATTATAAGTACTTGCCGGAAGCCGTGCTCGAAAATGACCGCACCCGATATTGTGCTGATGGACCGGGCACAGTCAAGTATATTTTTGGTCGACATTACCGTTCCTTATGACGAGAACTTCGTGAGAGCCGAAGCAGATATGCTGACAAAATATCTGGACCTGGCTTACGAGGTGACTAACATGTGGGGTGGTCTGCCGGCCGAAATTATTCCTGTGGTCATTTCTGCGAACGGGTTAATCCCAGTCAGCCTCTCGGGTCATTTGAGGCGACTGGGACTCCGTGACGGACGGACGGTAATTTCAAAAACGAAAAATTTTAATCAATATTATCGTTTCTTTGTAATTGGACTTCTATTTTTATAAAGTTCACTACGATTTATTACTTGACCAGTGTCTTTGAAAAAGTTAGTGATAAACGACCAAGAAGTTCTTGCATTAAGACAATGCTTTGACGTACACCGCGAACTTGTTATGTTCGCGGTGTACGTCAAAGCATTGTCTTATAGTCATTTTTGGCATTTGAAAAGGTGGAGCTCATGACCTATCCCGCACACAGTCCAGACCTCGCAACATGCGGTTTCTTTATATTTCTACAAATTAATGATTTGATGAGAGGTTTGCATTTGCAGAGAGGTGTAAGACAGGGTGATGTTATATCCCCGAAACTCTTCACCGCTGCATTGGAAGACGTTTTCAAGCTTCTGGACTGGAAAGGATGCGGTATTAACATCAATGGCGAGTACATCACTCACCTTCGATTTGCCGACGATATAGTCCTTATGACAGAATCGCTGGAGGACCTAAGCACTATGCTCAATGACCTCAATAGTGTCTCCCAACGGATAGGTCTTAAGATGAACATGGACAAAACAAAGATCATGTTTAATGTCCATGTCACACCTATGCCGGTAGTTTTTGGGAGCACTATGCTCGAAGTTGTTGACGAGTATGTTTACCTGGCACAAATAGTCCGACTAGGTAAGTCCAACTTCGACCGAGAGGTCCATCGACGGATTCAACTCGGCTGGGCAGCGTTCGGGAAGCTACGACACATCTTCTCGTCAGACATACCTCAAAACCTTAAAACGAAATTGTACAACCAGTGCGTGTTGCCAGTGATGACTTACGGAACTGAGACGTGGTCCTTCACTGCTGGCCATATGAGGAAGCTCAAGGTCGCTCAGCGAGCTATGGAGAGGGCTATGCTCGGAGTTTCTCTGCGTGATAAACTTAGGAATAAGGATATCCGCAGTAGAACCAGAGTAACCGACAAAGCCAAATGGATTAGTAAGCTGAAGTGGTAGTGGGCCGGCCATATAGCTCCAAGAACCGACAACCGATGGGGAAGAAAGGTTCTCGAGTGGCAGCCTCGTATCGGTAGGCGAAGTGTAGGGCGTCCCCCCACGAGATGGAGTGACGACCTGGTAAGACATGCAGGAAGTCGATGGATGCAGGTGGCTCAGGACCGTGCTTTGTAGCATTCTTTGGGGGAGGCCTATGTTCAGCAGTGGACTTGTGAAGGGCTGTAATGATGAAGATGATGATGATGATGAGAGGTTTGACATTTACGGAGGAAAAAGAGGCCGTCATAATTTTCAATCAGCACGTAAAAAATATGCCTTCAAACCTTATCCTTATGATTGAAAAAATGGTTTGAACGAATGAAAATGTTCATAATGTAATGGAAAATGCTTTGAATTTCCATTACATCATAAACTCGTTAATTGTTAACCGATATTGATGATTCTTTTTTATTAAACAGGTTATACGTCAGTGATGGTTCCATATACGTAGAATAAAAATTGCAACCTTAACGGTGGAAAAATAGCGGACGAAGTTTTTAACGTAACTGTTTAGAATGTTACAACATGAACTTGTGACATTCCTTTTTCCACGGCTTTCTTCTGTACATTAGACCTAAGCACAGACTTTAGAATCGTTTAATTCTTTTTAGTTCCTTGACGTTGATTTACAAGTGTAATTTTTATAAAAGTTAGGGTAAGAAACGTATAATCAGTCCATCTGATGGTAAGTGAATAACGAATGCCCATTGATGAATACATTTATTCTCGATTAAGAATCAAAATGCAGATGCGTATTAACCTCTGAGGACTAAGTTGAAATTCTTCGTTACCAGTATAAACGCTCCCCGGTTTTCAATTTCAAAGATAATGATCAATATTACTACTGGGTTTAAGGCATTCCATCTTAGTCCTCATAGGTAACAACGCATCTGTAGTCTTCATTGTTTGAGTTTGTTTTCGGTTGCGTAATGAGCTACTTGGAGACTCATTACGATCAGGTGAATTATAAGTTCTTTTGGCATTTCAGTTTTATAATAAAAATAGCTGCTTACTATTAAGTAGAATATAGAAGGTTTGTCGCTGTATTAACATAAAATTATCGTTGTCGAATATGTTCGACACAGTGGCTAAGCATGGGCCCCTTCTCCCATTATTATCTATGGATCTATACAAATAAATAAACTTGAAGTGTATGTTTGTAAAGTTAAAATAACAGCTTTTTACTAAATGCATGTGAATGTATATACGGTACTTATAACCAAAACACAATTTTAAAATTTTTGTCTCTCTGTCTGCCTGTTTGTTCGGGCTAATCTCCGAAACAGCTGGACCGATTTCAACGGGACTTTCACTGGTAGATAGCTGATGTTCTAAGGAGTAACTTAGGCTACTTATATTTGAGCAAAAGAATTAGGGTTCTGAGCAATATAATTAAAACCCTAAATTACACGCGGGCGAAGTCGTGGGGAACAGCTAGTTGTAAATGTCGCAAGAATATAAAATCGGTACAATCTTTAGAGTATATTTTGTGAAAGTAAATAAAAAAATATAATGATTTGTGTACTTATCCCTATTATCAGTTAAATTTTTCAGAGTTGTTTCATTAGAGAGTGTTAATGCAGAGCATTTTATTTAGATTTCATAAGAGAAGAAACCCTATACCAAACATCTAAGCTGTTCTCCGTTAGGAAACTTTATATTTTACACATGATACTAAGATATCACAAAACCTTAAACACAATCTTAGGATTACTGAAATAATTTTTTTTTTATTATTATTATTATTTACTTGTGGTTGACCATTAAGTGGCGGTGTAAAATATCCACTATTGCATATTATTCCGTGCGTGTAGTAAGAGGCGACAGAAGAAAACAAAGCAGGAGAGTAGAGAGGAGAGAGGGGTAAATATCCCCCTTATAAAGAAATCTATTCAGAGGCTGTATGTTACTTGATAGTTTGTGATGAATCATGAATGAAAAAGATATTTACCCGAATCATTTAAAGTAAAGGCTCTAAGGTTAAGCTCCCTTTGCCTCTCCCCTTCTGCTACGCCAATATTATGAGAGTGAGCGCTTTAATTAGCACATATACGAGTAATTGTACTCGCATTTAACATCTGCGCTGTTGTAATTAACCAGGAATACATTGAAAAGTCGTTTCCGTAATAAATTACCTCAAAAGATGAAAAATGATCACTTTGTTGTTCGTCTGTTAAGAACCTTTTTCTCTGGAACGGGTAGAGGTATCAAGTTATAATTAATATCAAATAACAAGATGTATGGTCTCTTGATGTTCTAATGAAAAATCTCAAGCTTCTAAGTTAACGCAATTAAAATATACGGCCATTTACGTCACATATTTTGATATTTGCACTTATTGATAAAAACCTGTAAGCAACTTCCCCTTTGACGCAGAACCATTAAATTTGTTAAGAAGCATGGTCGCACATCACCACTAAGAGAAAAAATCCAAAAACCATAAATTTGTAGTTCTATTAAAAAAATACGATTACAAACATACATTTCAAGTTGGAGTATCGAGCGTGATGTAGACCGATGTATGTAAAGTTAAGTTTGTCCTTCAATCCGACTTAGCTATTTGTGAGAGCAATATTCAGGGCTTACTTTACTTATAATGTATGCATTTGATGATGATGATTTGGTTCGCACCACTTTTACATATTAAAACCTACTTCAAACCATTATTTAAACAATAATAGAGGAGCAGTAATGTAATGTGGTCAAGTTCCCGCCAAAACTCCGAAAAATATTTCGCGGGTAATAACCCGCCTTTTTCATTTTACAGAATTCGTGATACAATATCGAATACAGGCAAAAATCCTCAAGACACTCGATTCTATATGTGCATACATAATTAAGCTTATTCGGAACAATCAGGGTGCGAATCCTACTCGCTTTAGTAAAGTTTTTTTTTAAATAAAAAAATTGCGGTTGTCGAACCGTTTGTCAAGTGCGACAACTATGGCAAATATCCCCCCTTCCCTATGTGAAAATCTATAGGGGAGGCTTGAGTTCAGCAATGCACTTTTGATAGACTCTAACGATGACGGCAGCGAAATCAATTTTTTTTTGTTACAACATCTTAAGGAACGATTCAATATATGATCTTTGTTTGCTTACTGTGGACAATTTCATCTCTGCAGAGAATAATATTAAACCGTTAAATATAGCCATAAGGCAAAGACAATCAGTTGATTGTCAGTTAATGATTTCTCATTTAATCGAATACTGTATATTAAATAAAATTCAGGACGTCAATCATCACTGTCACAATTTGTAACAATTATTCAAATATTGGGATTTAATATTAGAGATACATTGGTTAAAATTAAATTTGTTTTATTTAATTTATCCATTGCATCTTTTCTATCGAAATACAGAATCCAAGGAAAGTTTAATGTTCAAGAGGGTAGGATTGTTAAATTAGATATACGTAAACTAGTTTTGGATAAAGACGAATCGACGGTACGATGACCTGCCATTTCCGAAAGTGTGAATAATCGTGGCTAGTAATGAATCAATATATGGCATTAAAGTGGTAGTTTATGTTGGAACATAAAGGTTTTTTTCCAATTCAAATACAAAAAGAGTACGACACGTAGGCTTTTCGCTTCCATTTATAATCATGATATTATGTATAATCTGTGGCTCGTACTACTAAATCGAATTTCGTATGATGTTACACCTTAGAGTATTAAACCTCTAAGTGTTACACAGTGCGACGCCTGTCGCCTGATTATCAGCGAATGGTGTTCAATATAGTAGGCATTTGGTGATATATCAGTGTTGGCAATGAGAAAATAAAGAAAATGAAGCTTTTAGTTTTAGTTTTTTTTTATTATGGTTTTTCAATATTGTATATATTTGAATGTTATGTAAATAAATGATATAATAAATAAAGAAGATAAAGTAAGAATGTTCGAGATCGTTTACTTCGGATTGTCTGTTGGCACTGCACGAGCAACATCTCACGATTGTATCTTGACTTGAGACTGTCTTGTGGTTTAGCAGCGCGCTAGGATGATGTGTACGAAAAGTACGGAGTAAACGTATGTAATTCAATTATTAAATGAACAAATAAGAAAAATAAACCTTCGTTTTTTACTTATTCGTTCGTTTACAACCACCATTTTAAAAAAGATTTCAAGGACAGCGACAGATTGCCGGAGGCGGATCAAGGATCACACCGCACCGCCTTAGAAAGCAGATTAGTCCTTTTATCATCTTGGGGTAATTCACAGGCATCATGCCTATAAGCTGGCACTCGAGCAAATTTGTGGCCAACCTTGCTAACCACTGACTATAGCTGTCAAAGGCTCGCAATAGCGTGAACATAGACTATTATAAAAATTGTTTGGAAAATCCAAAAGTGTACGCCTCGTGAGCGTTTCGTTTTATTTTGATAAAAAAATATCGATTACACAAAGGATGAAATAGATAGGCTGTATGGTATATTTGTCCTTTGTCTATCAAGGGCTAAAATATTAAATTTTTAATAGCAATAAAACTTATAAAGGTTTAAAGTCATTTAATTTACAGACTACGCGTTACTAGACTATTGATATGGAATAGGGAACCAGTTGATGTAATTCTGAAGCTAATAAAAAAAACCCAGTCTCTATAAGTCAATGTTTTCGGGAGTTATCGTGATCACATTCAAAATCAACATCCGGACGTCCACGTAAAAGTTTTTTCAAACCGATGGTCAAATGGTTTTATATATTTTATAGCTTGAAAAAAATTTTCAAAATAGCAATATAAAATAATTTTTTAGAAAATAAAAGATGGATTAATTAGAGTGTTTCCTTGATATCCGGCTACTCATATTATCGTGTAAGTGCAATATTATGGTTATGTTGGAGGCATTTTAAGAACACAAAATTGCTTGGCCTTCTCGTGTGGAGAATAAAACATTACCTAATAACCCTTCGCGTTATGAGGCGTGCTATGTAAGCATATTATGAGATTGTTTACATACATTTTGTAAAAGTATTATCATTACCTACATCATTTCACTGCGTAGCTCAGGCCTCCTCTCGTTTCAGCTACGGTTATTGACCAATTAGTCCGCTGCACTGTTACAGTGCGTGTTTTATTAAATTCTTAGATAGCATTTTCTAACATAGCCGACATCAAACAAAGAAGACTACATATACGTTGACATCTCTGAGAATAAAATAGCCTCATAGCCTGTAATTATACTGATTCCCTATTCCTTTTAAACCAGAATGCAGCAGAAAAAGGTAAGAGGAAGGTATCTACCTAGTCGGGATTCTAAACGTGTCTGCCCGTTCGGGTAAGCGCGGTCGGAAACCCGCTACCTGATCGGAGCCACGCCTCGCGCGTTTTATAATTATTATTTACTTAGGCACTTAGTACAGATTTATTTTTAGAAAATAATGGTTCACGGTTTATGCATAAGGTTTATGTTTATGAAATTAAATGTTTTTATTTTTATATTTGAGTTGATTGAATCAAAGGTAAATTTGCGGTTTATGATTTATGACGTATTAAAAAAAAACTACTTACTAGATCTCGTTCAAACCAATTTTCGGTGGAAGTTTACAAAGTAATGTACATCATATATTTATTTTAGTTTTATTATTCTCTTATTTTAGAAGTTACAGGGACACACACACACACACACACACACACACACACACACACACACACACAGACACAGACACACACATTTTACCACTTTGGAAGTGTCTTTCGCGCAAACTATTCAGTTTAGAAAAAAATGATATTAAAAACCTCAATATAATTTTTGAAGACCTATCTATAGCTACCCACACGTATAGGTTTGACGAAAAAAATGTTTGAGTTTGAGTTGTATGGGGAACCCCCAAAATCTATTGTTTTTTTTTTCCTATTTTTGTGTGAAAATCTTAATGTGGTTTACAGAATACACCTACTTACCAAGTTTCAACAGCATAGTTCTTATAGTTTCGGAAAAAAAGTGGCTGTAACATACGGACGGACAGACAAACAGACATGACGAATCCATAAGGGTTCCGTTTTTTGCCATTTGGCTACGGAACCCTAAAAAGTCGGGAATGTAACATAATTACGGGAAAGACTACATTGCCAATTATTTGTTTTGATGTATAGTTGTAATAAGGAATTGGTTTTAAAAGTGAATTACCTGAGAATGACGTCGTAACAACCTTTATGATCTTAATATTTAGTAGGGAATACATCAGTAAAATATTTTATGGTAGTCCTACGAGTACTCGGAGCCTCTCTCAAATTCGCCTGCTACTGTAGAGGCGTTAAATTGACGTAATGTCACTGTAGTAAGCTCTACGCTCTCTACAATGATTAATAAAATTCATGGCATGAGCATGTATTTAAGGGTTGTTTTCGACTAAATTATTTTTATTAAAGTTCAAGTTGAAAAAATATAAAAGTGAATATATTTTAGGTAAAATGTCACTAAAAAGTGCCTAGGTAAAGACGCTTTTTTGCGTCTGTGTATTCGCTTTAAGTTCAAAAATATATTTTTTTAAAACTGAAGAGTTAAACGAACTTAGTCTAATCGATAGTAAATGGCTCCTTTTATATATAGGATAGGGTGACAAACGTGCTCGTTTGTCACCCTGATGTTACAGGTGATGCACACAGTCCACCTGATGGTAAGTGGCTGTTGTGGCTCATAGAGATCTACATTTATCCTCGTTTGCGAATCAAAATGCAGATGCGTTGTTACCTGTGAGGACTAAGATGGAATGCCTCTTTTTGCAGTAAAAAGGGTCTTCGGTTCTCTACACTCACCATACGAAACACAGCAGTGTTAAGCTGCTATTTGACGCTGGTATTCTGTGAAAGCTTGGTCCTTCCCCAGTCGGCCCACCAATTCGTGCTACAACTATACTACTAATATAGCTGCAACATGGCTCTACCACGTATAAAAGTACTACTATAGCCAACTTCATACGAGGATGGATACAGGGTCGTTTTCACTTCTGAGAACTGAAATAGAATGTTTAACAATAAATTACCTGTGACTTCGTTTTCATTGACTGATAGATTTTAAGCCCACGCAAGATTTAGTTTCAAATACGAAAATATCTACAGAGTTGTTAAGTGTGACTCGATTTTGAAAATCGAAAATACATTTTCATTGTGGTATTTAACTTATTTTATTGAAGTATATAACAAATGAAATAATGAAATAAAATGATGATGGCAGCCAAATAAAACAAAAATTCGCATTCTACAAAATAGTCAGCCATTATGTAAGCATCTTTGCGATAAAGAGTGCAAATGTTTGAAAACAATTTTGGCAGGTGCATTTGCGTTCCCATTTGTGCAGAGAAAATTTATTTAAATGTTTTGAAAATGTGTGTCCAAACTTTGCTCAGGTGTCTGGCGCCGAGGTTACTGCACATTTCTTATGTCAGAATATAAATCCGAGTTACTCTCAAGACGCGCTTAAAAAGTTTTACTTCAAAAAAGTTTTTAATAGAATAAGGGTGACAAACGGGCACACAGTCTACCTAATGTTAAGTGGATGCTGTAGCCCATATAAATCTACAACTATCTTCAATTAATAATAAAATAAAGATTAGTTGTCACTCTTGAGGACTAAGATACAAAACCTCATATGCGGTAATAAGGGTCTCCAGTTCTCTACATTCATCATTCAAAACACATAACTATTGATCTGCTATTTTATGCTGGTATTGTAATAGCGTGGTCCTTTCATGATCGGGTTAACCTATTCGTGCTACAACCATAATATAGCTGCAGCGTGCTCTTCCACGTAAATGTGTTAAACTAATTTTTCTGCCGACTTCCAAAAGGAGACGGTATTCAATTCGACTGTATGTTTTGATGTGTGTTATGAGGTAACCTCATAATTTTTTGCCGTGTAGTGGCGATCAAGAATATCCACTACCCCATATCCTCCCGTGGGTGTCGTAAAAGGCGACAAAGGGAAACAGGCGGGAGATGGGCAGCAGCATCTCATAATAGCCAAAATGACAATAAAAAAACTGCGGTTGCCAACCCGCTCGCCAAGCGTGGCAACTATGGCAAATACCCCCCAATGATCAAAACAACAAACAGACGGCCCCCAGTCCCCGGCGGCCCCGCTATTTCTGGCTACGGTGGCGACCATGGTAACGGCGGGGCAGGGGGTGCTAAGAATATCCGGTGGAGGTTCGGTTGCCACCTACGACGACTCGCCCTGGCAACGTACAACGCACGCACCCTGAGGACTGACGAGAAGATCGTGGAGCTGGAAGAAGAGATAGACAAGTTGCGCTGGCATATTATAGGATTATCCGAAGTCCGAAGAGAGGGGGAGGACACGGTAATCCTCGAATCCGGCAACTTGCTCTATCACCGAGAGGGCGACCATCTGTCCCAAGGAGGTGTCGGATTTATCGTCCACAAGTCTCTCGTTAACAACGTTGTAAAGATCGGGAGTGTGTCGACGAGGGTTGCGTACCTTATACTCAGAATCACCAAACGGTATTCGCTGAAGGTCATACAGGTTTACGCACCAACCTCGGCACACCCCGATGAGGAGGTGGAGGAAATGTATGAGGATATCTCTAGAGCCATGCATTCCTCCAAAACCCAATATAAAGTGTTAATGGGAGACTTCAATGCAAAACTAGGCACAAGAGAGAACGGTGAGCTGAAAGTAGGGAAATTTGGAATAGGGCAACGGAACCCAAGGGGCCAACAGCTGGCCGACTTCATGGAGAAAGAGGGACTCTTTATGATGAACTCTTTCTTCAAGAAGCGGCCCCACAGGAAGTGGACCTGGTAGAGCCCCGACGGTTCGACAAAAAATGAGATTGACTTCATTATGACGACCAGACGACAACTGTTCAGTGATGTCTCAGTGATCGCGAGGGTGAAAATCGGCAGCGATCACCGAATGGTTAGAGGCACACTGAACCCAAATGTTAAGTTGGAGAGGTCTCGTCTGATGAAGTCAACGCTCCGTCCCCCTCGTGCTCTAATCCAAGGTGCCGAAACCTTTCAGGTCGAGTTACAAAACCGTTTTCAGTGCCTAGAAGACTGCAATGAAGTGGACGATATGAATGACAAGCTCGTGGAAATTGTCCATGCGGTCGGAGTTAAGTTCTGCAAGACCCACCGCAGAAGAACACAAAAACTCTTCGATCACACTCTTAATCTCATGGCTGTTAGACGGGAGATGAGGCTATATTCTTCAACAGATTTGACAGCATACAGGCAACTGAACAGACAGATCTCCAAATGCATGCGGCGGGACTTGCGCAACTTCAATACAGCTCGTATTGAAGAAGCGATCGAGCGGAACTAAGGCTCCAAAGTCTTTGCCAGAGATCTGTCTGCCAGAAAGAGCCAACTGTCAAAGCTGAAGACCGAATGTGGCAGCATCGTTTCCTGGGCACCTGAGATTTTGAGTGAGATTGAGAGGTTCTATAGGCAGCTGTACACGTCATCGTTGGAGCCACACGCAAGTGTGAGTAACGATCCAAGAGCGAGTCTTATCCGACATTATTCCGAAGATATCCCGGACGTCAGTCTGAGCGAGATTAGAATGGCTCTCCAACACCTTAAAAACGGCAAGGCCCCAGGCGAGGATGGAATTACAGCGGAGCTTCTGAAAGCGGGTGGAAGACCGGTACTTGAAGTCCTTCAGAGGCTCTTTAATTCCGTCCTCCATGGTATCATTACACCTGAGGCGTGGAGCAGAAGTGCGGTAGTCTTGTTCTTCAAGAAAGGTGACAACGCTCTCTTGAAGAACTACAGACAGATTTCCCTTCTGAGCCGCGTCTACGTGCTGTTTTCGAGAGTCATTACGAATCGTCTTGCGCGCAGACTTGACGACTTCCAGCCTCCCGACCAAGCCGGTTTCCGAAAAGGCTTTAGCACCATAGACCACATACATACCCTACGGCAAATTGTACAGAAGTCCGAAGAGTACAATTTGCCACTATGTCTGGCGTATGTGGACTATGAGAAAGCCTTTGATTCCGTCGAAATTTGGGCGGTGCTGCAGTCCCTTCAGCGGTGCCAAGTTGACTGTCGGTATATCGAAGTGCTAAAGTGTTTGTACAGTAGAGCTACGATGGCTATCCGAGTACAGAACCAGAGTACGAAACCTATCCAATTGCAGAGAGGTGTAAGACAGGGTGATGTTATATCCCCGAAACTCTTCACCGCTGCATTGGAAGACGTTTTCAAGCTTCTGGACTGGAAAGGATACGGTATTAACATCAATGGCGAGTACATCACTCACCTTCGATTTACCGACGATATAGTCCTCATGGCAGAATCGCTGGAGAACCTAAGCACTATGCTCAATGACCTCAATAGTGTCTCCCAACGGATAGGTCTTAAGATGAACATGGACAAAACAAAGATTATGTTTAATGTCCATGTCACACCTATGCCGGTAGTTGTTGGGAGCACTAAGCTCGAAGTTGTTGAGGAGTATGTTTACCTGGGACAAATAGTCCGACTAGGTAAGTCCAACTTCGACCGAGAGGTCAATCGACGGATTCAACTCGGCTGGGCAGCGTTCGGGAAGCTACGACACATCTTCTCGTCAGACATACCTCAAAACCTTAAAACAAAATTGCACAACCAGTGCGTGTTGCCAGTGATGACTTACGGAACTGAGACGTGGTCCTACACTGCTGGCCGTATGAGGAAGCTCAAGGTCGCTCAGCGAGCTATGGAGAGGGCTATGCTCGGAGTTTCTCTGCGTGATAAACTTAGGAATGAGGTTATCCGCAGTAGAACCAGAATAACCGACATAGCCCAACGGATTAGTAAGCTTAAGTGGCAGTGGGCCGGCCATATAGCTCGAAGAACCGACAACCGATGGGGAAGAAAGGTTCTCGAGTGGCAGCCTCGTACCGGTAGGCGAAGTGTAGGGCGTCCCCCCACGAGATGGAGTGACGACCTGGTAAGACATGCAGGAAGTCGATGGATGCAGGTGGCTCAGGACCGTGCTTTGTGGCATTCTTTGGGGGAGGCCTATGTTCAGCAGTGGACTTGTGAAGTGCTGTAATGATGATGAATGACCTCATAACTTTGTACTGGGTGAACCGATTTCGATGATTCTTTTTTTATATGAAAGCTGATAGTTCTCGTGTAGTCCCATGTGAATTTGATCAAGGTCAGATCAATAGTTTTTTTAGTTATTCTTAAATGACTTATATTGTACAAAATTTTTAATTTTAAATTATTGTGAATTTTATCGTTGTTTAAAATGAAATTACCTTGTTAAAAATGTTACTTGATACGGAAACACGATTAAATCCACCGAGCGTCGTAGAAATTCGCAATGGACAAAGCTATTTCCGTCACTAATTACTGCTCCATTGAGCTTCATTAGTGTTTAAGTCTAACTAAAATTGGAAAAATAGGAAACTTTTTCTTATTTTATACATTCCAAGCATTGAAAGATCAAATAATTAAACTTTTAATGAAATGGATTCTATTTTAAAAATGAAAAGAAAATATCTAAATTATTTAGAATATATAAAGCAAAGTTTATCGAAGTATTAAACCATGCGTTTAGAAGCAGATAGCAGAAAAAAAATTGCATTGCAAAAATTTTAAAAATAACAGCACCTCGTATACAATTTATGAAATTATGAAAGTTTATTAAAAGTCAATTCTATTTATTTTCTCCAGTTCAAATAGTAAATTTGTCTCCAGAAGAATCAACAATAAGCCCAGCAAGTTTTGTTAAATATGAAAGTTTTCACTAATAATGAGTAATTATATAAATGAATAATTTTGTGCACAGCCAGAAGTGCTCGCATTGTGAAGTTTACGAAATTTTGGTTACATACACAGTTCTCATTTTGGAATGACGGTTTAATCGCGGCGTTAAGTTGTTAAGTTCTTATAAGTGTTTATTTACGTCGTAATACCCGATAAACACGTTATTAAGAAACTTTTGGGTATGTATCTAAATTGATTAGAGGCGGAAGAAAAGGTTTCTTCCTTCCAACGACTTTAACAACGTTCATAAGGAAGATGAAGTTCTGCCAGTATTACTACTTAAGAGATTAATTAATAAATACTATTGTAAAACAGATAATATTATATACCATTTTATTGTATTAAAAATGTTAGAAAATAGAAATCCTATCCGTTCGAATCTGGACTGGAAAGGATACGGTATTAACATCAATGGCGAGTACATCACTCACCTTTGATTTGCCGACAATATAGTCCTTATGGCAGAATCGCTGGAGGACCTAAGCACTATGCTCAATGACCTCAAAAGTGTTTCCCAACGGATAGGTCTTAAGATGAACATGGACAAAACAAATATCATGTTTAATGTCCATGTCACACCTATGCCGGTAGATGTTTGGGACAGTAAACTCGAAGTTGTTGACGAGTATGCTTACCTGGGACAAATAGTCCGACTAGGTAAATCCAACTTCGACCTAGAGGTAAATCGGCGGATTCAACTCGGTTGGGCAGCGTTCGGGAAATTACGGCACATCTTCTCGTCAGGTATACCTCAAAACTTGAAAACAAGACTGTACAACCAGTGCATGTTGCCAGTGATGATCTATGGTACTGAGATGTGGTCCTTCACTGCTGGACGGATGAGGAAGCTCAAGGTCGCTCAGCGAGCCATGGAAAGGGCTATGCTCGGAGTTTCTCTGCGTGATAAACTTAGAAATGAGGATATCCGCAGTAGAACCAGAGTCACCGACATAGCCCAACGGATTAGTAAGCTGAGGTTGCAATGGGCCGGCCATATAGCTCGAAGAACCGACAACCGTTGGGGAAAAAAGGTTCTCGAGTGGCGGCCTCGTACCGGCGGACGAAGTGTGGGGCGTCTTCCCACTAGATGGAGTGACGACTTGGTAAGATATGCAGGAAGTCGATGGATGCAGGTGGCTCAGGGCCGAGCTTTGTGGCATTCTTGGGGGAGGCCTATGTTTAGCAGTGGACTTGTGAAGGGCTGTAATGATGATGATGATCCCTTCGAAACTATTAAATAGTAGTATGTAAATAAGTATATTATTTAATTAATTATTATTAATTGCTGTATTTTTTTTCTATTGACTGAGTGTTTGTTTGTATATATCTGCTCTTTTTGTTTATACTGTATTGTAAAATTTACAGTGAAAGCGTAGTCCTAGAGGTACTACTGCTTAAATGTACGAAATGTAAATTTTCACAGGCTCGCTTTTATTTTTCAGAGGGCTTTTGGAGCAGAAAACAGGCCAAAGTCCGCTGCCTCTTCCTTAATTTTTTTAATATCTCATGAATGCAGGTTTCTTCACGATGTTATTTTGCCGCCAAGCACATGGTAAATCAGGCCCTAAAATTACTATTAGTATTTTCATCAATGATGACAGCTTGTGTTTACGCGAACATCGAGAATAGATGTAGATGTCTGTGGCGGTGCTGTCGTCGCGCCACAAGCGAAAATACATGGAAGCCTAAATCGCGCTATCAAAGTTCCGAAGTAAAAGCAGTATATATAGAATAGCTCCGATCTACCACTTGGAGTGTTGACAGCTTCCCGGGCAGAACACCTGGCCCCTTTTTCTTCCCAAGGCCAAACTGGTGACAAACCAACGTACTGTGAACACGCAACGTGCAACATTCGGAAACTACAACTTCAAACCTTGGTCATCGTCCTCAAGTACTCCATTCATTCGTTCCCGAGCAGATATTGTCTGCAGTCTTCGCATTCTGTAAGCCATCAAGCTTTACAAAGGTTCATCGTAGCACTGGAAAAATAATGCTTCCTGTTCCATCAAGCAATTCTCTATGCTACAGTGCTCGGCATGGCTCTGAGCCTTACTGCTCGCCTCTGTTTCACGGCACTCTCACAGATTTACTTGCCTTCTTCTAGACTCACCGCAGACTACAAGGCAATTCCCTGGCACTTTCACATTTGTCGACATCTAGACCGCACTATCGACTTGTGGTCTGAGCTGGGGGGTGGTGCGGCGGCGCTGTCGTCGCGCTACAAGCGAAAATACATCAAAGCCTAAATTACGCTATCAAAGTTTCGAAGTAAAATCAGTATATATAGAATAGCTAGTTATAGTTCTAGTTTTCTCCATCGCACAACTTCCTTGTGGAATAAATTACCACCAGCGAATTTTCCGGACCGATACGACTTAGAAACCTTCAAGAAAAGAGCTTACACCTTTCTGAAAGGTCGACAACGCATCTGCAATTCCCCTGGTGTTGCGGTTATTCATGGGCGGCGGTAGTCACTTACCATCAGGTGAGCCGCATGTTCGTTAGCCCCCTATTCTATAAAAAAAAATCTCTGCACTACCACTTGGGAACCCCTGCCCCCTGGCACACGACCGCAAAATATTCACCCTTGACACGAGATTCACCTTCGGGTCCCATGTCAAAAGAGTAACCCGTAACGCACGTTTTTACCTGAACAGGCTCAATAGTATGCTGGGCCAACACAGTAAAATTTCCCTCCGCAACAAGCGAACCCTTTATAAGGTCTGTATACGACCAGATATGACTTACGCGGGCCCATATTTGCCCACGCTAATCCCAAAATCATTAACAAACTCCAAATAGTTTAAAGCCACTTCTGTCGTGTGGCTACGAGCGTACCCTGGTACGTCTGTAAAGCCGACCTTCATCGAGACTTAGAGCTCCCCACAGTCCAGCAATTTCTGAAAATACTCTCTGAGAACTTCTTCAAAGCCTCAGAGTCTCACTACAATCACTTCATTTGTGAGGCAGCTTCCTATGCAGCTCCACTTACCTCTCGCTATCGAGTCCGAAAGCTGAGAAACTCTCACGGACCTCCAAAATAAGCTTTTGGTAGACCTAAACCGCCTCCTGGCAACTTAGGCCGAATCTTCTCCCCGCCCTTAATTTGCCTTGATTAGGCTCTTCAGTGGCTATTCGCCGCCTGCATCCTCTTTTTCCTAAAGAGGGTCGGTCTTCCGATTCGGCAGAAAGGCCTAAAAAGCCAATGCCAGTCTCACAGGTGGTGTTTAGTGGGTAGGCACTTAGGTTAGGTTAGTCGCAGTGATTCCCACATAACCAGGACAGCCTGCTGTCGTGGTATGCTTAGAGCATTCACTACCTCCCTTCCTCGCTTTCCGGAGGCTAGCCCTTTCCATTGCATCTGGGCGCAAAAAAAGTACCACTTGGAGCGTTGGCTGCTCCCCGGGCAGAAAACCTTGCCCGGCGGGAGATCTCCCCTTTTCATTCCACCACACATGTTTATGAGGGGCAGCATCCACTTACTATCAGGTGAATTGTGTGCTCGTTTGTAGCTGTTTTCTATTTTAAAAAAGATGGAATGGCTGGGCACTGCTAGTTTACTACTGTATATTCGGCTTCATAGTCTCAGGATTATGTGGGGCTCGTAAAACAAGAATGTGCTATGTTACTTGCCCAGCATGTTATTAAGGCGACTAATGGGTTATGAAACTTATAATTTTCGGTATGGTTTATCGCGCCATATCTTGATGGGCTAGACTTGTATTACTTACTTCTTAAACAATTTTACTTCTAAAACCATATTTTGTTGGTTAAACGTGGTCCGAGTAGCTTTCTGTTCTCTGGGTTCTGCTTACCCCCTGAGAGATTACTGGCTATATTTTACAATAAACACATTTCATTATATAAGTTTGTTTTGATTAAATTACTAAATTATAAATGATATCACGAGCAGAGATCTTAGAACTTTAACACAGCTTTATGTTTAATGAAGTCTGTACGTGAGCGTTATTACGAAAGTCAGTTTGCGAAAGCTTGTTGTTAGTTGTGGCCAATTATGTTTTGAAAGTAATAAAGAATAAACGTTTTGTTTTGTGTTTTATGACCAATTGCCCCCAGAATGAGGCCGATAAAAGAGAACAGGTTCGCGTCACTCACCATAAGATGCCCAGCCCGAAATGCTATTTTTTAAAGACGGTAGAACATGAAAGCGTGAATTGCAGGTGCCTGCAATTCTTTATGTCCCTCAGTCAAAAAGTAGGCTTTTTATTCATAATTCATCATTACAGCCTTTCATAAGTCCACTGATGAACATAGGCCTCCCCCAAGGAATGCCACAAAGCACGGTCCTGAGCCACCTGCATCCATCGAATTCCTGCATGTCTTACCAGGTCGTCACTCCATCTCGTGGGGGGTCGCCCTACACTTCGCCTACTGGTACGAGGCTGCCTTTTGTGTGAGTGTTTGAGTGGCAGGCTTTTTATTGAAGATACCTAATTCGTATCGGTTTAGGAGAATTGTAAGTACGTTTTTGATCGCTCAAATATTATCTTGACGCGGTTACTTTTGGCGCTCGACCTGTCATCGCTTCATTTCAAATGATACCCCGTCCTCTTTTGAATTCAGCAAACAAATAAAAACTGTTGATCGTGGACAAGCAGACTCACCAAAAGTATTAGCCAATAGTTGCGAACATTCTTAATAACTTAGCTGTAAACCTTTTTAAGTCATATATAATGATGTGGTTGCTGCGATACCGCGTAGTGGCGGAGTAAGAATATATACTACAGGTGATGGGCAGCAGCATCTTCCTGATAACAACTCAAAATAATGAAAAAACTACAGTTTACAACCAGCTTGTCAAGCGTATCAACTACGGCAAAATCCCCCCAATGAGGCAATCTATAGGGGTATAATCCATAACCAATTTCATGATTCCCGCCAGATTCTCACCAAAAAAATATTTTTCAAATAAAATTATTTTAAATAAAAGTGAAAGTGTTCCATCTTCAAATTAATCAGCATGTATCCAGCTTTAAGAAAGCCATTCACGTAGCGACTGTCGTACTGATCTCTCACGAACTTTAATCATATGCGATAAGTTCGATTGTGAATTGATTGGTTGCAGAGGTGTCTATACGAGCAAGGTCATGTCGAAGGCTTGATTAAAACTTCATCGAAACGTGCGACACGACCGCATCTATCGTAGCGCGTTGTCTTTATGTTTAAACAAAATATAAAGAAGTAAATAATAAATCATTAAAATGAAAGAATTTAATGAGCGGGTTTATATTGCTGCCCTGTTTGATAGTCTGAATCACTATAGAACTGTCGTTGTAACGGTTTGAACGACGGTTTGCACTACCGTCGTTACATGAACGGCCCCTGTTAACGATGTTGTATAGCTTGCCAGAGTCAAAAAATGAGTAAAGATTATCTAACTTTTTTTTTCATGCCTCTTGTACAGCTGCAGCATGGGTTTATATACATATATAATCCAGCTTCATTTCTATTTCATCTTGAGCTAACTAAAAAAATTTAAATACCATTTGAATTATTTTTTTAATGTTTGAAGAAGTAACATAACTTAAAATGTAAAATTTTCAATTATATTTAATATAAATATTTCAATTATAGTCAAAAGCAAACCCTTACATAAAAATATTTAATTAACCACTAAGCAATATTTATGGATAGTTACCATAAGGTTTATTTTTGCAAGCAATACCAGACTGAAAGTAAAGTATATCTGTAATAAATCCTTTCTATTGCTAGGATTATGATCTTATATAGATTATATATTGAAATGTTCTTATATATATCCAATATATAACAAACATATATGTGTCAATTATAAAGATAAACGAATATTGTTCTAGTCGAGACATTCTGTAGAGGCAATTTAGTTTGGAGAGGACGGTTTTTGTCTCTGGATGTTAATTTCCTTCGCATTAAACGAGGCTGTGCTTAATGCATGCGACGTTGTCAACAGTTAATTAACAGCAATATGTGCTTCGTCGACTACAATTTGAACAGTTGGAAAAGGATACATACAAATGTCAAAATTTAGATATTTTTAAAATAAATTTTGAGTGACAAAGGGACTCGATAGTACGTATACCTGATAGTGTTTATGATAATGATTTTTGTCTTCATCAGTTTATAAACGGTCCAATACTGAGTTTGCACCTCTCACGATGTAGGGTGAATGCCGGAATCGCCATGATTAGCAGGTGGATTGGCTATTGCATGATTGACCGGATGTATGGACGTATGCTACAGTCTTCTTCGACCCCGTTATAGGTGTTTAAAATTCGATATATAATGCAAGTATATGAGATGGTATACTGTTATCTGAGACATTTGGGCAAGTCTATTTGTGAGACACTCGGCGCACACAAATAGACTTGCCCAAAGACGTGAGTACAGGAAACTATCATGAAATTTATGGTAATTGCTTCATTCTCGTAAAGGCCTAAATTTGGACCTAAATAAGTGGTAGAAATAGAATCTATGTTCATGAGGAAAGGCATTGACTTCCCCGAAGACTTAACATAATTTACAACAAATATAACTAAAAGGTTCATGCAGTATTTTTATAAGCTACAAAGCCATCAGCTAGATTGCTTAAATTGCGAGACTCCACTTCGAAACTGTTAAACAAGACTAAAAGGTTACTCATATCGCTTAAAATTCTATACAGAGTACGTGAACACTTTAACGTGTCTTGAGTCAAAATTAGTTTTCTTTTCCATTTACTCCCAACATTACTACGGTGAAATGTATTTAGACCCTATTTCGTCCAGTGGGTCTCGTAGGAAGCAACAATGGCAAAATAATAATTTCTTATATTTACGCGAACACTTCACATTGTAGTAAAATTAATCCCAAAAAATGTTTAATTTAGTTTTATTCAACTACGGCAATAGTTGAATAAAACCTATTTGTCTGTTTCTTTTATCTGGATCTTTTGGGATAGGTTTGAAATCTTTTGTAGGTCGTTTACACTAGCCACACAACAATACTGCTGCACAAATGGGGTACTTAAGGCAATTCTTTCCTCTTTAAGAAGAGGAAAGTAAAATAGAATTTTATGAAACAGTTGCTTTTAAAAAAAGAGAAACGGATCAAATGATATTTATCTCTAAAATCTACTTAAGCGCTACTAAGACTTCTTCAGATGACATCGTGATAAAATGCAAAATGATATGAACCTAAATAAAAAAGTAATAGGATAGGACAGTGTGAGAACGACACAAAGAATATGGTGCGTAAGAGATAAGACTGGCAAAAATATGTTAAATGTTTTTATGTCTGCTACAATGTTAATATTTTTTTGTTATTATTTAAGAAAGAGTGTAATATGAACAAAACCACAGGAGTGAAAAAAAGCACAAGGGCACGTGAAGACACAGAAGCATTATTTTGTCTTAGCTTTGTTTATTTAATCTAATGCTGATGCTGATTGAAAACTGTTTTTATGACATAAATGAATTTCTCAAATTCTGCCGTGATGGTCAGCTCAAGTGAATTGTTGTTGATATTTGAAATTTTTTTAATTGAAAAATGAATTAGAATTTGTAAGGTTGACATTACACTACAACGACATTATGCATTATGACATGACCATGTCTGTATATTTTTTCATTTTTACATCCATAAAAAATAATCCTTAATTGGTTGACATTATACTGTTGTATTAAATTTTGATATGAAATATTATTGTAATTTTGTAATTTCCTAATTCTAATTATACAATTGCATGTCGACGTAATATTTGCATACCGATAAATTGGTAAAACATGCATGTTCACACTACGTTATAAGACCTAAAAATGTACCATGTTTTATGCAAATAAATATTTTTACTATTTATTATTTATTTATTAGAAAAGACTTGATTCGAACACCCCATCCTCTTTCTAAATCCAGTATGCACATCCCAAATTTTTCCATCAGTTTCTTCCATAACTCTTTCAATTAACACCTTAGCATACAGTTTACCCACAGTGCTAAGCAAGCTGATACTACTACTACGAGACGTCTCAATAAAAATTGTCGCGAAAATTTCTTTGGAAAGGCCACCACTGCCAGGAATCAACATGTCGTCTAGTTAGTATTACCACTAACTAATAACTTACGGAAATCTCAAAATACTAATTGTGGATACGATTTCGATATGTTACTTATGAAACCAGACGACTGTCGTATTTTAATACACCATCACCGCAACCTGACAGTATTACTGCCCCTGAGTTAACAGTAGTAACAATTGATTGTCTATTTGATTTACCAGAAAAAAAAAATAGTTTAGTCTATATGTCGAGATATTTTTATAGAAAATGTTGTCTTGAACATCACAAATGTGAGAAAACTCATAGACCACGTCCAAATGGCTGCAGACTCCGTGCTACAACAGGTCCCATCCGCAGAGATCGTGATACTCGGTGATTTCAACGCCCACCACGCTGAATGGCTTGGTTCTCGTTTAACCGATCATGCGGGTAGATCTGTCTATGACTTTGCTTTGGCATATGGTCTAACACAACTGGTTACTTCGCCTACGCGGATCCCAGATGTGGAAGACCATGTACCTTCCCTGTTGGACCTTCTGCTGACCTCTCATCCGGACGGATATCAGGTCTCCGTCGATGCCCCTCTGGGCTCTTCGGACCATTGTCTGATCCGGAGTACGGTGCCACTCACGCTCCAATCGCAGTTGCGATCTACAGCTTGCCGCCGTGTTTGGCACTATTGGTCAGCTGATTGGGACGGGATGCGGTCTTTTTTTGCATCCTACCCTTGGGGGCGGGTTTGCTTCTCGCCGGAAGATCCCAGCGTTGTTGCCGATTCTGTTGCTGATGTGGTACTTCAGGGTATGGAACTTTTTATTCCATCCTCTGTGGTGCCCATCGGAGGCAGATCCCAGCCATGGTTTGGTCGCTCCTGTAAAATAGCATCACGCTATAAGCAGGAGTGCTACCAGGCCTGGGCTGACGCATCAACGTCTCGGGATGTAAACACCAGCGCACTTAAAAAGAAGTATAATTCCGCCTCCAGGTCCTTCAAAAGCGTCATTGCCAAGGCAAGGTCTGAGCACATCGGCAGAATTGGCGAGAAGCTAGTTCGCCTTCCTTCGGGAACCCGTGCATTCTGGTCTCTCGCCAAGGCTGTCCAAGGGAACTTCTGTCAGCCATCTCTTCCATCTCTGCACAAAGAGGACGACTCACTGGCCCATGCCGCAAAGGAGAAAGCCGATCTGATGAGCTCTCTTTTTGCGTCCAACTCGACTCTAGATGACGGGGGGAACACACCGCCGACCATTTCGCGATGTGAGTGCTCCATGCCGGATGTGCGATTTACGCAGCGCTCGGTCCGCAAAGCACTCTTCTCCCTGGACGTCAGCAAGTCGAGTGGGCCCGATGGAGTCCCTCCCATTGTGCTGAAGACGTGTGCTCCGGAGTTGGCACCGGTTTTAACGCGTCTTTTCCGGTACTCCTACTCCCAAGGCGTAGTCCCGAACTCATGGAAGACAGCTTTGGTGCACCTGATCCCTAAAAAAGGCGACCGCTCAGACCCGTCCAACTATAGGCCTATCGCCATCACCTCCTTGTTCTCCAAAATAATGGAAGCCGTTATAAACTGCCAGCTCATGAGGTACCTTGAGGATCACCAGCTGATTAGTGACCGCCAGTACGGTTTTCGTCGGGGTCGATCAGCTGGTGATCTTCTAGTCTACTTAACTCATAGATGGGCGGAGGCAGTAGAGTCCAAGGGGGAGGCATTAGCCGTTAGTTTGGACGTAGCGAAGGCCTTTGATCGGATCTGGCACAAAGCGCTTCTTTTGAAGCTTCCTGCGTATGGGCTTCCTGAGAAATTGTGCAAATGGATCACCAGTTTTCTTGTTGATCGGAGCATCAAGGTCGTAGTAGACGGTGCATGCTCTGATCTCAAGCCTATCAATGCTGGTGTTCCACAAGGCTGCGTGCTATCACCAACGCTGTTTCTCCTGCATATCAATGATATGTTACTAACTGGTAGCATTCATTGCTATGCAGACGACAGCACTGGTGATGCCTTATATACCGGCCGTGCCAATATTTCTCGGGAAAATGTCGCCGAGTACCGGGACAAACTTGTGTCTGAAGTCGAGTCTTTGCTTAACAAAGTCTCGGATTGGGGCCGACTAAATCTAGTCCAGTTCAATCCCCAGAAGACACAAGTTTGCGCGTTTACCGCTAAAAAGAACCCCTTTGTCGTATCTCCTCAGTTTCAAGGCACTTCCCTTGCTGCCTCAGCTAGTATCGGAATCCTTGGCGTCGACATATCGAATAGTGTGCAGTTTCGTGGTCACTTGGAAGGGAAGGCCAAATTGGCATCTAAAAAGCTTGGCGTGCTCAGCAGAGCAAGACAGTATTTCATGCCGGCACATCGCTTGCAACTTTACAAAGCGCAAGTTCGGCCCCACATGGAATACTGTTCTCATCTCTGAGCCAGGGCACCCCAGTGCCAGCTCCTTCCACTTGACCGCATCCAGCGCAGAGCGGTTCGAATCGTCGACGACCGAGTTCTTTCTGATCGGCTCGATACACTGGCACTGCGTAGAGATATTGCATCTCTTTGCGTATTTTATCGCATTTATCACGGGGAGTGCTCTGAGGAATTGTTCGGACTAATTCCAGCCGCTCAATTTCACCATCGCACATCTCGACAAAACTCGCGTTACCATCCATACCATCTGGATGATTGGCGGTCCACCACTGTGCGATTTAGAAGATGTTTTCTCCCTCGCACGACTTCCTTGTGGAATCAATTACCACCAGCGAATTTTCCGGACCGATACGACTTAGGAACCTTCAAGAAAAGAGCTTACACCTTTCTAAAAGGTCGGCAACGCATCTGCAATTCCCCTGGTGTTGCGGTTGTTCATGGGCGGCGGTAGTCACTTACCATCAGGTGAGCCGCATGCATGCTCGTTTGCCCCCTATTCCATAAAAAAAAATTGTACGTTAATAGATTTGAACAACCTATAAATATGGGAAAAGATTATTTTTTCAGCCATTACAAGGATTTTATTAAGGATAGTGTTCAATTGGGATTTTAACAAATACTTCGTGACAATTTTATCGCGTTTGGTGTATTGCTGAAGGCTTTTCCCTGACCAAATAACCTTGAGCATACGTTCCCTCTTTAGACGTACGCCGCTTTATTGTAGAATTCACACAATTTTTGGAATTATTGTAATTATAAAAGAAAAGTGAAATTTAAAAATTAAATGAAACGTGAAGAACAGAATAGATTTTAAAATTATGTATCCATTAGTGTAATCCTCAATTGATTAGAACGTTGCCTTTACCAACAGATGCATGTAATCAATAATATTAGTCATTTTTAAAAGTAGATTTTAAATGTATTTATAACACATAAAGCCAAATTAAAACGTGGAACGTGGTGGTGAAGCAATTTATTTGACCAAAGGTGAACAATAGGTCTTGTTCGACAATAAAAGGGTACAATACGACTGTTTCCTTACTATTGAATAGAAAAATAATTAAATTAAAAGCGGGACACTAAACATGAAAGTGCTTGTTGAATGCTTTTAATGTTATTAGTTTTTATTTAGAACATTTCATTCAAGGTGTTGACAAACTTAACGACTATTATTTAGTTAAGGCTCAATTTATGAGGACAAGTTTGCAGAAACAGGGATATTTTGTTGTGGCCTCGGAATAAAGAGACTTGAATATTCCATAATCGAAAGGTTACTAAGATTTCAAGTAAAAAGAATAGAATTTGACAACTTAAGACAAATTTGTGATTAAAATGACGAAAATCTTAATTTTTTTTAATTTCCTTTTTATTGTAAAACCGAGAAATAAAAAGTCCGAAAATTACATTCGTAATATGTAAAATAACTTAATCCGTAATTCAAAAAATAATAAATATTCTATATTTCATTTTATTCATTTTAAAAAACAATTTGGAAAATCTTAAAGTTCACGACTCATAATACTCATGTGATCATTGTGTCATCAATTAGGTCACTCCATAAAGTCCAAGACGTACCTATTTAAGTATAAATACCTATACTTAAATAATATTACACTGACGCGCTTCGTTTAAATTAATACCAACCAATATTTCAGCCAATAGCATAACAACAAAGTACATAAAATTAACATCAGTCGCAGCCAAGTATCAGATCTATGTGTTAAAAATATCATTTCGTACAGTTTAATAAAAATAACACTTCAAAATATTTAGCGGCAAACAATTTATTTAATATGATAATTTTCACCACAATTTGAGCAATAGTAATAGATATAAGTTTGATTTTATAGCAAATATTTGTTACAATTCTCATTGTTTAGACATGTGAAGCCTAAATTTTAATGTAATAAATCTAAAGAATACATGTATTGATGTTTTAAAGAATGTTTGCCATTGTGCCATCTACTCCATTCAATTGGTAAAGTCATTTTATCGAACGAAAATTGATCGACTCCCACGGTGGTACGTAAGGAAGATGCTAGATGGCATAAATACGGCTCATATGAATCAGTAACGTCATGGATTGTTTTGAATGGACTGGAATATGATAATTTTAGTCAATATGGTTAATTTTGATTTCTTATATTTACGCGAACACTACACATTTAAATAAAACTAATTTTACGGATTTTATCGCGTATATTAACTTATTTTATATTCCCGACGTTTCGGGAAGGTAGGCGTGGTTAACTATGACATTGGGACGTCATACACCTCAGTCGCCCCCGTGACCATTGGTGCTGAAAAGTGCCCGAAACGTCGGAAATATGAAATAAGTTAATATACGCGATAAAGTCCGTAAAATTAGTTTTATTTAAATCGTTAATTTTATTTATTTAAGACATTTGTTAATTTTTTAACTGTTTATTTCAACAGTTAAAATATATATTAACCATCTTAACTATACAATATATTATCTATGGCCCGGAGTAAGGAAGGTAAAGTGTATTTAGTAAAATAATACAAAATATAACAAACTAGGCACATCTAGTTCTCCTTGTCGAGGAGTTCCAGTAGCAGTCATCAAAGTACACTTCAAGTCACGCTATCAAGCTCGGAGGTAAGATCTCATCATAACTAACAAAACGAGGCCAAACTCTTCACATCCAGTTTTCCTCGTCGAGGAGTTCCAGTAGCAGATACCGACACACATTCAGGTCTATAAAGTCTAAGACGTATAAGTATATTTATATATAGGTATAAATCCTGTATGTTTTTCGAACGAAACAAAATATTGTAATAAAAATCTGTGATTATATAAATAATAATAATATCTTACCTTGGTCAAGTATGTATCAAATTTAGTTTTTGGAATATTTTGTATTTTTACGGCGATGGATATTTTTCTGTTCGAGGCGCTGTAAAAAACAACCAATTACAACGGCATTTGAAGCCGGAGTAAATAAAGTACTCTGTGGCTGTAGCTTGGAGTGCGGCTTCGGCCTATTTAGTAAAATAAATTAATACAAGGCTCACAAACCACCAAAAATTTCGCCATTTTAGAGCCAAAAAAAATAATTTAAATTAACTAAACAAAACATAATTAAACTGCCATTTACATTCAATTAATTCCCACATGATAGATGGAGAGTTTTAAAAATAAATTGAGTTGAACAATTGATATTTTAATTAAAAAATAAAAATTATAATCAATATGTATAAACACTAGATATTAAAATGTTAAATAAACAGTCGACGTATAGTAGTCGTGAAAAACTTAGGCGAATTGGCGATGGTAAGCAACGTCTTAAGACTAGTATTTGGCAGTTATACACTATTCATATATTTAATATGATAAATACGTATGTGAAATTGAAAATTTTTTTAGTTAGTTTTAGAGAATGAATTGGGAAGTAAATAAATTTTATTTTGAGGTCACTCTGATGTACCATTTCAAAAATGTATCACTCATCCATTATTTGGCGCATAATTTTCGTTTCATTTTATTAATGTAACCTGTTATCGTTTTATTTAACGAAGAAGTAATACACATTGATGTAAGAGTATCTTTTTCTTCTTCAGCACTTAAAGTCCACTGCTGGACATGGCTCTCTTCCGTTGTATTAGTCCGTAGTATTTGCGTTAATCGTCACGGTTAGCAGACGAATTGTCGATTATGATATCAGATGTCTCGCATCTTTGAGTTTATCTTTAGTATTTACGCCAGGCGTGACCTTGATGGTTATACCTTCATGTATCAGATGCCATAAGATTTTTCGGGCATACCCCATAGTTGCCTCTTACGATGCCCACGGGACCCAAAGTATAGAAAATAATTCGTTGTTTAAATTAATTAGTTGTTTGTAATTCTACAAAATTTTAGAAAACAATTAAACTTCAAAATTGCTGATATAGCCATACCTTTATCATCAAAAAGCTAATTTAAAAAAAATTCGAACATTGAGAATAGATGCAGAATAAGCCTGAATGAAATAATAAACCTGATACAGAATTATCTGAAAGGAAAAATTTACTAGCGTGACCAAAAGTTACTATTAAATAATATCTTAAAATGTAGATAAGTATACAATAATTGAGCTAATTATGCAAGTAGAGCTTAAGCTAGACCACATCTATTATATTTAGATTGATTCATCTTAATCTGAAATCACTAGCCCCATTTAAGCGCTTGTTACTAGCGACGATTTTCAAATATAATATTTAACTGATTTATTCCTAGAGAGACCCGCTTGCTTAGTACGGAATGAGGTCGCATAAATTAAAGCGTTGGATAACATAACCGTACTTAAATGGGATTTTTTTTTACATCAGCCAGTAAAAGTTGTTCTTTACGATGCCCACGGGACGATATAGTGTGATAGATTCTTTTACGACACTACGTGACTTACTTTTAATGAATTACTGATATTTTACTAACATGAAACTAGTTTTGCAACGAACTCAATTTTTGAAAATTCGAAATGAGCTTAATTAATAAACTATGGCGTTTAATCAAACCTGAAATGGATGGACTTATTTTACAATTGATATGATTTAATGATGTGCCGAAGAGATGTTACGAATGCAATTTTTTTTCATCCGTGGATGCAGATTTTTTGAAGCTTAGACGCGTGGCTATGAATGCAGATCTATTCTTTATCTATCGTATTGGATTGTTTTCATGAAATATAATTAGTTTAACTTCATTTATAAATGAAAATTATGTTTTAAGTATAAATTAATAAAAACTAAAATAAAAAGAAAAAATTCAAAACTTCACATAATCGCTACTCCTTCTTCGCCTTTAATGACCGTAAAAGTCGTCTGTTGGACATGTGCATTTTGAGTTGTAGGGACAATATGCCTAAGCCGTTACGCTTGGTAGGCGGATTGTTAATCGCAGTAGAATACGAGGGCGGCACTGAAAATTTCGGGAATCAAGGAAGTGACACAACATTACTACTTAATAATGTATTTATTGCTTTTCGAAGTATTCTCCGCGAAATTTGACACATTTTTCCATACGATGGAACCAATCATTGAAGCAACCATTCAATTCGGAAGTTGTGATCTCCAAAATGGCCGTTTTGTAGGCGTCCACAGCTTCTTCAGGAGATGAAAATCTCTGTCCACGCAATTTATTCTTTATTTTAGGGAGAGTATAGAAATTATTAGGGCTTAGGTCGGGGCTGTACGGCGGATGGTCTAATAATTCTATGTTTTCTTGCTCTAAAAACTCTTTTGTTCTGTGTGTGGTGTGAGAACTCGCATTGTCGTGATGGAGGATGATGCGGCGGTTACAGTTCTTTTTACGGAGTTCAGAAACGACCTGTGGCGAACAAATGCTAGCAAACCATTCTGAATTAACCGTTCTTTGTCCCTCAAGATGAATAGTCGTAACATGGCCGGTTTTGGAGACAAACGTGGCCACCATTTTTTTTGCAACACTCCGTGAACGAATAATTTTTGTTGGCTTTAACTCATTTTCGAGCACCCAAACTCGTGACTGGTTTTTTATTTCGGGTTCGTACGCGTATATCCAGGATTCGTCACCTGATACGATGTTGTATACAGCATTTGAGGATCCTGCGTGGAATCTTTCGAGAGTTCCGACGCACCAAGTAACGCGAGCCGCTTTTTGCTCTTCACAGAGCGAATGCGGTATCCATCGGGAAAACAACTTTTTACACCTAATTGTTCATGCAAGATTATTTGTATTTGACTCATGCCAATGTTTAAAGTTGCCTAAATTTCGCGGTATGTCACATATCGATCTTCCTCAATCAGCTTACGCACAGCATCAACGTTGACCGGGATCATCACTGAGCTTGACACGTCCACGTTGAAATTCAGCAAACTAGCGATAAATTGTGGTTTTGGATGGGGCTTCATCACCAAATGCAGAAATCATCCGGTCAACTCACTGTTTTTGTTTTAAATCACTTTGAAAGTCATAATAAATCATCGCTCTTGAATTTTCTCGAGTCAATTCTATTTTCTCAACCAAAGAGAATATAATCACTACGTTTATTCTCAACGACTAAACAAGTTTGACAAAACCTTGTGACAAGACAGAGAATCTTTTTTAAAATAAATAAATGGTATTCGATTTTTAAAACCAAGGAGTTTTCAATTAAAAAGATTTTAATATGACAGGAACAGTGGAAATATTCCATTCTCGATACTTTTAGTGCAGCCTATGTAGAATAGAATAGAATGATTTTTATTCAATATTGATTATTACATAATACTTATTGAAAGCCAATTTTTTATTTACCACGGGTTCGGAAAATACCTCTGTCCTGGGAAGAACCAGCAAGAAACCCAGCGGGACTTTTTTTTAAACATAATTTCACTTAACAATAACTTTGTTTATACAATTTTAAATGAATTTTCATAGAACCAGCATGGTGGCGATCACCTTATTCCCAGGGGTTATTTTCATTCATGTATTCCTTGATATTATAATAACCCTTTTTGTACACTTTTTCTTTAATAAAACTTTTAAACTTGTTTATTGACAAACTTTGAATATATTCTGGGATTTTGTTGTAAAAGCGTATACATTGCCCCATAAATGAATTACTAATTATGTGGAGTCTAGTTACTGGCATTACAAGCTTATGATTGCTATTAGTGTTTAAGGTATGAACATCCTTATTCTTATTAAAGCTATTTGTGTTTTTATGTACATACATTACATTTTCATAAATATATAACGATGCCAAAGTTAATAAGTTTATTTCTTTAATTTTTTCTCTGAGGGACTCTTAAAATTTATAGAGTTATTTGTAGTTATTTGTAGAGTATAGTAGATTAAAAGTAAAAGATGTCTCCCACCTTTGACCCCGCTACCATTCACCAGTGTGGGTGTTTCACACGTAACGAAACGAGATGGTTATACCGCCACCTCTCGGAAGCCATTAGACTTCGCTAGCGTTTTCAATAGTCGCTTCTTACGACACCCACGGGAATACTCGGCTGAGGTTTTGCAATTCGCCAGCTAATAAATTTAGTTGGTATACATATTTTTAACCGGTACGTGAATTCTTAAATATCTATACATTTATAGAAAAAATTATAATGAAGTGTCTGTTTGTAATGTCAAAATTACAGCTTTTTACTAAATGCATATTAAAGTATATGACGGTACTTATTAAATATTTTTTAGTAAATTTTTTGTTGGTCTGTTTGTTCTGGTTTACCTGCAGAATGCCTTGACCAATTTTGATGGGATTTTCACTGGCAGATAGCTGATGCTATAAGGAGTAACTTAAACTAATTATATTTTAGAAAAAGCATACGGGTACCGCACAAAAATATTAAAACCCATGAAATACTATCATAATAAAACACGCGGGCGAAATCGTAGAGAACAACTTGTTAGGTAATATTGCGGTACGACTTTCAATTGACGTCCGTTGAGTTGGGGTTTGATATTTTTTTTTACATAAAGTTTACATTATTATAAGCACACACGCAAAGTTTCAACATTCGGAGACATGTACTTTTTGAGAAAAAAAATATTGAAAATCAACTATTTTTGCAATATTTATGTCAATTCCTACCGTAAAACTGACGCCATTTTGTATTGTTATTGTCAGTAGGGATGTCGATTCTTTCCGAAAAAGATCGATTTTTAAATAGATTCGAATTGAAAGCTGATGTATCGATTTACAAAAAATTGGTTTCTAAACTATCTATATTTTTTATGTTTGCATTTATAATGTAAATATAAATCCATTTTATGAAAAACAAGAAAGATAATAAATGATCTCTTATTGAAAGGAGAACGGCAGGCTTGTATGGGGATTTCGTACAGGTAAAAAAAATTCGTGTTTTGGGATATTTTTTGTTTTAATTGGCAGTTAGTAGGATAGACAAGCCCTACTAAAATTTATAGATTATTAAAACTTGGGACATAAAAGTTATAATCAGTTTTATTTTTAGAGATTTAAGGTTATGTACTATTGTATCAATGTAGATTGTTAGATATATGCACATAAATATTGGTTTGGTGATAAAGTAAATGTTCTAGATTGCTTTTCGCTATCTTTATAGTGTTTTACTTACCATTACGTAGGTAGATTGAGATGAGGATTGTACCTATTCAGCGGGGTGCATTAGGAAATACTTATATGCATCAGTTTGATTATGATGAATTTCTAATGGGGTTTTGAGTGTAGGTAAATAAAACAATACTTTGTTTTTATAAGTACATTTATTTTATTGTATTTATAATTATTCCATTCTTAATATTACTTCATCCAAGAAGGGGGCAGGGTCATATCCTCATGGCAAGCATAGCTTAGGTACCAAATAATGCTCATCACATGAGAGCAGCATCCCACTGTTTTTAAACCTACAATGCAGTTACAGCAAAAAGTTCTGATTGCGTTCCGACCATTCATGTTTATTTCTGCAACTATAAATAAAAAAATAATTTTACCAGGAGAACGGCGGGACTTCATTTCAGCACCAAGCAACATTGGGCTTATTCCCTCTAAATCATGTATTCTCTCTAAGGTTACCTCTAATGTAATATATTCCATGAGCGCGGAAATACTCACCCACATATGAACGGGCCTGGCGAATTTGGTATTCACAACATGCAAATAGTATCAATTCCTCTATGGATAGCCGTGAAAAAGATAGGGTTGTCGCGTCTATGGGTATAAACCAGGAATCGCACCTGTTTAAATTATGTTCCCTAACTAACTCGGCTATAGTGTTGGTTAAAAACAGGCGCTCATATATAATTGAAACAAACTGCTCTGCATGTATATTTTCTGTGAATGGCGGAGTAAACGAATTCAGCAGAGCAGCTGCTATTTTAAAAATTGTCATAAGATTGCGACAATCACTGTTAAAATATTCATGGCGGAACAATTTGAAGTCTCTCTTAAAACAGCCATTCATAGCTTCTACTACCCACCTGTTTATAGTTACACTGCGTGATATGTTGGCTCCAAGAGTGGATAGATTTGACTGGCCGTCTTCTTTAGTTTTAGACATATGACCTATGTATCCTTTCTCATGCAGACTATCCATGCAGTCACGAAAACCTTTATCCAGAATAAAAACAATTTTCTCTATAAAAATCATTGAATTCTGTTTCGTTTATTAAGTCATTCATAGCGACCATATCGCATCATTTGTAGTGACATTATATGGTCGGCGTCCTTTCATGAAACTACTATCAAGAGATAGAGAACGGAGGAGCAGATGCTCAACTTAACGTAAAACGGCGAGATAATTCGCTAAATTGCTCAGATACAGCCACAAACTACAATCTAAAACAACAACAAAAAACTGAAAATTGAAGTGAACTGAAAGACAGATAATCTTTACCTGTCAATAAATAATTGCCATATGAACAAAAAATATTGATGACGAACATCATTCCTATCATTAATTCGTAAACTATTATGATTTTATGCAACAATTATGGATTCCTAGGTATAATATATAAGTGTTTAATTATATATAGTGTTATTTCTATTTATAAATAAATAATTATCATTTCGATATTTGTCTTATTTTACATATGGCAACTTCTAAAAACATAAATGCGTTTAGTTTATGATTATATTACGTTTATTTATTAAAATCTTTTTATTGATATTATTAATTTATCCGGAGTTCTAAAAATAGAACATTAACATAAAAATATATGGCTTAGTTGCCTTAATATGTGGTACAATTTCTATAACAAAACAACAAAAAAAGTATGCGGTACAAAATCTGCCGTTCTCCTTTGTTTTATTTTAACAGTACCTATTAGGGCAGATAACAAATAAAATAGGTTAGGTTTAACTTATGTCAAAGAACCGAATTGATTGACCCCGACTCCACCTGGTAGGAGTCTGTCCTACCCCTAGAGTGTTTTTTTTCTCAAAAAGCACGTGTCTCCGAATTTTGAAACGTTGCGTGTGTGCTTATAATAATGCAACCTTTCTGTAATAAAAATATCAATCGTCAACCTTAGAATAATAATACCTAGAACGATAGTTCCCTACAAAGCGGACGTTCAAAAGTGGGGCAAGAACGAAATCTATGTGTGCGTTATCAGCTTGTGTTTACGCTAGACGAAACACACAAAAGTGAAGAAATAATGTGGCCAATGCATTAAATTTTCCCGAAAAGTAGGGAAGTTGAAACTATATTGGACTAATAGTTAGAATGTACCGTATGACTCACACAAATGTGAAAATAAGTTTGTTTGAATTCTATTATCGAAGTGTAGCCCGCTAAATTCAAAATATTTTGAATAGAATATTTGCCTATCTAGCCAAGTGAGATACTTTTATGAACCATATAAATGTGATTGCATCATATTTTCTTTGTAACTGTATAGAGACGTTATAATTATTTGACTAATGCAAGTTCAATATACACCCGCCCGATGTCTGATACACGACTGTTCGAACGATTGACCGTATTCAGTATCTATTATTCAGTTTGTTTTTAACAATTTTTTTTAATAATCATCGAGTAATGGTGTACCGCACCTCACTGCATGCATAATGTAAGCTACAATACGAAAAACAAAAGAAAATTTTAATTTTGGTAAGTTTTACACAGTCGTCACGGATGACAACGCATCTCTTTATTGAGGATAGTTTTAGGTGTATATGGGTCACAGCATCCACTTACCATCAAGTGGACCGTGTGTTCGTGTGTCACCGTATCCTATAAAAAAGTAAAGAACAAATTTTTGTATTTTAGTGGGCTTCCAACTGCTTTCATTTCGATTGTGTCTGATGTTTTCTGTCTCACAAGCCGCAATGATCGGATCAGAAAGAAACATAAAACGAAAATATATTTAATTTTTTTTAAAACGTGACCCCCGCACTATGATTTTCTCCTATGTCGTGGAGGCAGCTTACAAACATAAATTGCACGAGGACAAACATCCAGACCCGGAACAATGATTTGTAAGGCATACAAATACTTGTTCCGTGCGGGATTCGAACCCGCGGCCACCAGCGCAACAACTCATTGCTAAGCCACTGCGCCACGGAGCTGTCGATAAATAAAAATAATTAAATAATTAATTGGCAGCCCTCGTAGTAATAAGTTGTCAAGTTACGTTACGCACTCTATTTAATGAGGGCTAATAATCTTCCACTCACCAGATGTTGCTAGTTGTGACTGAGGTAAAGTTTTTTGTACCATAGTGTCAGTTAATTGAAAAATTAATTTTTAAATAAAGGTTTATCATTATGTAAAATATTATATTATTACACAATACAATGACCACATCAGAGGTTTGATTTTTTAATTCTTTGCACTTTATAACTCTTTTTAAAAAAATCGGCTTTTAGTTATATTTTATAGTTTGGTTTATTCATTTCTAATGTAATTAATATAAAATATTACTAATAATACAGAAAGAAACCTTACATATTACATTTTCTTAAGAAATTATTATCCCTGCTATGAAATCTGTCAAATAATTTACCTCACTGTAAAGTGGTGCCGCCCTAGTAGCAGAAAAAGTCGTGGATGCCCTCATTCCTATTGACGTGTTTTAGTTTTAATTAAAAAAGGTGGGAGAATTTTTCTTTCACTTTGGCAACATTTCCATATAATTCCATGTCAGTTTTTAAAAATTCATATTTATTTTTGATGAATGTTTTACGTAAAAATATAAGTTTAAAAGCATTAGTTACTCGTAAAATGTAATGTTACTATGTTTCTTGTGTTTCTCTGATGTACTTACATCCGTTCATTGCATAAAACGTCATTTTTAATTAAAATTTCGGGAGCTGTTGTCAACACGACACGACTTTGAGCACTAACGGGCCGAGTATTGAACTAAGCCATACTGGCTTAGTTTGAGTTGCCTCACATTACGGACGCGGACTCGGCTTCTAGGTGTTATTATTCTAAGTCGCCAACTTGACGGACCGCAATGGAGATTGGCATAAATATTGCAAATATAATTGATTATCAATAATTTTTTTCTCAAAAAGTATGCGTTTTCGCATGTTGAATCTTGGCGTGTATGATTATAATAATGTAACCTTTGTGTAAAAAAAATATCAACCTCCAACGTCGAGCACGTCAATGGAAAGCTAAGCCAATATAGCGTCATGAAAACTACTTATACTCGTGTCTCTGATACTTTCGTATTATATTAAAAGTTATTGTTCACATAAAACACGAAATAATAATTTCAGATCATAAATTTTCTCTAAAAGAAAATGTGTTGCAAAATTCAATGAATGCCGCGGATAGCTCTAAGTGTTGGAACTTTGAAGATAGATATTTTATAACAGCAAAGATTTATAATCCCCGTTCTTTGGTGAATGACGTGATAAATGGGTTGATATTTAGATATGATTTTCAAACAGCATGGTGTTCAGAACATAAAAACAAACCAATCTAACTATAGTTTGTTTTGGGACATGAAAAATAAAAGTCAAGTCCAGCTCCCATAGAAATTTGGCCATTGTTCTTTCAATTTTATTTGATCTTGGATTATTTGAATGAAAAACTTACCTTATACCTTGATTGTCCTTCGAAAATTCCTTGGAAATCTCTTAGATTATCTACTTAGCGAGTATTTGCGATTGCTGTGTAATTTGTTTGCAAGTTTCTTTTTCACTAGTTCATTCAAATATTTTGAGTGTAGTTAGTTTAATTTGTTTTTCATTTGTTATTAGTATAAAATAGCATAATATAGTTTTATATAACTGTATAATATAGTTTTTTAGTTGTAATTGTAAAAATATCTGTGATTGATTTGTTGTGTGTAATAATAAAGTTTTCTTTTGGTTTAAATATACATATTTAGACAGGTAGTTGTTTGTCTAGAAGTTTAATTCAGTGTGTATTGTCTTTTGCAATTCTCTTGTATTAATAATTTTGTCTGTGTCTATTTTTAAGATGGGATAAAATTGCTGTTATGTATCATGGCTGTCATGGAAACAAGCATAGGACAAAGGAAGAGTATGAGAGTATTGAAGTGTGTGTGTGTGTGTGTGTGTGTGTGTGTGTGCGCGCGCGCGTGTGTGTGTGTGTGTGTGTGTGTGTGTGTGTGTGTGTGTGTGTGCGTGCGTGCGTGCGTGCGTGCGTGCGTGCGTGCGTGCGTGCGTACGTGCGTGCGTACGTGCGTGCGTGCGTGCGTTCGAGCGTGCGTGCGTGCGTGCGTGCGTGAGTGCGTGCGTACGTGCGTGCGTACGTGCGTGCGTGCGTGTGTGCGTGCGTGCGTTCGAGCGTGCGTGCGTACGTGCGTGCGTGCGTGCGTGCGTGCGTGCTTGCGTGCGTGCGTGCGTGTGTGTGTTTGTGTGGGCTAGGGTTACCAATGTGGTTAGAAAATTGCAACTTAAGGGAGCAGGAAAAAATATATTCGAAATGAAACACCCTAAAATTCACAGGCAGACTGTCGTTGTTTATAAGGGGGAATACTCTGAAGTAACTAAGCAGCCTTCAAGTAAATATCAGTGCAAACACCTTGAAGTGTATAGAGTATCACAGTTACGAAATGAACGAAATCATGAAGAACAGCGAGTTGAAAGACGTCTACAATCTTGGAATTCTAAAATCATATCTGGACTGAGTTATGATAGTAACATAGCGTATGATAGTGATAATATGGTTGTTTTGGGACCGATGAACATCGAATGCACGTGCTGTAAAACTCTTAAGTACAGGGATGAATCTGTGGGAATTTGATGCGGTTCAGGAAAAATCTAGCTCAAAAAGCTTCCAGATCTTCTTTACTATTTCATAAAAAATCTTCACCCTGAGCATGATTACTTTATGTAATTATGCTCAGGGCTGGCATACGGCATTATTATAGTTGCATCCAAATTACCTCAGTTAGAGCTGAAACTATAATATAGGATGGTTTTATGCCTACATTTAAAGTGGAAGACCAGGTGTATCATTTGGTTGGATGTTCGTTTCCGCCACCCCAGAATGAACCACAGTTGTTACAGATATATTTTGTTGGTGAGGACGATATAGACGTTCAATTGAGATGCAATAACTTTCTTTATGTAAAACCTGGCTTGGTAAGACAATTACAATAAATGCTACATACTCATAAAGTATACATAAAAGAGATAAAGCTAGCCCTGAATAAAGTATCCGCTACGCCAAATACATTTTAAGTTGTTATAAATTCTGAGAGAAAGCCTACAAATGGAGTGGACGGTGTGATCAACCTACATCAAATGAAGTTGCTTTAGTTATTGTTGGACAGCAATTTGCGCGATATTGTATTTAAGAGCCATGATAACACATTGTATCGAATAAGTGAAATCTATCGCTCATACCATGCATTACAGTACCCACTTTTGAGCAATCCCAAGACGATCTTGCACACAGAAAGAACACTATAACTCTTTACCGAATGGATCATTTTATGTGAATTCCAGTCGTAGCTTGCGGGGTGAATAACGAAATAAATTATCAAGTAACCGCCAGCACGTAGTTTGCATGTTATTCGCATCAACACTGTACAATAACGGTACGAAAAGCATGTCATGCCGCGTCACCTTCTAGGGCCCATATGAAATAAAACATTGTAGGTACAACATATTCACAAGGAAACCAAACAAAAGGGTCAAAACAAAGTCAAACTTTTTTTTAAACTTTTTCACATTATTTTGCATTTAATAAATATAAGACAATTGAAGTGCATTTTCTTTTAAAATATAAATTCCAATAAAAAATACAAAAACAATTTAACACGTAACTTTATGAATATTATGTACAATATACAATACAAATAATATTATTAAAATTTATTTATATTTAAAGAAAATCTCCATCATGTTTATTACTTGAAAGTAGCTTTTCTTTATAATAGTGAGCGCTTTAATTAACGCATATACGAGCAATTGTAATCGCATTTTATATCTGCGATGTTGTAATTAACCGGCATTACATTGGAAAGTTGTTTCCGTAATAAATTAACTCAAAAGATGAAAAATAGAACCTCTTTAGGATATTTTTGTTGTACGTCGGTTAAGAACCTTTTTCTCTGGAACGGTTAGAGGTATCAAGTTATAATTAATATCAAATAAAAAGATGTATGGTCTCTTGGTATTGTAGTAAAAAAATTTCAAGCTTCTAAGTCAACGCAATTAAAAGATACGGCCATTTACGTCACATATTTTGATACTTGCACTTAGTCATAGAAACCTGTAGGGAACTTCCCCTTTGACCATCACACCGTCACAAGTTAGAGAAGAAATCCAAAAACCATAAACTTGTATTTCTATTACAAATAAAAATACGAAAGTTGGAGTATCAACCGTGATGTAGACCGATGTATGCAAAGTTTAGTTACGTCCTTCAATTCGACTTAGCTATTTGTGAGAGCAATATTCAGGGCTTACCTTACTTATAATTTATGCATTTCAGCAAGTTAATTATTTATTATTATTATTATATTACAGGGTATTTTTGGAACGCTCCCGAAAACTAAGACAGGCGACAGCACCAAGTATACCTTTGATCATGGGTCACAAATAAATTCAATCCTGATGAAAAAAAAATCATCTTTTTACAACGTTTTATTAGCTTTATTCACGCGCCATCATGTTAGTACAGCTAAATGAAACGATAATTTCATAAAAAATATCATGAAAATACCGAAACATAAAACCAGCAGTGAAAACTGAATTGATATCACCTGACTAATAGAGGTTAATGTACGCGCGAACGGTGAAAAAAGAACGCTGGCCTTGAACTTGGGCACTGAGCGATTTATCACATATTGATACGAAGGGGGCGCGACGGGGGAACAATCCGCCAGTATTACTGTGCCTGCATGCTATTGGTTCCCGCGCTTTGTTCGCTCCAAAAATACAGTCGCATACACAGCTTACCAGCTTACTTTGCGACTCGCGACGATGTTTTAAAAAGGAAGGAAAGAAAAATTATTTATATCTATTGTTTTATGACTGAACTAGTGAACGAAATGGTAAATATGATAGGGGAAGGTGAATGGGGAAAATTGTGCAGTAAAGTTAAAAGTGTTGAGGAAGAATACCGAAAAACTTACCATGTGATCGACCTGATGACGGAAGCTCAAGCGACGATGAAAGTGATGATGAAGTAGTATCCAGTAACACCAACACACCATCAACATCTGGCTTCCATGTGACCCAAGACGACATAATGGACGGCGTGCCACCCTTAGCTTAAGTTTTCTTGTTACAAACTACTTTATATTTTACGATAGAAATAACAAATAATGCTCAAGTAAACATTATCCATTTTTAATTCCAACCTTTTCCAAAGTTCTAAGTAGCTAGTAAAGCACCTATTATGATTCTACAATAAAACAATTAATTACTTACTATAATATTATAAAACAATATCCCAATACCATGTATTACTTTAGAACGCGACTGTAACCATACTCCCTCCACTCGACCTGTATCTAGCTCGGTGCGAAACAATTATGTAACCCGGCGGGCTCGAGTCACCTCACGCTGTGACGCAGTAAGTTTTAATTTTGTCGGGGTTTGTTATAAATCGTAGTTTTTAAACAGTTCCATGTTGATTTTGTACACGCGTGCGCGAGCGACATCTCAATCGTTTTATTTATTAAATTGTTATGTTATTACTTCTGATTACGTGTTGGTATTATTCTTGTTGTTACGTTTTTTGTTTTAAAAATGCTTAACGCGTACGTTTATAGTGATTGTAAATACGGCAACATGTTATGTATCCGAACCTGGGTACACGAAGTATCGCTAAATAAATTGTTAAGACGTCGGAATGGAACAAGTGTGTCATACTGTGCAGTGCACTAAGTGTTGAAGCGTAATCGAATGCGCCCATACAAATTTCACAAAGTGCAAGCTTTAGTTCCGGCAATCACGACCACCGACGAGTTTTCTGCCGTTGGTTATTATACCAGCAACAACGTGTGCCTGGTTCCATTAAGCACATTATCTGGACGGATAAGTCGACATTTACCAGAAACGGCCTGTGGAACCGGAGAAATACACACGTGTATTCAGAGGCTAACCCGCACGTTGTTCGACAAACCGGGCACCAAACCCGATGGTCGGATAACGTAGGGCAAGTTTATTTAAGGATCGCATACTGGGACCAGTGTTTCTGCCACAGCGACTGAACGGACAGCGATACCTAAACTTTATAAATGAACAGTTGGTTGACATTTTAGACGACCTATCGTTGGCTGAATATCGCCGCACATGGTTCCAGCATGATGGTGCCCCTCCACATGTCGTGAGGTTCGTCCGTGAGCGCCTCAATGAGCTATTTGATGATCGCTGGATCGGCAGACTAGGAACACACGCTTGGCCACCTCGCTCACCAGATCTGACCCCGTTAGACTTCTTTCTGTGGGGTATGTGAAAGAAAGGGTTTTAATCGTGAGTCTGATAGTGCTGATGAAATACACCAAAGGATCGTGGATGCTTTCGAGAAATTACGTACGGACTGTGTCGAAGACCACACGATAATGCCCCGCCCGCACCCAAACCTACCTTGAAATGAATGGAGCACAATTTGAGCCGCATCTCATAAGACCACGGAGGATTTAGAGCGGTAAGCTGTTTCATAACTATTTTTTTTAAATAACTTAGTACTGGACTAATCTGAATAGGTACATAACTGAATACATGAGAATAATAAACATATCTACACGATGAATAAAAACGCATGACTCCAACCTTGGTTACATTTCATTTAAGTATTTTTCATTAGCGGGGAATCGAACCAGTTATTTGGGTTTATTTTACCTGTAAATTCGGGTTAAAGTAGCTACGTGGAGACAAGCACAGTGTCAAAATAGTAGGTTAAGTAGATAAGTTAGGTATTTAGACAAGTGTTGTAAATTATTAGGTATTGTGGTATGGCCCGCTAGTTACGGGCCGCGCGAATTTGCGTTCGCGCGTACATTGACCTTTAATCAGCTGATATAAATTCAGTCATTCCACTGCTGGTTTTATGTTTCAGTATTTTCATGATATTTTTTATGAAATTATCGTTTAATTTAGCTGTACTAACATGATGGCGCGTGAATAAAGCTAATAAAACGTTGTAAAAAGATGATTTTTTTTCATCACGATCGAATTTATTTGTGACCCATGATCAAAGGTATACTTGGTGCTGTCGCCTGTCTTAGTTTTCGGGAGCGTTCCAAAAATACCCTGTAAAATCAAAAATCTTAATAAAAAAATAGGTTGTATTTTATTCATATTACATATGTGCAAGTAAAATTGTAAGCAGTTATTTAAGTAGACAGTAAAAAAAAAATATATATATATATATATTTTTTTTATATTTTTATAAGATTTTTGGCTTGAATGCTTGTCCATTAAGCCACGTCTTCATTTATCTAAGTATCAAATGATAATAATCCTTATATGTCGATGCGTCACATTGCGTAGTTTTTGGGCGATTTTGACAGCAACTTGAGGCAGCAGACAGTTGGTGAAAGTATCTCAAGACGCCTAAGCAGACAGACACCTTATCTTAAAAGTCATATCACCATTGGAGCATAGTTCACATGCACTTACATTTAATACACAATATTGCACCACTTTTACATATCAAAACTTACTTCAAACCATTATTTAAACAATAATACAAGAGCAGCGATCCGCCGCTGGTCAAGTTCCCGCCAAAACTCAGAAATTTTACCTGCCTTTGTAACTTTACAGAATTTGTGATACAGTAACAGAATAACAGAAATAACAGTACAGAATACAGGCAAAAATTCTCAAGACACTTGATTCTATATGTGCATACATAATTAAGTTTATTCGGAACCCTCACGGTGCGAATCCTACTCGCTTTAGTCAAGTATTTTTTAATAAAAAAAAACTGCGGTTGTCAAACCGCTTGTCAAGTGTGGCAACTATGGCAAAGATCCCCCCTCTCCTATGAGGCAATTTATGGGCGAGGCCTGACTTCAGCATTGGACTTTTAATAGACTGTAACGATAAAGGTAGCGATATAATTTTTTTATTGTTACAACATCTTAATGAACGATTCGATATTTGATCTTTGTTCGCTTACAGTGGACAATTTCATCTTTGCAGAGAATAATATTAAACCGTTAAACATAGCCGTAAGGCAAAGATAATCAGTTGATTGCCAGTTAATGATTTCTCATTCAATCGAATACTGCATCTTCTTCTACCAAACGTTTATCCCGGTTGCTCATCCCGCCCAGCGCGGGAGAACGCAGGGTCCGCTTTCCTGCACTTCCTCCTCCACTTTGCCTGGTCTTCGGCGTCCCTCACAACTAGCCCATTGGCGCGCATGTCATCCTGCACGACATCAAGCCAGCGTTTCTTGGGTCGTCCTCTACTCCTGGTACCAGGCAGGGTCATATCCAGGCATTTGTTTCCCACGTAACTTGCCGGTCGTCGTAAGACGTGGCCGTACCAGCGGAGGCGACTTTCCTGCAGCTTGTCAGCAATGTCACAGACATGGAGGCTGCCGCGGATGTATGTATTCCGTACACGGTCTTTCCGCGTGACGCCACACATCCACCGCAGCATGTTCATCTCCGTGACATGCAACAACTGCCGTTGTCGCTCCAGCACCGGCCACGCCTCACTGCCGTACGTAAGGACAGGCCTTATGATGGTCTTATAGACCTGTCCCTTCAGCTTGACCGGCATTTTGGGGTCACAAATGACATCCGTCACCTCGCGCCATTTCGCCCAAGCCGCTGATATACGGGCCTTGATGTCGCGATCGATGTCTCCGGACGCATCAAGCACAGATCCGAGGTACTTGAAATTATCCGTGCGCTCGACGGTGTCGTCGCCTATACGGAGAGACGTCAGATCTGTGCTGTTGCAGGCCATATACTCCGTCTTCGCCACGTTTAGCTTCAGCCCGCCGTTCTCAAGCGCCTCCCTCCATACGTGCACGCGTCTGGTAAGCCGTCCTTTGTCCCCATCTACCAGTGCGATATCATCAGCGTACATAAGCAGCCAAGGCTGCGGTAGTTTTTGTACGCTGGCTGACAGTTCGTCTAATATCACACTGAAGAGATAGGGGCTTAAGACGGAGCCCTGATGCACGCTTACGGTTATGGGGAAGGGGGCGCTATCACCAACAGCGGTCCTGACTATTGAATCGGAGTTGCGGTACTTGTCACGTACGATTTCCACGTAGGTCTCTGGTACCAACTTTGACCGCAACGCCCACCAGATCATCTCCCTAGGAACACAGTCAAAGGCCTTCTGCAAGTCTAGGAATAAGAAATGCAGAGGCATATTCTTTTCCCTGTGCTTCTCCATGAGGATCCTTAGGGCGAATATAGGGTCCATGGTACCGCGTCCTGGTTGGAAACCGTACTGGGAGTCCGACACTGTACACTCCTGTCGGATCCTGGTGTCAATAATGCGCTCGAAGAGCTTCATGGTTTGTGACATCACCTTTATACCGCGGTAATTACCGCAATCCTGAACGGACCCTTTACCCTTGTGGACCGGCGTTATTAATCTAATATTAATTAAATTTAATCGAATACTGCATATTAAATAAAATTCAGGGCGTCAAACATCACTGTTAGCCTGTGACTACAGCTGTTACTAATTATTCAAAACATTGTGATTTAATATTAGAGATAAATAGGTTAAAATAAAATTTGTTTTATTTAATTTCTCTTCTGTAATTTTTATCTATTCGATTTGATGACGATATAGTCCTTATGGCAGAATCGCTGGAGGACCTAAGCACTATGCTCAATGACCTCAATAGTGTCTCCCAACGGATAGGTCTTAAATGAACATGGACAAAACAGAGATCATGTTTTACTTCCATGTCACACCTATGCCGGTAGTTGTTGGGAGCACTAAGCTCGAAGTTGTTGACGAGTATGTTTACCTGGGATAAATAGTCCGACTAGGTAAGTCCAACTTCAACCGAGAGGTCAATCGACGGATTCAACTCGGCTGGGCAGCGTTCGAGAAACTACGACACATCTTCTCGTTAGACATATCTCAAAATCTGAAAACGAAATTGTACAACCAGTGCGTGTTGCCAGTGATGACTTACGGATCTGAGACGTGGTCCTTCACTGCTGGCCGTATGAGGAATCTAATAGTCGCTCAGCGAGCTATGGAGAGGGCTATGCTCGGGGTTTCTCTGCGTGATAAACTTAGAAATGAGGATATCAGTAGTAGAACCAGAGTAACGGACATAGTCCAACGGATTAGTAAGCTGAAGTGGCAGTGAGCCGGCCATATAGCTCGAAGAACCGACAACCGATGGGGAAGAAAGGTTCTCGAGTGGCAGCCTCGTACCGGTAGGCGAAGTGTAGGGCGACCCCCACTAGATGGAGTGACGACCTGGTAAGACATGCAGGAAGTCGATGGATGCAGGTGGCTCAGGACCGTGCTTTGTGGCATTCCTTGGAGGAGGCCTATGTTCAGCAGTCCACTTATGAAAGGCTGTAATGATGATGATGATGAATTTTTGTATCGAAATGCAGAACCCAAGGAAAGTTTAATGTTAAAGAAGACAGGATTATTAAATTAAATATACGTAACCTAGTTTGGGATAAAGACGACTCGACGGTACGATGACCTGCCCTTTCCGAAAGTGTGAAAAGTCGACGCTAGTAATGAATAAACTTTACTCAATATATGAGATATTCCGGCATGATCTCATGGCGACATGGAGAGAGCGACTGTCGCAACCCCGTGCTGGGCACGCCACTATAGCGGCGATAAGACCCCTCTTTGAGGAGTGGCTTGAGAGACGCCACGGCGTCCTCACCTTCCGCCTGACGCAGGTCCTCACCGGACACGGTGTGTTCGGGAGGTTCCTGCACCGAATCGGGCGGGAGGAAACGCCCGGGTGCTCCCACTGCGAGGATCGACCGGAGGACACGGTGGAGCACACCGTGGAGGTGTGCCCTGCTTGGGCGGAGCACCGCCGTGTCCTCGTAGCGGCGATAGGCGGCGGCGACCTCTAGCCGAAGGAGGAGGTGGCGGAGCGGGAGAAGGAAAGAGCAGCAGCTTTCCTTTCCGGCCGCCGCGGGAGACGCCCCGGGCGTCGGGGGCTACGTCGTGGCCCCCAGCCACCGTAGGCGCGGGCATGTGGACGGCGAGCAATGGGTAGCTCGCCGTCCGTCCGTCTAACGACGACAGGCCGTGTCGACGGCGCGTTTTGTTCCACGCGCGCCTCAAAGAGCTGTCAGCAGCGTGAAGGGGCCCGCAAGGGCCGACGCCTGCCGGGGCTGCGGGCTGTTCGAAAGAGATACCGCGGCTCCGGAACGTAAGGGCACTGAAGGAACACGGATGGTTTTTAGTCAGTAAAAGTCTGACACTCCCTTCCGCTCCACCCACAGCGAAAGGCGTCATTAGATGATTTTCCATCCGCAAAAAAAAGGCCTTAGGAGTGATTTCATTTAAATAATGAAATCCTCGATTTCAACTGATTCTAATAGGTTTATGGGATCTTTTCCTCGATTCTGTTTGTAATGTTAGCTTGCTCAGTTAGCAGTTAGTGTTTTTTTTCTCGAACATGACCTTTTACAATTGAAAAAAGATCCCACTTTCGTAAAAAAAAACAACTAAAAAGATCAAAACTAACAAAGAGCTTATTTCAAAAAGTACCTAGTCGGTGGCATATGATCATAGATTGAACTGTAGTAACTGCCACTAACTGATTCTTCTTGTTTTTATATATATTGTTATCTTTTATAATAGTTTAGATACATAATTTGATTAAGTTAATAGTAGCTACATTCTGTTATTTACCATTGTTGCTTTTCAGATGCGTTTATCATCCGCAGAAAGATGTCGCAAGTATCGCGAAAAACTAGAAAAAGACAATCCAAAAAAGTTTGAAGAAAGGAAAAAAAAATTTGGAAAGAAAAAAAGCTAAAAACCGAAAAATAGGCGATATGAGCGAAAATGAAAAACAAGATGTGAGGAAACAATGGAGGGATGCTAAACGTAAAAGAAGTTGAATAAGAAAATAATACATTGGTAGTCGAAGCTGAAAGGGCACGTCGTCGCTATCGTAGCCAAGTAGGGCAAGAAAATAAAAAAAAATTAAAAGTAAAAATAGAAGTTCTGCGTCGAAAAACTGAGAAGATAAGAAAAAAATTAACACGCTCAAGAAAAAAGTACGAAGACTGACTGCTGAATTGGACAAGCTTAAATCACAAGAGAAATCGAGAAAAACTGTAACAAACCAGTCACAATCAGTTGAAATCGAGGAACTTCACTATCTAAATGAACTTACTCCTAAGACTAAACTTAACATTTTCATTGAGAAAGAACTTCTGATATTTCAGAGGAAGCTAAGAGTTAAACAAAAACTTTTACAACAGCATGTTCTTGAAGAGTCCGTAAAAGAAACGTATAAACTTAGTAAATCATTCCAAGAAAGAAAAATGTTGAAAAAGTTTACAGAAAATGAAACAGGCAAGAAATGTAACAAAAACTAAGCAAAATGCTTAGGTATAAAGAGTGGTGTAAAAGATACTACAGAATCAAGCAAAATAGAATAAAAACAGCATGTGATTTGCAAAAATTCTTCTAAAAAGTTCGTAGAGATAGATTCAGCAAAAATATGATAAAAACTGATTAGTCTTCCGAAGATACGGATACGGAGATCGAATATGCTGAAAGATATCTATCTGATTGGAATGAAGCTCAATATTTTGATGATAATGATACAGAAGAAAATGAAACCTGCAGAGAAAAAACAAAGAGAATAATGTTATCTGAAAAAATAATACAGAATAAGACTGAACCAGAGATTGAAAACAACTTAAGAATAGAAAATTAATATTAAAAACAAATACAAGAGAATAAAGGGTGTTACAGGTAAAATTAGATAGTGTCATGCAAAAAGAATCAGGACGTAAAGGAAAAAAAGAACCGAAACAGTGAAGTAAAAATTCTCGCCGATGTAAGGAAAACGCCTGAAAACAGTAGGTTATATTTTAAAACATTTTGTAAGCTTACAGAAATAGGCTTACAGTTTGATGTCAGTTCAGTGAAAAAACCGCCATCTAATAATAGTAAATCGGAGAAAGAAAATACTGAAAATATATATTAAAATGATATTCCGTCCTTTTCTGAAGTTAATTCCACAATAAAACAAGAAGCGAATGTAGAAAAATTTTTTTTAATAAATGACGTTATTTTAGTCAGATATTACGTAAGATAAATATGGAGGTACTACGTAGGATATGTTCAGAAAATTCACAATGAAGATGGTAAAATTTTATTCACGATCTCCTTCCTAAAGACTTACAGTCTTTCAATTAATCCCCAAAACTGAAATTCATACTACCAAAAAAAGTTGATCTCGACATTATTACAAGCGATTCGATGGTTAAAAAAATAAGACTATTGCAAGATTCCAAAGATTACTATTTGATTGATGATTTTGACGAAGTTTATTTTGTTTAGCTGCCTGTGTCTTTCTAACACTAAAATTAACAATGCTGCTAATAAAGCAGTATTGTTAATTTTAGTGTTAGAAAGACACAGAACTATGCAGGATATACAGCGTCATGTCTTCTCAAAACTGGAATAATATTAAAACAATACTGCTTTAACATGTCATAGTAGGCCACATGACTAATTAGTTTAATTAGTAAGGATTTTGTTATTTATAACCCTCAACGCAAACATAAGTTTAATGTGTGTATCTGCCTGTGGCATCGTAGCTCTCAAACGGATGAACCGCTATTGTTTTTTGTTTGAAAGGCGACTTGATCGAGTGCTTTTAGCTATGATTCGAAATAATTCTGTTCAGCCGTTTGAAAATCAACTTTGAGGTCTTTTCTAGTTTTAATTTTTAAGGGATAATTTTATGTCGTGGGTATGTTTTAAATTAAAGTTTTGTGCCATTATTAGTGTAAGAACAAACGATAAATGTATTATATTATATATAAGTACAATAAATTTTGTCAATAAAAACAGTAAAATGTATCAATGACTAATACATTATTGTAAAGATTTGGTTATTGTTTTTAAGTGAAAGAAAAACAAAGGTGTTTGGTTTGTACTACTTATTAAATATTTTTTATGTGAATTTTATTTATTTTAAGTCAATTACCTAAAATCTTCCGACCATATATACACACCCTAATAATTCTATTGTGCTACATTTATGTTCCAGTGTGATACATTCCGTTGTATTTCCGTTGTGCGATTACGTCACAAATTTGGTCCTGACCCATTTATCTCATGAGTCACCATGGCAGATAAAAAGAAAAAATAATGATATACTTTTTAATTAAAAACTTCTTTCTCAACGTTTGTAGTTATAATGATTTCTCATATATACGCGAATACCACACTGTACACATAAATATTTTATTAATTTTAAACAGTAGATTATTATAGGCTGTTATAGATAGAATGGCTGGACACTTTGCTATTTTGCTACTGTATATTCGGCTTCATAGTCTCATGATTATGTAGGGCTTATAAAAAAAGTATGTGACAACTGTGTCACTTGCCTAGCATATCATAAAAAGCGACAAATGGGTTAAGGACCTTGTGATTGTGGGCTACGGTTTATTGCGCCATCGCTTGTTGGGCTAAACACTTATAACTTCGTTAACAATGTTACATCTATATCTATATGTTCACGCCCTGAGTTGCCCCGACAAAGGTTGACTGGACTAGGGCCCATGAGTAATCCAATCGACGGGCAACAGAGGACGGGGCCCAATGCCCAATGGATATGTAGTATATAAGGCTAGGTAATTAATACGAACTTACCGGATTCCGAATCGAGGACCGACCTCAAGGCGCGGTCAGGCGTTAAGTATGTGCATGTAAATAGTGTGTGATAGTGTGTATAAATGGAACCTGACGGCCCGATGTAATCGGACAGGAGATCCACAGGCGCTGCTGTTCTCCCAATGTGAGCTCCCCCCAGGGGTAGTTCACCAATTGCAAACCTCTGCCTTCCTTTCACTATTTCAGTTTATCAACTTTATTGTACGTTTAATTAACTTCAAAGTCAACCAATTCAACGTTCATCGGAATCAAACACGTGATTCACGGCACAACTAATCAACGGTCGATCAAAGTTCAACTGTATGTTCACTTAGCAACAAAATTATAACCACACGTACGAACGCGATCTCTTCTCGAGCCACAAAGTTCAGCGTTCCACACGACAAGCAAATTCTTTCGTACGATATTAAACTGCCACGAACAAAATAAATATTGCCAAATGCACTTCAACATGCAATCACTATACAAATTGACGTAAATTAACACAAGCTACAACTCGTCGGCGCAAATTAATGGTAATCAGTTACTTTAATCACTCAAAACTCAAATTAGGCCTCGTGTGACGTAACGCTCAAAACAGATACTCCATTCGAGGCGGTCATAAAGAGACGCAAATCTTCGATAGTAAATTAAGCGCGCACCATTACTCAAATTCTAGACCATCAAATCAACACTGGCCGCGCGCAACCGATCCAGCGGTCGCAGACAATACAATGTTCCACGCGTCGAGCTACTGATCGCTCGGCTCAGAGACCCACCCGAGAGAGGGGGCCAGAAATGACCTTTACAAAGTCAGCGGAAGGACGCGCGTGTTGAATGCAAATCTCCAATGCAAATATTTGGCCTAAACACTATACCTAGTCAGGTCATAAATTCTGTCACATGTTTAATATAAAATAATTGAAACAAGTTTATTCATTATGTAACCATTTACATACCAAAATGAACTTAACAAAACATAGATTCTTATAACACTGAAGTTTATTCAAAATGAACTCCGTGATTTTGAATACAGGCCTTCAATCTGCGCGGCCAGTCGTCTATGGCAGCACGAACGAGGTCCATGTCAATATCGGCGGCTGCCTTAATCAAGGATGTCTTAAGTGACTCCAAATTGGGATGAGGCTTTGAGCACGCCTTTTCCTCCAAGTGTTGCCATATCTTGTAATCTAACGGATTCAAATCTGGACTGGAGGAGGGCCAGTCTTCGTGCCGAATGAAGTCGATTTCACGCGCCGCCAGCCAGTCTTGTGTGCTTTTCGCTCTATGAGCTGGCGCCGAATCTTGTTGCAATACCCAGTGCCTGTTATTGAACATGGTATGAGAAACAGGTTCCACAATGTTCGTCAGAAATGTATTTTGATACACAACTGCATTCGTTTTTACACCTTTCTCACAAAAATGTACCTCTGTTAAGCCCCAATAAGAAACTCCCAACCATACCATGAGCGAGGATGGAAAATGACCTCGTTGGACACGCGGAATACGGTTGCTCGCTTCTTCACTACTGTGTGCGTACACCTTATCATTTTGTTTGTTGTAGCTCTCTTCTACGGTAAAAATTTTTTCATCCGAAAAAAGAATTTCCCGATATTTTTTTCCCGCGTACCGCTTCAACAAAGCGCGTTATCTCTTCAGTCTCAGGTCCATTAGACGAGCATTCAAACGATGTCCTGTTTTTCTTCGATATTCCCGAAGCCCTTAGTCTTCATTTAACACCCTTTTCACCGTGATTCTGCTTAACCCCATCTGAAGGGCCAACAGTTTCTGCTTACGTTTGGGATTTATTTGAATTCGCGCCTTCACAGCTTTTATCACTGTTGGAGTCCTAACAGACCGAGGGCTACCACTTCTTGACCTGTCATCTACACTAGAGTCTTCATTGTATCGTTTGATGGTACGATAAACGAATCTTTTGGTTATATTCAAATTTTTCAGTATGTCAAAAATTTGAATTGGCGCGTAACCGCAACGATGCAACGCAATAACTGCAACACGGTCTTCTTTAAGCGTCCACTCCATATTTAAAAATGAGTAAAATTCTAAAAGTATACAGTTTTATTTTCATGAACAATTCGAAATACGAATTCAATAAACTTTTTTGTGGCCAGCATTCTAAAAGAAAACTTTTTACTGTGTGACAATACTTATGACCTGATTGTGTATATAGATTTCAGGCGATAAAGCCATGCTGAAGCTATATTATGGTTGTAACAAGAGTGGGTCGGCTCGACCGGGGAAGAACCACGCAGTCACAAAATACTAGCGTAAAATAGTAGGTCAATTGCTGCTGTGCTTAGTATGGTTAGTGTAGAAAACTACTCTCTATGACTCTTTTTACTGGAAACGAGATATTCCACCTTGGTCCTGAGGGTTGACAATGCATCTGCATTTTGATTCTTATCGAGCATAGATGTAGATGTCTGTGGCAGCGCTGTCGTCGCGCCACTAGCGAAAAACAACGAAGCCTAAATCGCGCTACCAAAGTTCCGAAGTAAAAGCAGTATATATAAAATAGCTCCGATCTACCTCTTGGTGTTGACCGCTTCCCGGGCAAAAAACCTTGCCCGGCGGGGGATCTCCCCTTTTCATTCCACCGGCTACATGTCTATGAACCACAGCATCCACCTACCATCAGGTGGACTGTGTGCTCGTTAATCACCCGTATTCTATTTAAAAAAAATGGAATGGTTGGACACTTTGCTATTTTACTACTGTATATTCGGCTTCATAGTATCATTCTTGTATAAGTTTGTTTTGATTAAATAACTAAATTATAAATAATAGCAAGAGCAGAGATCTAAGAACTTTAACACAGCTTAATGTTCAATGAAGTATACGTGAGCGTTATTACGAGAGTTAGTTTACGAAAGCTTGTTTTTAGTTGTGTATAATTATATTTTGGAAGTACAAGTAATATAAAATAAACGTTTTGCTTTGTTATTTATGACCTTTTCCCCTCAGAATGAGGGTGACAAAAGTGCACAGGTTTACGTCACTCACCATAAGATGCCTAGCACGAAATGCTATTCTTTAAAGACGGAAGAACATGAAAGCGTGAATTGCAGGTGCCTGCAATTCTTTATGTCCTTCTGTCAAAAAGAGTAGGCTTTTTATTGAAGATCCCTAATTCGTATCGGTTCAGGAGAATTGTAAGTACGTTTTTGATTGCTCAAATATTTTCTTGACGCGGTTACTTTTGGCGGTCGACCTGCCATCGCTTCATTTCAAATGATTCCTCGTTCTCTTTTGAATTCAGTAAACAAATAAAAACTGTTGCTCGTATTATTTTATTCATTCTTATTAACATTCTTAATAACTTAGCTTTAAACTTTCTTAATAGTCATATATTTCGTGGTTCTGTCCGTTGTTGTAATTCTTTTAGTGCAGGCAAGGAGGATTGGTGTGGTCGAACTGTAGTTACACTATACTGAATGTATAGTGCGTTACGTTGTCTTATTACTGATAATGATTAAACTGCGTAAGCAAGAGAACAAGTTGAACATCCGCTCTCACATTTTTATTATTTTTAACAGTTAATGCTATCCTGATGTATTTCTGAGATCATAATTGGAATCCTCTGTTGAAATTCTCCGACATATATAATATTATGCTTGCTGCGAATTGAATATACCGCGAAGTGGCGGTGTAAGAATATCTACTACCCCATATCGTAAGAGATGACAACAGCATCTTGCTGATAATAACTCGAAATAATGAAAAACTGCAGTTTACAACCCGCTTGCCACGCGTATCAACTACTCACGAACTTTAATTATATGCGATAAGTTCGATTGTGAATTGAATGGTTGCAAAGTGGTCTATACGAGCAAGTTTATGTTGAAGGCTTGATTAAAACTTCATCGAAACATCGAAACTTGCGACACGACCGCATCTATCGTGGCGTGTTGTCTTTGTTTGCGATAGTCCGAACACCAAGCTAATCAGTAATAAATGTTAAGAAAAGTAGTGTCCGTGTTGAAATTAATAAATAAAAATTATGAAATAAAGAAAAATAAAAGAAGAAATAATAAATCATTAAATTGAAAGAATTTAATATAGCGGGTTTATATAGCTGCCCTGTTTTATAGCTTGAATCACTATAGAACTGTCGTAACGGATTGATCGACGGTCTGCACTACCGTCGCTACGTGAATGACCCCTGGTAACGATGTTGAATAACTTGCCAGAGTCAAAAAAATAAGTAAAGATTATCTAATTTCTTTTTCATGCCACTTGTACAGCTGCAGTGTGTGTGTGTGTGTGTGTGTGTGTGTGCTGCACTGGCTTTATATACGTATTTGTATATTCCTGCTTCATTTTTGTTTCATCTTGAGCTAACTAAAAATTTTAAATACCATTTGAATTACTTTTTTAATGTTTGAAAAATTAACACAACTTAAAATGTAAAATAGTTCAATTATATTTAATATAAACATTTCAATTATAAAAGCTCAACCCTTACATAAAATATTTAATTAAACATTAAGCAATGTTTATTCATAACAAGTGTCCGAGGGACAGTTACTATAAAGTTTATTTTTGGAAGCAATACCAGACTGAAACTAAAGAATACCTGTGAGAAATGCTTTCTGTAACTGCAATTATGATCTTATATAGATTATATATTGAAATGTACATACATATATCCAACATATAAAAACATTCATGTGTCAATTATAAAGATAAACGAACATTGTTCCAGTCGAGATATTCTGTAGAGGCAATTTAGATTTGGGAGGACGGCTTTTGTCTCTGGATGTTAATTTCCTTCGCATTATACGACGCTGTGCTTAATGCGTACGACATTGTCAACTGTTAATTAACAGCGATATGTGCTTCGTCGGCTACAATTTGAACAGTGTTTATCTTGGAAAAGTATGTATATAAATGTCAAAGTTTTGAGTGACAAAGGGACTCAATAGGCCGTATACCTGATAGTGTTTATGATTATGATTTTTGTCTTCATCAATTTATAAACGGTCCAATGCTAAGTGTGGACCTCTCACGAAGCAGAGTGAATGCCGGAATCGCCATGGTTAGCAGGTGGATTGTATTGCCTATTGCATGATTGACCGGATGTATGGACGTAAGCTACCGTCTTCTTCGACACCGTTATAGGTGTTTAAAATTCAATATACGAGGGTGGATTGAAAAGTACTCGGCCTAACCAAGAAAATAAACACATACTAAATCAGTTATATTTTTATTTTTCTATATAATCACCATCAAGTTCAATACACTTTTGCCACCTCCCCTTCAAAGCATTTAGACCGTTGAAAAAAAAAGATTCTTCCTTTGAGTCAAAATATGCGTCTACAGCTGCTTTGACCTCGTCGTTTGTCGAAAATCTTTGACCTCCCAAGTGCTTTTTTAGGTTAGGGAACAGAAAGAAGTCTGATGGTGCCAGATCAGGTGAATACGGCGGATGCGGTAACAGTTCAAAGCCACAGTTGTGAATTTCAGCCATTGACTGTACTGACGTGTGAACACGGGCGTTATCTTGATGAAAGAGGACTTTTCTTCTGAGCATTCCTCGACGTTTTTCTTTTATTTCCTCTCGTAAACGACGTAGTAAGGTGCAGTAGTAATCAGAGTTTATAGTCTGACCCCTTTCAAGATAATCAATCATAATCACACCTTTCGAGTCCCAGAATACTGAAGCCATCACCTTATTTGCCGACAAAATCGACTTAGCCTTTTTAGGGGGTGGTGAACCAGGTCTTCTCCACTGTTTTGATTGTTGTTTTGTTACCGGTGTACAGTAATGAACCCATGGTTCGTCTATAGTAACAAAACGATTCAAAAAATCATCTGCATCGGCTTCAAATAACTCCAAACAGTCGCGTGAAATAGTCAATCGCGTCCTTTTTTGTTCAACTGAAAGCAGTCGCGGAACCCACCTCGCAGACACCTTGTGGAAACCCAACTCGTTGACAATGATGTTTTAAGTTCGTTCATAAGAGATGCCTATAATCTCGGCTATCTCTCTTATTTTTAATCTGCGGTCTCCCATTATTAAATCAAGTACTTTTTTAATTTTTTCGTCAGTAGTTGACGTCGAAGGCCTTCCAGAGCGGGGTTCATCTTTCACACTCTCTCTACCACGCTTAAATTCTGCTATCCATTTTTTGACGGATGAATATGACAGAGCACAATCGCTTAATGTACTGACCATGTCATCATGGATGGCTTTTGATGATAGCCCCTTCTTATGGAGGTACTTAATGACGGCACGCTGCTCGATTTGCTCCATTCGCGGAAATTATGTCCGATTACTTTGTTAATAAATTTATAAAATCACAACTAATTATCGCACACGTTTCGAACTTCACACAATGAACTAGTCTGAACTGAACTAAATAATGTGGTTAGATTTGATTTTTAGAATTGAATGGATCTGTGTTAGGCCGAGCACTTTTCAATCCACCCTCGTATAATGCTCGCTCAGCGTTCACAAGTAGATTTGCCCATAGATGTGAGTACAGGCAACTCTTTCATGAAGTTTATGGTAATTGCTTAATTCTCGTAAAGTCTCAACTTTGGACCTACATTTGTGGTAGAAATAGAATCTATGAATATTCATGAGAAAGCGCATTGACTGAGCACGTTGATTGATTGCAAGACTTAGCACAATGCACAACAAATATTACTAAAAAATCATGAAGCATTTTTATAAGCTACGAAGCCATGTGCTAGATTGCTTAAATTGCGAGACTCCACTTCGAAACTGTTAAACAAGACTAAAAGGTTACTCATATCGCTTAAAATTCTATACCGAGTACGTGAACACTTTAACGTGTCTAGAGTCAAAATTAGTTTTCTCTCCCATTCATTCCCGACATTACTACGGTGAAATGCATTTAGACCCCATTTCGTCTAGTGGGTGTCGTAGAAGGTAACAATGGCAAGTAATGTTTTCTTATATTTACTCGAACACTTCACATTGTAGTAAAATTAAACGCTACAAAATCCGTAAAAATAACTTGACTACGCCAATTGTCAAAAAGTTTATGACTTGTGAGGGATAGCAGTATCACAGAAGTTAAATATCCAGACTCATGACGAGGAGTAGAGTCAATGATACAAGACGTATGGTACTGCGATCGTCAATCCCTTGCTAAGAGTGTCTATTGAGGCAAATCAAGGAGGATTTGCTAATTAGGTCAGTGTTGTTTAACGCCTTTGTATTTCTATTGGGCTCAAAGTGGAAGTGCGAATACACCTTGGTTTAGCCGGCAACATCTAGAAGTTACCGGCTAAGCCGAGGAGAGATAAATTTAACCAATCGCAATAGGCTGTACCTAGGCGCAGCCTTTTGCGGTTGGTTTAATTGATGTTTGAAGTTATGTCGAATTTTATGTTATTAGTTAAAAAAGATAAAATTGATGTTTTATTTCGTACTGCACCTTCAGAAATTCAGTCCACTTCCGATGGACGTCAAGATCGGGACCATTCCATAGGGACCCGTAATCTTAGTCGTCTAAACTTTCTTGAGAGGGATGACAGACGTCCTCGTGTGGCACTCCTTCTCAGAAGTCACGCCCATCTCTTTGTTCTCGAACCCAACGTGGTGTGATATTAGTTTTTTGGGGTAGAAGGTCACTGACCAATCCCCCCTGACTGTTAGATCCTTTCAGTTGAAGGATTGACCCTTTCAATGATACTAGGAATAATCAAATTTTCTCCCAATAACTAAGGTAACTGAGTTAAGCTTATAGATGTGCCAACACGAAAAAAACAACTCGTATTAACTCGGGTTGAAATTCACGCAACTAGAGTTAGCAGGACGTAGCAGAGTAAATTAATCGTAAACTCTATGTTGCATTGGGACAGCTTTCATTACTAAATTTAGTAATGAATGTTCTTCCAAATTGTACTGTGTTGTAATTTATTTCTGGAAGAGTCTGTCCAGCAAAAGTCAACACAACACTCTTTCACAACTTTATTAATTTTGACATTAAGTCTGTGGGCTTTAATGACCGGTCCACATTTTGGGGGTAAGAAAGGTCTGACACTAGATTTTCTAAAGAGTTATACCTCGATAGCGTTACCGAAACTTCTTCAGTGACATCGTGAAAAAATGCAAAATGACAAAAACCAAAAGAAAAAGAAATACTATAAGATATATTACGTGACAACGACACAATGAATATGGTGCGAAAGAGATAAGACTGGGAAAAATATGTTAAATTTCTCTTATGTCTGCTACCGTATTATAACTTTTTTGTTATTATTTGTGAAAGAGTGAGATGTAAACAAAACTACAAGAGTGTGAACAAAACCACAAGGGTGCGTGAAAACACAGAGGCATTGTCCTGTCTTAGCCTTGGTTATTCGATTTAATGCTTTTACAAAAATTTCCAGGTAAGATTGGTAGGTTAGTCAAATTATCAGAGGTACTGTAAATAAACTCAACATTATAGTGATGTGATAGCTTAGCAAAACTATATACTGTACACCCAAGTATACAAACTTATGTTAATAGAGACCACAGGAGCTTGTTAATCATAATAAAAAAAAACGTTTCGTAGTTCGGGTTTTCTCAGAGGTCAAAAGAAACAATTTATTTTACTAAGGGTGAACAATGGGTCTTTCTAGATGATAAAAGGGCACAATACGACTATTTTCTTGATATTGAATAGAAAACTTATTAAATTAAAAGCTCTAAGCGTTCAATGCTCATAATGTCATTAGTTTTTATTTAGAACATTTTATTCAAGGTATTGATGAACTTAACGACTATTATTTAGTTAGGTATGCTCACTTTATGCGGACAAGTTTGTGGGAACTGGGCTACGTTGTTGTGGTCACGGGATGAAGAGACTTGAATATTTCATGACCGAAGGGGTACTAAGATATCATATAAGGAAGCAAATAAGAATTTGACAACTTAAGACAAAGTTTTGATGAAAGTGACTTTATATTTTTGTATTTCTTTTTTTTTCTCTTAATTTTTTATTCTCAATAAGTAAAACCGAGATATTAGAGTCCGACAATTACCTTCGTAATATATAAAGTAAATTCGTATTTCCTAATATAATAAGTATCGCATATGAAGAAAAAAAAACAGTACATAATCGCAGAAACGCTGTATGATTTTAGATCCATGCTGAATGACATTAATCAAGGAATGTATTACTCTCTGCCGAGAGACTTTGATACCGTATTCTAACGGGTAGGTAAGTACTTACACTACAAGCATAAGTGTATGCCTGTAGTTTTGGGAAGACTATGTTTTAAATAAGTTTTACTTGATTTTAATTATATTTATGAATACAGTACAGGCATACTCGAAAATAAATAACATGTGGTTCTCTATGTTACCACGCTTACGCGGTTGTCTTCACAAAATGCTGGGCTGAAGTAGTGTGGAAAATCTGGGAAAAGTATGTAAGAGAATTTATAACGCTATTTAGCTTTGTTGATGTAAGTCTAATTCTTCCTGCTTATAGAGTAAGAATTAATAAAGAAAGAAATACCCAAAATATTGTATCTTCTGATAACCACCTCATATAAACACCAGATATTATAAAGTACAGTACAATAAATACACAGTTGACGCATAATAGACGTGAAATACTTATTTGATCTAAAGCGATAGTTGTATGAAACTACTAACTTGATCTAAACTTTTTAATAAGAGATTCCCTTGTCTAGTATTAAACTGTTAGGATGACAGAGATAAAGCAGAAGACCGACGATAGTTCTTGTACTGTCTGTGTGTATTAATATGATAGTCATACATTAAGATCTTAAATAAATTAAAATATTAGAAAACATTTTTCCTCGTAAAGAAACCTTAATTTTGAAGCCTCAAGAACTTTTCATTTATAATGCTTATTATCCGTTTCTAAAGGTAGACGTTCTTATTCACTCATCATATTTCTTCGTTTCTTCTTGAATCGTTATTCTAAGGAAATGTATTTTATTCACGAAGTTGTAATACATTTTTCAATTGACAATTTTTTTAAATGCTACTCATTTTCCAAATTTTTGAAAATGTATAAAAAGTAAAAATAAAAAAATTGTAATGAAATTGACTCATTTCCCATTTTATTCATTTGAAATACATCATATTTTAGTTATATGTTACATTAGTAAAATGGAACACTTCTATGTCGTAGACTATGTCAGAGACTTTCACCTAGAAAGTTAGTACTCGTATTTGGTAATTATAAACATTTTTTTTAATATGCAGTTTCCCTAAATACGTGCAAGAGATTAGTTTTAGAGAGTGAATTGGGAATTTCGAGGTCATCTTTGAAGTACAATTAAAAAAAATTATCATTTACCCATTATTTGGCGTTGAGTTTGCCATTTTATTAATTTACCATATTTTCGTTTTATTTGACGAAGGCATGATGCATATTGGTACAAGAGTGAGACACCACGTAGTGGCAATATAAGAATTTCCACTACCCCATATCGTCCCGTGGGTGTCGTAAGAGGCGACAGAGGGAAAATAAACAGGAGGTGGGCAGCAGCGTCTTCCTTTTGTATTCTTTCAATTTTAGCACTACGGATTTTATAGTGAGAACTCCAAATTAGGCTGCAGTATTCTAATTTGCTCCTTACCTAGCTATTAAACAGTTTTATCGTAGTAGAGGTCTGCCTGAACTCATTGGAATTTCTAAGCACAAAACCCAGTACCTTTGTAGTTGATATAATTACATAACCGATATGAGTGGTGAATTTTAATTCGCTGTCAAGGTCATGAATCGCTTGAACTACAGTCAATTTATCAGTGCCGATATAATATTTACTCTGCACAATGTTTTCTTCCTTGTATGCCTAATTAATTTATATTTAATAGGATTGGGGACCATTTGGTTGTTATTATATACCATTGGATTAGGCGGTTAAGATCTTCTTGCAACAGTTCTACGTCAGAGTTGTTTGAATATTTTTTAAATATTTTGAGATCATTCGTAAACAGATAGGACCTTTGAGTGCTGAAAGACCGAGACAGTGTCATCTATAAAAATATTTAAAAAAAAGTTATTTATCGGGAACATAAGGAATTAAATTATTAATAGTAGATCTACCAAAGAAGAACAATGCTGCTGCGAGCTGATACGTAGTCTCAGATCAATATGATATGAATAATATATTGATCTCAGACTTTTGCACAACGCAAAGGGGGCTATATTCGTAGTTTATTTGCATTATGAGTATATCTGCAATAGAACAAAAGTAGTCGAGTTAGGCCAACGAACGAATTGAAATGGCAATAAGTCAGCCATATGAACTCAAAGAAACGACAATCGATATGGAAGAAAGTTGCTTGAGTGGCAGGTTCTTGCCTATATGTGAAATGAAGGCCCCCATTTGGAGGGAGGATGTCGATATATGGAGGAGGCTCACGACTGTGCTTTTGAGGTTTTGCCTGGCTTATGTTCAACAGTGGATTTCATCCGTGGATGCAAATTTTTTGAGGCTCTCACCCGTGGCTGCGAATGCGGATATGCTCTGTCTATCGTGTTGGATAGTTTTCATGAAATATAGTTAGTTTAACTTCATTAACAAATGAATATTAAATTTTAGTATAAATTAATAAAAAAATAAACTAAAAAGTAAAAATTCAAAACTTCATATTCATCAAAACTCACTCACTCACAATTGCCTAAGTCGTAACGCTTAGCAGGTGGATTGATCGCTGTAAATGTCCTCTCGCACCTTTGGTGCTGCTGCCCCTTGTAAGTCTGGGTTTTTCAGTTCTAGTGCAAACGAGATGGTTCTACCGCCACTTATCGGAAGTTATTAGATTTCTCTAGCTTTTTCAATAGTCGCCTCGTACGACACCCACGGGACAAAATGGGGCGATTTATTCGTTCTCTTGCACTAATAAGTACTTACGCTATTTATGCTATGAAACTTAGGTGGTATTTTAGTAGGTATTACGACATGAAAACTACTTATACTCGTACCTGTAATACTTTCGAATTATGTTAAAAGTAATTATACACATAAACACGAAAGAATAATTTCAGATCATAATTTTCTCTAAAAGAAAATGTGCTGCAAAATTCAATGAATACCGAGGATATCTTTAAGTGTTTCAACTTTGAAGATAGATATTTTATCATAGCAAAGATTTATTATCCCCGCTCTTTGGCGAATGACGTGAAAAGTGGGCTTATTGAATGATTTTAATTAACGTTAATAATAATAATAATACAGCTAGGTGGACAGAGAAGGTAAAATAACCCGCACACATGTACGCACGCACATAAACACGCACACACACACACACGCGCACACACGGACGTGCACACGCACACGCACACGTACACGCATACGCACACGTACACGCATACGAACACGCCCACGCACACGTACATGCACGCGCACACGCACATGAAAACGCACACGCATATGCAAACGCACACGCACATGAAAACGCACACGCATATGCACACGCAAACGAACTCGCACACGCACACGCACACACAAACGAACTCGCACACGCACACGCACATACAAACGCACACGCATACGCACATGCACACGCGCACGCACATGCACACGCACAGGCACACGCACATGCACACGCACGCACAAATGCAAACGCACACTTAAACGCACACTCACACGCACACGCACACGCAGTGGACAGGATTGACAGGATGGATAGGGCAGTCATGCTTTGTGCTATAGCCCCTAGGATTCTGCTTAGTATCGATGCGGCTTTTTTGCGCATTATGGCGTCAAACCCATCGGTGCGGGCCTCGCAGAACATGCCTGAAACGGTGCAGAAGCGGGGCAGCCCCAAAAAAACTCTAAATGCATTGTTATATTGCACCTATAATGCTTTATACGCCTTTTGTGTGTAGTTCACCCAGAGGGAGCATGAATAGAAAGAATGGCAGTATGCCCTAAAAAGAGTTATTTTAACGGCACTACTGCATCGTGCAAACCTACGGGCCAACATATTACTCTGGGTCGCTAAAACCCTACGCTCCCTCTCCGTGTCCATTTCATCTCACAAATACACGGTCAGGTAGTTTCGCAAGTATCTGAGTTGTGATACCCTCGATAGAGCAGTGTTGTAGAGTCTGATAGGTGATATGTATGATATGTATGTGGTGATAGGTGATATGTATGGGACTCTTGTCATTGGCTTAAAACAATACAAACTCACTTTTCTTTATAAAGAAGACCGTGTTCATTTGCATAAGCCTCACAGATTCCCAGAAGCTTTCTGAGCGCACTGACCGAGGGCAATACCACGTCGTCGGCGTAACTTAGGCTGTTGACACACTTTCCATCCACATGGCAACCGACCTTTGTGCTGTTGAGTCTCTCGAGCAGCTCATTTCTATACAAGTTAAAAAGTTAAGGTGAACTAATTCCACTTTCTCTTGTATGATTGTACCAATAGCGGAAGATACCCAGGAGGTTTACAGAAAAATTACATTCGGCAAATTTTTTCCATAGAATGTGATACGACACCAGGTTAAAGGCTCTCGACAGGTCTAAGAAGCATCTATTAACCGGGTTCTGCGACCTGTATAATATCTGACTGTATGTTTTAAAACCTAATTTTGTAAATTCTGTTGACAGCCCTGCACTGAAAAATAACTGTGTATCATGAAGCTGACGAACTTTTTCTAACTCATTGCTTAGTAGCCTGTCGAGGACCTTTGCCGTCACTGTTGCTAAAGAGATAGGGCTGTAATTGCTCTTATCTGAAATGTCTCCAGTGTTATTCTTCACTATTGGTACAATTCTCGTTTTAATCAAATTTCTAGGCAGATATGCATGACTTATGCACAGTGAATAAAACATGGAGAGGACTCGAGTAAGGTGAAAACCAGCATGCTGTAGATGTTCTATGCTGAGCTCGTTATGTCCTGGAGACTTACTCCTAGACGTACTTCCGATTATCTCTCTGATCTGTTTAGCGGAAAATCTAATTGGTGTTTCTATTAGATTCGGCTCAGCATCGACTATCTGTTGTGAAGAACTGAGAGGAGACTATACACTAAAATAATTTTTGAACATATTGGCTATGGCCTCTGAATCATATACATACTCCGTCAACGCTCATAGGTATGTCTGGTTTGACATTTAATTTAGTTTCTTTCTAAAATTTCCCAAAATTATGTTCTGTATCATATGAAGCTATGATATCCATTTTAATTATATCTTTATTATTTTGAGACCAGCGTAATTTTGTTTTAAAAATTCTTCTACTTTCAACCATTTCATCATATATAGGCCTAGAAGTAGGTTGGTTATATTGCAACCAGATATGAAATTTTAGCCGAACCTCCCTAGTTGCGTTACTGAAATGCTTGTTCCATCCAGTTATATAATGTTCCTTTTTACTATTATGCCCACTCTCATCCTCTTTTGCTCTTTCTGCTGCCTCAATTAGAATCTTAACAAAACTTTTTTTTGTAACTTATCAAAAAATAATTATGATTTATCACCCGATTCTAAAGATTCGTCGGGAAAAAGAAAGTTTTTAAATTTATTATTGAAAATCTCTGTATATACTTTAATTTGATCTAATTGTCTCGTCCCCCATATAACTTTACTATGTAAGTTATATGCATTAAGCTGCATTTTAGCCCTTATAAATTGTACACTGATTTCTGCAAGGACTGGATAATGATCCGAACAGAAAACACCATAGTCAATATTAACATTTGCTATCGTTTTTCGCGCTGACTGAACGACGAGACTGACTGATGAGACAGTAACCGAAGCGTCAGTAGCCTAATGGCAGGGCACGGACCACGAACTCGAAAGGTCATGGGTTCGAATCCGCCATTCGACTACTGTCGTGAACCACTTCTAACACAAGCATTTTAAGCTTACCAGAAGTGGTTAAAGGGAATATTAGTAATGATTAATAGCATAAAAAGTATTTTTTTTAATAATTATAAAAAACCGTCGCCTACACCATAAGCTTTATTCACAAAATTATACGAGCCAGAGTCGATACCTATTATCTGAAAATCAGCACATGTCTAGTCTTGATCTACGTAGAAATTCATCATCTCACTACAAAAATGTTCATTTGGGTGCGCGTTAAAATCTCCTAGGATATAAACAGTATCCAAGTGAGAATTTTCAACAACGACATTTATTTTAACTAGGCACTTTGTTTATTTAAAACAGGCTATGATTATCATCCGTAGGCATATACACACAGATAATAAGAAAAGATCTGTAATTAAGAGTCATTTTCACTGCCGTAATCCGTGAGCTAATAAACTTAATTACAGACACATCCTGAAAGACACTTTTCCGCCATAAAATAGCGACTCTTCCATATGGTTTTTCTCGAAATATTTTAGTGCATACTATGTATGTATATGTATTGCCGAATTTCCCGTGTAACCTGAATCTTTTTGTATTTTCTTTAAAATCGAAATATCCCATGTCCATAACCAGGTCTCTTGTTAAGCAATCGGCTTTCTCACATAAATTTCGTACATCGTCGATCGATCTCTTAATACTTTTACAATTAAAATAAATAAGTGTTAAATTATCACTTTTACAATCCATTATGATTTATTTTGAATTATCGACCGCTTATCGCTGTTTGCCTCAAATAGCTCTCTTTTATTAAAATATACATAACGTCTAAGTATAAGTTATTCCAGATGGCCATAAGTTATCTTCGAGAAATATATTTAATTTCTGTTTAGGCACTAATAATCTATATGCATTGTATGGTTTTGCTGTTTTTATATAAATTTTGTCTATTTTTACCTTTTCTTAGGTTTTTTCTAATATATAGTTCAGGATTTCGCTCCGAGATACTATGGTAATTAACAAAGGTATAAATTTTTTATATTTTGTTAACTATAAAAAAATTATCACTAAAATATTGGTGCGCCGTGGTTTTCATGTTTTGTCCGATCGGTGTGTACGCGGGCGAAGGGCGAGGGGTAGAAGACAAGCACAGTGCTAAACGAAAATCGAGAACCGGGCATGAGAACGTCATAGCCAGAGGTCATAGCTGCGAGCGACACCGACATGTCACGTCGTCGTCGTTGTTTTATTTTATCCTCAGATATTTAACACAGCCTTGTGTACTTATAGTCACTTCTTCTAAATATTTTACTGTAAAAAATATAAATCTTAACCGTTTTAAGGTGATTCCCGTACTGGGTAAGTTGTGAAAATTATTTTTTTTATCTTTTAAGGGTATGTAGAAATAGACGCTTACTTCTTGTGTTTCGTTAGCATAATTTTCTTTAATTGTAATATGTATATAGTAATACATTAACTATATTTAGAGTGCTGTAAGATAATGTAAACTTTTCGTTGTAAATGTATAGTTTGTAAAATAATCTCCCGTATTGCCATCCATCTACTAGATTACTAGTAATTCAAGATGCTATTATTATTTAGGGACATTTTGTAGTGTTCTCATCTAGTTGAGACTTAAATAAATAATTAAAAAAGGATAAATAAGATAAATGTAAGTTAAATTAAATAACATAAACACAATAACCTATAAAGTAAAGTAAAATAAATATTTAATCAATAAATAAATATATGATATTATTAATGCTTAGTAGTATAGTATTATACACGATTCTATGTGCTCGCTAGAAGAATATAGTCTATTTTAAGGTATTCGAAATCACGACTCAGGATCAACTGTCTGACAAAACCTCCACTGATTCGCAGTGACTATTTCTCGTATTGTCTTCTGCTTAAATCGCTTATTTAATTAAACGGTTGCCTATTGTTTTAATTTTAATTAAGAAAATTTATTTAAAACGAAATATAATTTTATCTGCCATCAGTTAACTCAAGTTGCTGCTTTCTTTTAACTTAAATATTTCTCCATATCATATCATCCCAGGGAACTTGAATTACATGCTTTTACCTGTATGATTTGTAAAGCTTCATATTAGCTCTGCTCTGCATAGTTGCACAACTGATGCAACTAGCGGTACACAAATATTTCCATCATATACTCGTACTAATGCTTAGAATGTATACATCTTCAGGAATTCCCTCCGGACTGGTTTTGTGAACAAGGGACGGGAGACAGCTGAGCTCACTGAACGGCAGCTGTCATGATTTAGTATTGGATGCACGGCAGTATCTTCCTACCGAACAGAGGCAGACTAAACAGAGCGCAGGACAGTATCGTTGTGAGGGCAATTAGATCAAAATCAATCATATTACCCGACCTCCGAGCCTGAGTGTATAAATAAATTCTTATTATTCTTTACTCTTATTTGTTATTTTATTTCAACTAAATTAAAACGCAACACCTTCGTCGCTTGCGATTCATTCGGGATATCTGGTGATTCTCGTGTGTTTGAAACCGCGGTTTGGACCTCAACGCGTTGTGACGCCTTTGATGACGGTTCACTCAGTGTAATAATACTATTCGACGTATTATATGTTTTCGTGATGGATGAATCGTTTACAACGTGAGGTAGTACCGACGCGCCGCTGATGTCTTCCAAATCAAAGCTATCCACAACAAGAGCTCCGCGCATTGTATTTATGTTTCGTGTATTCGCTATAGTCATCATCATCATCATCATCACTACAACCCTTCACAAGTCCACTGCTGAACATAGGCCTCCCTCAAAGAATGCATCAAAGCACGGTCCTGAGCCACCTGCATCTATCGACTTCCTGCATATCTTACCAGGTCGTCACTCCATCTAGTGGGGGGACGCCCTACACTTCGCCTGCCGGTACGAGGCTGCCACTCGAGAACCTTTCTTCCCCATCGGTTGTCGGTTCTTCGAGCTACATATATGACCGGCCCATTGCCACTTCAGCTTACTAATCCGTTGGGCTATGTCGGTCACTCTGCTTCTACTGCGGATATCCTCATTTCTGAGTTTATCACGCAGAGAAACTCCGAGCATATATCGCTCCATTGTTCGCTAAGCGACCTTGAGCTTCCTCATCCGGCCAGCAGTGAAGGACCACGTCTCAGTTCCGTATGTCATCACTGGCAACACGCAACACTTGCCGTGTAGTGGCGGTTAAGAATATCCACTACCCCATATCTTCCCGTGGGTGTCGTAAAAGGCGACAAAGGGAATCAGGCAGAAGATGGGCAGCAGCATCTTCCTGGTAACGGAAAAAATACAATAAAAAAACTGCGGTTGCCAACCTTGTTTTGTGGTTGTGTTGTGGTTTGTTTGTGGTTGATGAAAGTTACGAAGAGACGGCCCTTCGCCGTAGTATTTACTAAAAAACATTAATTCCTCGAACTGGTCCATATTAACATAATTTTCTCTAACAAAGTTAGGTTCCTTCTGCATTATAATAAGATCTTTCAACAATCTCGTAACATGAAAGTGGTCGAAAGTTACAGGGGGTAGTTTTTGTAAGTTGCGCGTTACAAAAATAGGGATAGTGTCAGGATCAGTCTCCATTATTACATTGATAATATCCTCCAAATGAGACTTAGCATCACCTTTACGCCTCTTTTATTTTGTTTTTCTGGAAGACCGAATAGTAAATCCTTTGCACATCTCAATTCCTCAGCACCAAATCCTGTTGAGCATAACTGTAATAAGCTCACTTCATTCATGACATAATGTTTATTTTGCGCAAATGCTAAACTTCATTGATCACAACATTGCACGAATGGCATTTCGCCGTTGCCATACTGAGCGTTGCGTCGAGCAGAACCGTTCCGCTCGGTAGTGAAGGGATATGGGCTCGTTGCAGGTCAAATATTATCATTTATATTATCACTTATTTAGCCTTTTACTTTGTATATTAATTTAAATAAAATAAAAGCTTTAAAACTAAAATTGAAAAATTATGGTAATACAATATACATACCTACAATTGACAGTTACTGTTGCTAAGTGGATAGATATTACAAAGACCGAAAGCCGTATAAACTCTTATACACATTAATGAACAAGTTATTATTAAAAAAGCAAGGAAACACATTGCAGTGATCTTATACACGATATATTTTATATGCAAATTCTATGTGTTTAGAATATTCTCATTAATAACTTTAATGTGATACTTTAAACTATTATAGTTTTCCTTTTAATTTCTTTAGATTGAAAGTTTTTGACAGACCAGCTATTAATGATTTCTTACATTCAAGCGAATACTACACATTAAATAAATTTATTATACGGACTTTATCGCGTTGAATTTTATTTATATTTTATTGCCCGACGTTTCGAGTGCTTTACAGAACCCATATTCACAGGGATTGAGGTGTTGTCTCGATGTCATGGTTAACAAAGGCTTCATTTTTGTGTTGTTATTATCCAATTGTTTAATCTACTCATTTTGATCCGATCTACGAGCTTTTAGTATTTTGAAGTCTATCAATAGCGAGGGTTTGGATTTAATTTCATAAAGTTTTTTTTTCTAATATTACTAGTAAAAGGTTACTCAGCAAAGTAACCTTTTAAAATGTTAGTATAGGGGTAGGGGCTGGCCTCCACTTTGTCTATTTTGTTTTTATTTATTTCATTCAAAAAATTCTTGTGGCTTACAGAAAATCCAAGATAAATTTTACATGCAAAAAGTTTAAAAAAATTGCATTCATTTATAACAATAAAAACTAATATTTGTAATTCATAATCTAATAATTAAAAATTAATAATTACAAACTAAAAATTATAAATTAATAGTAATATAAAATAGCTGACGTGCAACACCTACGCTTCGGGAAGTCTGCAGTTTGTGATCATATCCTAGACGGCCCCCGACATTACATCAGATTTAATAGACCACAAATGCTTGTGAAAAAGATCGATTCCCAACAAGTATGATACGTGAGGTTATTAAACAAAAAAATCTTAATTTCAAAAGAGAAGGAGGCTGGATATTATCACCTGTTTGGGATCCTATAATTAATAAAATTAAGCAGATCCCTAGGGAAAGCGAACAAACCTCAGCTTTGGAGCCAGTTATTAAATCTTGTTTGTGTTAACAAGCGGCTGACTGACACTATTCTGTTAATTCTACTTCTGTTTGTTTCTTTATATAAGTTGTTTGTTTGTATAATGTTTGTTCATATAAGTTTTATTATTAATTTATTTATTTAAACTAACTAAGCTAAAGGCCTGTGCATCTCACATATATTGCATCAAAATATTTTTTTTTTATAAAAAACGTTACCCCCCACACTAGGATTTTCGCCTGTGTCGTGGAGGCAGTTTACAAACATAAATTGCACAAGGACAAACATCCAGACCCGGAACAATTATTTGTAGGCCATACAAATACTTGTTCCGTGCGGGATTCGAACCCGCGGCCCCCAGCGCAACAACTGATTTCTAAGCCACTGCGCCACGGAGCCGTCATCCCCTATATTTGGCAAATAGTGTCTATTCTTAACAAAAATAAACTTAAAAAATTGATTATGTTAATCTAGTCGCTTGTTAACACAAACAAGATTAAATAACTGACTCCAGAGCTGAGGCTTGTTCGCTTTCCCTTGGGATCTGCATTGAGATTGAACTTTAATTCTAAACAATGAAACAATATAATTTTGCATGATTAATGTACAGATATTCTTTCCTTTTCAACTTTTTATTATAAATAGGTGCTTGACCAGTGCTATCTGATGGTACGTGGTGATGCAGCCAAAGATAGTAAAACGCTTGTACTGAAGAAACCCACATTATTATCGAATAGAAAGACAGATGCTGACAAATTATTTAACTCCTTTGCTATACGTATAATAAAGTAATGTGTCGACAACAACAAAGGGGTAGAGACCAGCCGAATGTCTAGTGGTCCGATGATGGAATAGAGACGGTGGAATTAAGTCATGCAATTCCTGCGCACACTCCCCGAAATGAATACTATCAAAAACCGAAAGGCTGGCCATTTTGTGCCTGTATTCGAGGCTGGTTGAACGATTTAAAATTTACTTTTCTAATAGTAGTTCTAATATTTATCGTTTTTTTTATATAGGAGAGGGGGCAAACGAGCATGCGGCTCACCTGATGGTAAGTGACTACCGCCGCCCATGAACAACTGCAACACCAGGGGAATCGCAGATGCGTTGCCGGCCTTTTAAAAAGGAGTAGGCTCTTTTCTTGAAGGTCCCTAAGTCGTATCGGTCCGGAAAAATCGCTGGTGGTAATCGATTCCACAAGGAAGTTGTGCGAGGGAGAAAACTTCTTCTGAATCGCACAGTGGTGGACCGCCAATCATCTAGATGATATGGATGGTATCGCAAGTTTTGTCGCGATGTGCGATGGTGAAATTGAGCGGCTGGAATTAGTCCCAACAATTCCTCAGAGCACTCCCCGTGGTAGATGCGATAAAATACGCAAAGAGATGCAACTTCTCTACGCAATGCCAGTGAGTCAAGCCGATCGGAAAGAACTCGGTCGTCGACGATTCGAACCGCTCTGCGCTGGATGCGGTCAAGTGGAAGGAGCTGGCACTGGGGGGCGCCTGCCCTGAGATGGGAACAGTATTCCATGTGAGGCCGAACCTGCGCCTTGTAAAGTTGCAAGCGGTGTGCCCGCATGAAATACTGTCCCGCTCTGCTGAGCACGCGAAGCTTTTTAGAGGCCAATTTAGCCTTCTCTTCCAAGTGACCACGAAACTGCACGTCACTCGATATGTCGACACCGAGGATTCCGATACTGGCTGAGGCAACAAGGGGAGTGCCTTGAAACTGAGGAGATACGACAAAGGGAATCTTTTTAGCGGTAAACGCGCAAACTTGTGTCTTCTGGGGATTGAACTGGACTAGATTTAGTCGCCCCCAGTCTGAGACTTTGTTCAACAAAGTCTCGACTTCAGACACAAGTTTGTTCCGGTACTCGGCGACGTTTTCCCGAGAAATATTGGCACGGCCGGTGTATAAAGCATCACCAATGCTGTCGTCTGCATAGCAATGAATGTTACTGGTTTGCAACATATCATTGATATGCAGAAGAAACAGCGTTGGTGATACCACGCAGCCTTGTGGAACACCAGCGTTAATGGGCTTGTAATCGGAGCATGTACCGTCTACTACGACCTTGATGCTCCGATCTGCAAGAAAGCTGGTGATCCAATTGCACAATTTCTCGGGAAGCCCATAGGAAGGCAGCTTCGAAAGAAGCGCTTTATGCCAAACCCGATCGAAAGACTTCGCTATGTCCAAACTAACGGCCAACGCCTCCCCCTTGGACTCCACTGCCTCCGCCCATCTATGGGTCAGGTAGACCAGAAGATCACCAGCTGAGCGACCTCGACGGAAACCGTACTGGCGGTCACTAATCAGCTGGTGATCCTCAAGGTACCGCATGAGCTGGCTGTTAATAATCGTTTCCATTACTTTGGAGAACAAGGAGGTGATGGCGATAGGCCTGTAGTTGGACGGATCTGAGCGGTCGCCTTTTTTAGGGATCGGGTGCACCAAAGCTGTCTTCCATGAGTCCGGGACTACGCCTAGGGAGTAGGAGTACCGAAAAAGACGCGTTAAAACCGGTGCCAACTCCGGAGCACACGTCTTCAGCACAATGGGTGGGACTCCATCAGGCCCACTCGACTTGTTGACGTCCAGGGAGAGGAGTGCTTTACGCACCAAGCGCTGTGTAAACAGCACTTCCCGCATGGAACACTCACACCGCGGGTTCATGTTCGGCGGTGTGTTCTCCCCGTCATCTAGAGTCGAGTTGGAAGCAAAAAGAGAGCCTAGCAGATCGGCTTTCTCCTTTGCGTCATGGGCCAGTGAGTCGTCCACCCTGTGCATAGATGGCAGAGATGGCTCACAGAAGTTCCCTTGGACAGCCTTGGCGAGAGACCAGAATGCACGTGTTCCCGAAGGGAGGCGAACTAGTTTCTCGCCAATTCTGCCGATGTGCTCTGACTTTGCCTTGGAAATGACAATTTTGAAGGACCTGGAGGCGGAATTGTACTTCTTTTTAAGAGCGCTGGTGTTTACATCCCGGGACGTTGATGCGTCAGCCCAGGCCTGGTAGCACTCCTGCTTATAGCGTGATGCTTGTTTACAGGAGCGACCAAACCATGGCTGGGATCTGCCTCCGATGGGCACCACAGAGGATGGAATAAAAAGTTCCATACCCTGAAGTACCACATCAGCAACAGAATCGGCAACAACGCTGGGATCTTCCGGCGAGAAGCAAACCCGCCCCCAAGGGTAGGATGCAAAAAAAGACCGCATCCCGTCCCAATCGGCCGACCTATAGTGCCAAACACAGCGGCAAGCTGCAGATCGCAACTGCGATGGGAGCGTGAGTGGCACCGTACTCCGGATCAGACAATGGTCCGAAGATCCCAGTGGGGCATCGACGGAGACCTGATATCCGTCCGGATGAGAGGTCAGCAGAAGGTCCAACAGGGAAGGTACATGATCCTCCACATCTGGGATCCGCGTAGGCGAAGTAACCAGTTGTGTTAGACCATATGCCAAAGCAAAGTCATAGACAGATCTACCCGCATGATCGGTTAAACGAGAACCAAGCCATTCAGCGTGGTGGGTGGTAAGTATTTTTTTCTGAATATAATTTCTGAAGTCAGCTAACACCTAACACGCACTGGTGTAACTCTACGGTATTTATCCTCATTCTATTATTTTGATAATGTCCTGAGACTTATATCCAATATTAGAACGTTTATGGTTTACTACTTTTTTCACCTTTTCTATTTTAATTCTAATTTTCATTTAAAACGATTTTAATTTTAATTTAAATTCAAAACTTTTTGTAAAAGGGAGTGTAAAAGTAGAGTCCACATAAAGTGCTTTGGTTACTAAACAACCCAGACAAATGAATTTAAAAGCAGCGAGAGGCCGGCATGGCAATTATTAATTCACCATCAGATGTAGCGATTACTTCAACTCATCCACAATTGATACAAATGAGGTAGTAGTCTTGACCCCGAAAATGCTCTACTTTCAGACACGAATTCTTCAATTACTCTTGAATTTTAGTATAGTAAATCTATTTAAACACTGAAAACAAAGATATATGTATATGATGGCCTATTATGATGATTTTTTTTAATATGAGAGGGGGCAAATGAGCATACGACTCATCCACCCATGAACAACTGCAACACCAGGGGAATTGCAGATGCGTTACCGGCCTTTTAAAAAGAGTCAAGAAAGTTGTATTAGTCCGCAAAAATTGTTTGGGTATTCGATTCCACAAGGAAGTTGTAAAACCTCTTGTAAATCGCAAATTAGGGAACCGCCAACCATCTAGATGGAATGGATGGTATCTCGAGTTCCGATTTGCGATGGTGAAATTGAGCGGCTTGAATTAATCCGAATAATTCCCCTGAGCTGTCATCGTGGTAGATACGGTAGAATGTTCAAAGAGATGTAACATCTCTTCACAGCGTCAGTGAGTCAAGCCGATCAGAAAGAGCTCGGTTGCTGACTATTCAAACCGCTCTGCGCTGGATGCGATCAAATGATACTGGGGAGCGCCGGCCCAGAGATGGGAATAGTATTCCATGTGAAGCCGAACCTGCGCCTTGTACAGTTGCAGGCGGCGTGCCGGCAAGAAATACTGTCACGCTGTGCTGATTTTGTGTAAATGGTTATGTAAGTCCTTTATTCGGAATGAAAGGTTAAAAAATTAGATATACTGTTTAAAATACATTCACATATCGAACCTGGGTCGCACGTGTACTGTAAAATTTATGATGAGAGCTTCGACGGTTCACAAACACGGACCTGTGCCACCTGCATCCATCGATTTGCTGCATGTCTTAAGGGCCTATATTACCCCAGCTCAAATTCTAATTTCACCCCCACTTTCCCGTGCCACTCGTTCGCACACTACGGCTCCCAGTCACGCGGGAACACGAGGCAAAAGCGATTTTATTAGAGTATAATAAACTATTATCGGACGAGCACTAAGTAATAAAATTTTCAGTCATATTTTAATATTAACTTTTCATTAAATGAACATAAAATTATATGTCACAGATTTAATTTCATTGTACATACTAACAGCTACTCATAACGCTTAGTTCTAATATAAGTTGACCCTTCATTGTAACGAAAGTCTATACAATGCGAGATCAGTTTATACTGGAAATATCCTCTTATAGTGGAAGGATCCGCCCATTGTTGGTTTAGTAGTAAGCTTGAGTTTTATAGTTTTTGCCGTGTATGTATGTAATGTAACAGCCGTTTACGTATGTAATTATGTTGGTAGTAGGTTGGTAGTAGGCAAGCACCTACATACGAGTATACATACCTACCTGAAAGTTCTGTAGGTACATTGGCTTGGTAGTAAGTTTATGTTTTGCATTTAACAAACTTATAAACTTATCACAATATAGTTTTCGCCTTGTATTACATAGTAGGTACTTATATATATATATATATATATATATATATATATATATATCAACATCATTACAGCCCTTCACTAGTCCACTGCTGAACATTGACCTCCATCTACTTCTTGCCTGTCTTACCAGATCGTCACTCCATCTACATCTAGTGGGGGGTTTCCAGTCACTCTTTTTTATAGGATAGGGTGACAAACGAGCATACAGTCCACCTGATGGTAAGTGGTTGCTGTGGCCCATAGAGATCTACATTTATCCTCTATCAATTTAAACTCTATCAAGTCCGGAGGTAAGGTCTCATCATAACTAACAAAACGAGGCTAAACTCGGCACGTCTAGTTCTCCTCATCGAGGAGTTCCAGAAGCAGTCATCAAAGTACACTTTCAAGTCAATCTATTAAGTCCGGATGTAAGGTCTCATCATAACTCACAAAACGAGCCCAAACTCGGCACATCTAGTTCTCCTCGTCGAGAAGATCCAGTGGCAGTCTTCATAGTACAATTTCAAGTCACTCTATCAAGTCCGGATGTAAGGTCTTATCATAACTCATAAAACGAGCCCAAATTCGGCACATCTAGTTCTCCTCGTCGAGGAGTTCCAGTGGCAGTCTTCAAAGTACACTTTCAAGGCACTCTATTAAGTCCGGGGGTAAAGTCTCATCATAATTAACAAAACGAGCCCAAACTCGGTACATCTAGTTCTCCTCGTCGAGGAGTTACTGTAGCAGTCATCAAAGTACACTTTCAAGTCACTCTATCAACTCCAGAGGTAAGGTCTCATCACAACTAACAAAACGAGGCCAAACTCGGTACATCTAGTTCTCTTCGTCGAGGAGTTCCAAAATCAGTCATCAAAGTACACTTTCAAGTCACATTATTTAGTTCGGATTTAAGGTCTCATCATAACTCACAAAACGAGCCCAAACTCGGCACATCTAGTTCTCCTCGTCGAGGAATTCCAGTGGCAGTCTTCATAGTACACTTTCAATTCACTCTAACAAGTCCGGGAGTAAAGTCTCATCATAACTAACAAAACAATGTCTACAATGTGAGATCAGCTTATCATATCTGTTATGTGTTTAGGTAGGTAGAAGATACTAACGCATTAACTGGAATATTCTATTTATCACCATCGTCTTCAGTACTTTGTAATCGACGTCTTCTGAAAAGATACATTACCTATAATCATTTAGCTAACGCTATACTATCAAGGTACGTCAGTACTCAATAGGTTCATAATTTTTATGTATGTAGTAGGTAGCACTATAGTCAAATAAGTTTTTTTTAAACGTTGCCCCCACACTAGGATTTCCTCCTGTATTACGAAGGCAGTTAACAAATATAAATTGCACAAGAACAAACATCCAGATCCGGAACAATTATTTGTAGGTCATACAAATACTTGTTCCGTGCGGGATTCGAACCCACGGACTCCAGCTCAGCAACTCATTGCTAAGCCTGTGCGCCACGGAGTAACGATAACGTAAGGACGGATAAGTAAATTACAGTTTTATTTATTTATAGTTAGATAGGTAGGTACTAAGAATCTCCGGTGGAGGTTCGGTTGCCACCTACGACGACTCGACCTGGCAACATACAACGCACGCACCCCGAGGACTGACAAGAAGATTGTGGAGCTGGAAGAAGAGATAGACAAGTTACGCTGGCATATTATAGGATTATCCGAAGTCCGAAGAGAGGGGGAGGACACGGTAATCCTCGAATTCGGCAACTTGCTCTATTACCGGGAGGGCGACCATCTGTCCCAAGGAGGTGTTGGATTTATCGTCCACAAGTCTCTCGTTAACAACGTTGTAAAGATTGAGAGTGTGTTGACAAGGGTTGCGTACCTTATACTCAGAATCACCAAACGGTATTCGCTGAAGGTCATACAGGTTTACGCACCAACTTCGGCACACCCCGATGAGTAGGTGGAGGAAATGTATGAGGATATCTCTACAGCCATGCATTCCTCCAAAACCCAATATACGGTTTTAATGGGAGACTTCAATGCAAAACTAGGCACAAGAGAGAACGGTGAGCTGAAAGTAGGGAAATTTAAAATAGGGAAACGGAACCCAAGGGCCCAGCAGCTGGCCGACTTCATAGAGAAAGAGGGATTCTTTATGATGAACTCTTTCTTCCAGAAGCGGCCCCACAGGAAGTGGACCTGGTCGAGCCCCGACGGTTCGACAAAAAAGTGAGATTGACTTCATTATGACGACCAGACGACAACTGTTCAGTGATGTCTCAGTGATCGCGAGGGTGAAAACCGGCAGCGATCACCGAATGATTAGAGGCACACTGAACCTAAACGTTAAGTTGGAGAGGTCTCGTCTAATGAAGTCAACGCTCCTTCCCCCTCGTGCTCTAATCCAAAGTCCCGAAACCTTTCAGTTAGAGTTACAAAACCGTTTTCAGTGCCTAGAAGACTGCAATGAAGTGGACGATTTGTATGACAAGCTTGTGGAAACTGTCCATGCGGTCGGAACTAAGTTCTGCAAGACCCGCCGCAGAAGAACACAAAAACTCTCCGATCACACTCTTAATCTCATGGCTGTTAGACGGGGGATGAAGCTACATTCTTCAACAGATTTGACAGCATACAGGCAACTGAATAGACAGATCTCCAAATGCATGCGGCGGGACTTACGCAACTTCAATACAGCTTGTATTGTAGAAGTGATCGAGCGGAATAAAGGCTTAAAAGTCTTTGCCAGAGATCTGTCTGCCAGAAAGAGCCAACTGTCAAAGCTGAAGACCGAATGTGGCAGCATCGTTTCCGGGGCACCTGAGATTTTTAGTGAGATTGAGAGGTTCTATGGGCAGCTGTACACGTCATCGTTGGAGCCACAAGCAAATGTGAGTAACGATCCAAGAATCTTATCCGACATTATTCCGATCATATCCCGGACGTCAGTCTGAGCCAAATTAGAATGGCTCTCCAGCACCTTAAAAACAGCAAGGCCCCAAGCGAGGATGGAATTACAGCGGAGCTTCTGAATGCGGGTGGAAGACCGGTACTTGAAGTCCTTCAGAAGCTCTTTAATTCCGTCCTCCACGGTGGCATTACACCGGAGGCGTGGAGCAGAAATGCGGTGGTCTTGTTCTTCAAGAAAGGTGACAACGCTCTCTTGAAGAACTACAGACCGATTTCATTTCTGAGCCGCGTCTACGTGCTTTTTTCGAGAGTCATTACGAATCGTCTCGCGCGCAGACTTGACGACTTCCAGCCTCCCGAACGTGCCGGTTTCCAAAAGGGCTTTAGCACCATAGACCACATACATACCCTTCGGCAAATTGTACAGAAGTCCGAGGAGTACAATTTGCCACTATGTCTGGCGTATGTGGACTATGAGAAAGCCTTTGATTCCGTCGAAATTTGGGCGGTGCTGCAGTCCCTTCAGCGGTGCCAAGTTGACTGTCTGTATATCGAAGCGTTGAAGTGCTTGTATAGTAGGGCTACGATAGCTATCCGAGTACAGAAACAGAGTACGAAACCTATCCAATTTCAGAGACGTGTAAGAGAGGATGATCTTCCAATGCAGCGGTGAAGATGTTTTGAAGCTTCTGGACTGGAAAGGATACGGTATCAACATCAATGGCGAGTACATCACTCACCTTCGATTTGCCGACGATATAGTCCTTATAGCAGAATCGCTTGAGGACCTAAGCACTATGCTCAATGACCTCAATAGTGTTTCTCAACGGATAGGTCTTAAGATGAACATGGACAAAACAAAGATCATGTTTATTGTCCATATCACACCTATGCCGGTAGTTGTTGGGAACACTAAGCTCGAAGTTGTTGACGAGTATGGTTACCTGGGACAAATAGTCCGACTAGGTAAGTCCAACTTCGACCGAGAGGTCAATCGACGGATTCAACTCTGTTGGGCAGCGTTCGGGGAATTACGGCACATCTTCTGGTCAGGTATACCTCAAAACTTGAAAACAAGACTGTCCAACCAGTGCGTGTTGCCAGTGATGGCCTATGGTACTGAGACGTGGTCCTTCACAGCTGGCCGGATGAGGAAGCTCAAGGTTGCTCAGCGAGCTATGGACAGGGCTATGCTCGGAGTTTCTCTGCGTGATAAACTTAGAAATGAGGATATCCGCAGTAGAACCAGAGTGACCGACATAGCCCAACGGATTAGTAAGCTGAAGTGGCAATGGACCGGCCATATATGTAGCTCGTAGAACCGACAACCGATGGGGAAGAAAGGTTCTCGAGTGGCAGCCTCATACCGGCAGGCGAAGTGTAGGCCGTCCCCCCACTAGATGGAGTGACGACCTGGTAAGATATGCAGGAAGTCGATGGATGCAGGTGGCTCAGGACCGTGCTTTGTGGCATTCTTTGGGGGAGGCCTATGTTCAGCAGTGGACTTGTGAAGGGCTGTAATGATGATGATGATGAGGTAGGTACTTACCGAACACACATTTTTTATTTCTTAGTGTTTGGCTTCTGCACTTCGGGTCGCGGGTTCGATTCCCATAAGGAACAAATATTTTTATGGCCTACAGTAAGTTATGAAAATTTGTGTTTGTAATCGCAACGTCTCCGATTCAGCAGAAATCCTGGAGTGGGGCAACGTTAAAATAAAAAACAATGACTACATAGATACCTATATTTTGTTGTATATTGTCAAAACAACAACAAGAAAGTTGCCCTACGCTCGATTTCACTTGAATCGAGGACGGTGTGTTTACAAACACAAATCTTCACATACAGAAACACCTGTGACTAGTAAAGCAGCAACCAATCGCTTAGCCACTGCACCAAACGTGTCATATGCAAAATTTCTACATATTTGTAATTACTAATACTGTAAGTATATAGTCGGTAGATACTTAGTTCATTACGTTTATCATATGTTTGCCCGTTTCTTTCCCAGTCGATTATTACTTTTATTACGCTTATTTCCCATTGCGCCAACACTATAAATCTAAACATCTATTTAAATATTTTAATTTTACGTCGTGCTGTTGCGTAATGTGTGTTCTGATCGCAAGCGACACAGCTCTCCCGTTCGAAAGCCGAAGCGGGAGTGAGCGGAGGTGTCGGGCGGCAGGGAAAGCATTAAAACGACGATAGTTTAGATAATTTCTCTTTACGGTGAAAATAATGATAATTAAAAAAAAGTAAAAAAGATAAGCCCTGCTTTATAGTTAGTTCAGTTAGTCTGCAAAGTTTAATGATCTAACTAGAAGTAATTTTTGAATACCAGCGGTTTATTGTTCGGTTTGGAGGTAACTTTGGATTTTTTTTCTATCGAGAAAATTTTATGGAATCGTGTTTTCGTCTAAGACAGTACCGAACATTAATCCTCAACTTCACCACATATTTGTTTCAAAATCAATGCTGCAGTATTTTCGGAATAACGGAGGATCATGCTAAGCCATTTGAGGTAGTATAGGCCCTCAATAGGTCATCACTCCATCTAGTGTGGAGCCGCCCTACTCTTGGCCTACCGGTACGAGACTGCCACACGAGTACCTTTTTTCTCTATCGGTTGTCGGTTCTTTGAGTTATATGGCCGGCCCATTGTCACCTCAGCTTACTAATCCGTTGGGTTATGTCGGTCACTCTAGTACTACTGTGGATATCCTCATTTTTAAGTTTATCACGCAGAGAATCCCCGAGCATAGCCCTCTCCATAGCGCGTTGAGTGAGCTTGAGCTTCCTCATACGGCCAGCAGTGAAGGACCATGTCTCAGTTCAATAAGTCATCACTGGAAACCCGCACTGGTTGTACAGTCTCGTTTTCAAGTCTTGAAGTATATCTGACGAGAAGATGTGTCGTAATATCCCGAACTCTGACTAGCCGAGTTAAATCCGTCGATTGACCTCTTGGTCGAAGTTAGACTTACCTACTCGAACTATTTTTCCCAGGTAAACATACTCGTCAACAACTTCGAGCTTAGTGCTCCCAACAACTACTGGCATAGGTGTGACATGGATGTTATACATGAGCTTAATTTTGTTCAAGTTCATCTTAAGGCCTATTTTGAGTTGGGAGACACTATTGAGGTCATTAAGCATAGTGCTTAGTTCCTCCAGCGATTCTACCATAAGGACTATATTATTGACAAACCGAAGGTGAGTGATGTACTTGCTATTGATATTAATACCGTATCATTTTCAGTCGAGTAGCTTGAAAACGTCTTCTAATGCAGCGGTGAAGAGTTTCGGAGATAAAACGTCACCATGTCTTACACCTCTCTGCAGTTGGATAGGTTTTGTACTCTAGTTCTTTACTTGAAAGTCATTGTAGCCCTACTGTACAAACACTTCAGCACTTCGATATACCGATAGTCAACTTGGCACCGCTGAAGGGACTGCAGCACCGCTCAAATTTCGACGGAATCAAAGGCTTTCTCACAGTCCACATACGCCAGACATAGTGGCAAATTGTACTCCTCGGTATTCTGTAAAATTTACCGAAGGGTATGTATGTTGTCTATGGTAGTAAAGCCTAATGATTTCTTATATTTACGCAAACACTACACATTTCACACATATTATATTAACTTATATAACTTAAATATATTAACTTATTTTATATTCCCTAAGTTTCGAGCACTTTACGGCACCCATGGTCACGGAGGGGACTGAGGTGTATGACGTCCCAATGTCATAGTTAACAACGGCGACATCCAGATTAAAATTATTATTAATTTTTGTTCCGATCTACGCCGTATAATTCGATCTACGTAGCATAGCAGCAGTACAGAATCTTTAATTCATGCATTTGTAAGCTTGGGTTGGGATTTAATTTGATTAAATATAGGATCTCATTAAGATTTACCTTTGACCTTTGACTTTGATTGACCACATTCACAATTAAGCTTGTACACTCCTGCATCTTGCAGAGGGACATTACACTTGACTGATGGTAAAAAATGACTAATTTTCTTCGGCGGCCACACTACTTTCTTACTTGCTTGTATAATTCTTCCTTCCACAATAGGTAGCCAGATGTAAGGCTGCAATCGTAAAAAAAAAATAAGAATGTAGGTTTTCTTGGGGTGTTTACCCTACCACCGAGCACGTATATTGCTGATCATTCATTTTAGTGGTTTGAACCCTTAATTAACATATCAAAATGATTTTACGTGTAACATTTAAACGATTGGTATCACTGAATAGCATGTAAATCCAATACAAAATATATTATCCCAAATATTTTTTCTCTTCCTTTCCTGAATGCAATCTGTATAGTTGCATAAATTTTACAGAAAATTTCAGACGCAATAGTTAGAGAACATCTATGAGTTATTTGTGGTACAAGACTCTGGAAACGGGGTTTTCTAGGTAGTGACTATCCCAAGAGTTATTCAATTCCATAGCCTGTTTACAAGAACTTTGCATCTGAAACTTCGAAATGGCGATTTTTTTATATCATTAATAAAATGAACTGTATATGTAACCTAGTCTTAAAAATAGTTTACTTAATGATTTCTTATTTTATTCAATAGTTTACTTAACAAATTATTTTAATTTAAAAGATACCGTTAAACATTTAACGTCTATCTATAAAATAACGTTAAGGTACCTACTCTAAAACTTAACTAGAACTTAAATAAATTGCTGCTCGTAATATTTTACAAGCGCACTTGTTTTGTTGGTACGGTAGTTCAAATTTTTGGTAGAAAAACGAAAAAAATTTTTAACTTGTCAAAATCAATTATGGATTTTCTTCTATTATTTCATAATCAGTATCATTATCATTACAGTCTATCAAAATTCTATTATAATAATTGTTTGAAATTCCTGGCGTTGTAAGGAAAATGTTATATATCATTGTTGCGTTAACTTTAGGAAGTAAACTATAGAAACTATTCTGTTATAAGTTACGATGTCAGATTATGATGAATGCAAGAGAGTTAAAAATGGTAAAGATAAAATTAATAAAATTAATGTTTTTGGTAATAGTATATTGTATTTGCCAAGCCAGTTGCCAAGCGTGGCTACTAGCAAATATCCCTCCTATTAGGCAATCTTTGATGGATGTTCAGCAGTGGACTTTGATAGGCTGCTATGGATATATTTACGCAATCACAACAACAACGAAGTCAGTAAAATGGTATTAGTCCACTGCTAGCTTTTTAAGAATTCGTCAGCTGGCATTCATTATACTGGAATATTTATTCTCGCATATTATACCAGTTAATTGGGTGTTTTCTTTTTATATATAAGTAAAGGTGACAAACGAGCACAAAACCCACTTGATGGTAAGTCTTCTCATCTCATCTTCTATTATGAATAAAAATAATAATTAGTTGTTACCACAGGACTAAGATGGAATGCCTCATTATACGTAGGAAATATTTATTCGTGTTTAGATAACGGTAAGAACTAATTCATGAATATTATAAAACACAGAAATATAATGTAAAAGCAACAGAACTAAATTTATATAAAAGTTAAGCCTAACAAAAGCAAACATTTCTCTGTATATTTACATACACCATATAATATTCTTTATACATATCTTTATATATAAAAATTACGTGTCACATTGTTTGTCCGCGATGAAATCCTAAACTACAGAACTCATTACAATGAAATTTTGTAAATGTGTATTCCTTGCTCCAATTTAAGTGATAGGATAGTTTTATCTCGATAAATGAACCTCAATATTCTTATTGCGAATTTGAGGATTTTTTAAAGGAACAAGAAATGTAGGAAAGTGCAGAAAAAGTGTGTCTAGACAACTAGTACGAGGATATGTATATATTAAAAAGGATACAATACCATACGCAACATAACAGCACTATGCTGCTCTTTGACGGTGGTATTCTGTGAGAGAATGTCTTCTCTGGTCGAGCCCACCCATTTGTGCTGCAACCATGCAAAAAGGTTCGTTTTACGTTTCACAGATTCGATTCGAGATCGAGTCTGTATGATCCAGTTTCAGCGTCCATAATATTATGTTGAGTTGGCATCTTCCCCCTTACTCTTCATATACACGAATTTACAATCAATCATCTTTTTAATTTGCACACAATTTATTCATATTTTAAGAACGGGTTCCTTTTAATTTCTCTGTCTCGTGTTATCGTAGTGTATCATGATCGGTAGTTTGAACGCTAAATTACACGCGATAATGCGGTACGCTGTTGTGATACCGTATTTGTTAAGTTCTATTCCTAACATTATATCAGATAAATGTATCACGATCGGTAATGTTAACGTATTTTGATACTAATTCACGTTTTGATGATGCATATGACACCTGATACATCGCGTCATATCTCAAGTCAATTTTAGTCAGATCATCAAAGGTACGTTAAGGATACTACAAGCCATTACGCAGTCTTGCAATATGTAGACGTGGAATATATACGAGGATCGCAGAAAAATTTGTAATTTTCACATGAAAAGAACGTTTTTCCGATACGCTGAAATGCACGATATAGTAAGGTGTGAACGGGTTTTTGACACTATACGGTTTGTTATAAGATATTGTCGAATTCGTCGTTCATACTTATCATAAGTTCTTGATACTCGTACGAACGCCTGATCAATAAAGGTACGTCAAAATGATCAAATGTGGATTTGGCTGATATAATTAAATTGCACCAACATGATAATAATTGTTTCTATATTTACTCAATGTACAATTTTCTTTGTATGGGAAATCGGATGATTCAAATGGAAACGACGATAAATTTTATTTAACAACCTAAGCACTCCTCGGATTTATTTCCACTTACGTTATAATCACATAACTTGAAATTAAGCAAAATTGAGGAAGTAAGTTGATTTACGAGTGAAGATTACCTCGAGGCTCGGTATTTATGAGATTTCGCCAACCACCAATTTGTTCTGATTTCTCTGGAGTTATTTAATTCATTTTTTGAAAAATGGGCCTATTAGAAATACAATGTAAAACAAGTAAATGGAGGTCTTACGAAGTTTTTGAAATATTTTTATTTCTTAGACTTAGTATTATTTACATTCAGCGCGTAGCCCTGAGCTACTATGGCTAAATTAATCATTCTTTTTTTTTTTTTTTTTATAGTAGAGGGGGCAAACGAGCATGCGGCTCACCTGATGGTAAGTGACTACCGCCGCCCATGAACTACTGCAACACCAGGGAGGGAATTGCAGATGCGTTGCCGGCCTTTTAAAAAGGAGTACGCTCTTTTCTTGAAGGTCCCTAAGTCGTATCGGTCCGGAAAAATCGCTGATGGTAATCGATTCCACAAGGAAGTCGTGCGAGGAAGAAAACATCTTCTAAATCGCACAGTGGTGGACCGCCAATCATCCAGATGGTGTGGATGGTATCGGGAGTTCTGCCGCGATGTGCGTTCGTGAAATTTGGCGGCTGGGATTAATCCGAACAATTCCTCAGGGTGCAACATGCAACCGCGGCAGATCTGTACTCAATGGTGTATCTACGAGTTGCCAAGCACCGGACCTGTGACCCCCGTGTCCGTAGACACAGTTTTTGACGTCGTATCCTCCGCGCCTTTTGAGTTCTCCACCAGCCTGTTGGCCGTCCCCGGTATTCTCGGACGCCGAATCGGGATCTGAGATGCAGTTAGATGTAGCGAAACCCGCCAAGCCCGAAGGTGACGGCTTCACCCTAGTATCCGGCAAAAAACGTAAGCACCTCACCGCGAAAAAGGGCAACGAGCCTCACTCGGCCTCTTCGTCTCCGTCTTCATCCCCTAAAGTCACTCCGGCTAAAAAGACCGCGACTTTAGCGCACCCGGAAACTGCCAAGGTCGCGATTAAAGTCACGAATCCCAAACCCGCTGCGGAGCGCAAAGAAAAGCCGCCGGCCCCTATTATCCTACAAGATAAACCCCGCTGGAGCAACCTATCCAAATGGATAGACTCCAAAAAATCTTCTGCCCCAAAGTCCACAACGGTGGCCAGGGCAATTGCATCCACGTGTCAACGACGTATGACTTTTACGCTTTAACTGCGCATCTGAAAGCTCATAAACTGAGCTTTCAGATGCGCAGTTAAAACAGTTAAACACCTACGCCTTTGCGGAAAAACGAAACTCCCCAAGGAGGTCGAAACCGAACACGTTCTTAGCAATCTTAAGTCGCAGAACCTCCCTATCAGCGAAGTGCACAGAATGCACCGCCTCACTGACAAGAAGAGATACCTTGACTTTTACCTCGTCATCCTGGACCTGACTCCAGAAGGCAAAGACACATTCAACGTCCGCCGAATCTGCAACCTCACGACGATTGCAGTTGAGGCTCCTCGTAACAGGGGCATCGTTAGCCAATGCCACCGATGCCAGCTAAACGGGCTCTTAGCCAAAAACTGTTACGCCTGGCTTAGATGCGTTAAGTGTCTAGTGATCATGGCATACCCGAGTGCACTCGTACGCCCGAGTCGGATGACCCTTCGAGCTGCATTCTGTGCGGCGAAGCGGGACACCCAGCGAATCATCGCGGATCTGCCAAAGCGCTGCGCAGGAAGAGCCGTGGAGGTGTAGATCGGCGTGGACGAGCGGCTAGCGCCAGCAAGTCCCGTCCTCGGCAATCTGTCCCCTCAGTCGCACTAGTCTCGGTGTCGCAACTCGAAAAATCACCAAATCCACCCCCGTTAAAGGGGCTACCGGGAAAGGCGTAACCCCTTCGGTAAATTCAGCACCCGTACACACGCATGGGTTAAGCCCCCGGCGATCGTAAGCGCTGTCGCCCCACGGCCAGTGCCCTCTCTTCAGGCTCAAAAGCTCAAAACGACCCTTCAGGCATCTTCAACTTTCCCTACTGACTCTCGTTAGTCTGCAGCTTCATCAGCAACATTAATGTTGCTGAAGTCACTTCACTGGCCCGCAAAATTCGCGAGGCAAAGACTACCCAGGATAAGCTCAGTGCTACCATTGAGCATATCACGCTCATAGATGGAATCGGCTCCTTTTAGTGTACCTAAGTTGATCCCTCTTTTTAATCCATAATGGCAACACAATATACCGGAAGAACCAAACCTAGCTCTCTGACTGTCGCGTTCTTTAACGCAAACGGCATTAGACAGCAAAGGGAAGAAATCGTGTACTTTTTACGCGAATATGATGTCGACGTCATGCTTGTACAAGAGACTTTCTTGAATACTTTGATCTATAACAAAAGTTTCTTGCACTGTATACCGATAGATATTCTACCGCTTGCTAACTTAGTAGATCAGTTTGTAGGATAGCACTTACGGGCCATCCGCCCATTATAATTGTCGGCATATCTGTCAACGCTGAAACATATATTAGAAGCTGACATCTCGGCTCTACTAGATCTAAGCCCCAGTGTAGTAATCGCGGGAGAATCATAAATAATCGAAACGGAAACGTATTATGCGACCTCACAGAGAGATTTAACTTCGACGTTATTGCTCCTGATAGTTCTTTTTCTTGAGTTTCCTTGATGACAGCTCCGTAGCGCAGTGGCTTAGCAATGAGTTGCTGCGCTGGGGTTCTAATCCCACACGGAACAAGTATTTGTATGGCCTACAAATAATTGTTCCGGGTCTGGATGTTTGTCCTTGTGCAATTTGTGTTTGTAAACTGCCTCCACGATACAGGAGAAAATGCTAGTGTGTTGGTAACGTTTAAAAAAATGTTTTTCTAAAGACTGCGGTCGCACAAGTCTCCGTCCTGTCTCCACTCCTCTTAACATTCTTCATAAGTGATATCCCTAAAGATTCAGTGGTAAACACTGCTCTCTTCGCCGATGCTACGCCTCTCTATGTGTCAGATTATAATAGGAATAGTCTCACTTTAAAACTTCAAAAGCTACCAATCGCTTAGGCGAAAATGTGAATCCTGAAAAAATTGTAGCAATACAATTTCAACGGAGTCCAAAACCACACCTAAAGAATTGTGAACCAAAAACCAGAATTAAGGTAATTACTTTATACGGCCGCTCCACCCTTGGAAAGATTCGGCCAATTATCTGGGTGTCACGTTCGACATTCGCATAAGTTTCGCGAATCACATTAGTACGCAACAAAGCCAGGTCAGTAATTGGCCGACTCCCCCCTCTTGTTAACAAGAGTAGTAAGTTGTCTCTAAGACACAAACTCCGCCTGTACAAAATCTGCGTTATACCTATCATGTTTTACGCAATTGTAGCCTTCGCCCACACGTATAGGTTTCACCTAAACAAACTACAGAATGTTCAAAACTTTTCTTCGAATCAAAACTTCATCCGTATTGCCACCAGAGTATGGTGGTATCAACGAAATTCAGATTTACACATTGATTGTCAACTTCCCACTATCTCCGAATACTTCAAGGAGATATCTCAGCGCTATTTCGATAGCGCATAAACCCATCCGAACCCGCTAGTGGCAAACACAGCCAAATACGTCCCGAAACTAAACGTCGCGCCGACTCTCCGTAGACCGCGTAACGTACTAATAGAACAACCACGCTCGCTCGATCGGCTCGGTTATTTATTCCATTGTGTAACGTTATATACTTGAATGTTGTTTTTCTTGTACTAAAGTTAGTGTACGTTCCGCTGGTGGGCACCCTCTCACTTCCTCTTCTTCCTCAAATTTCTGACAGGCTGTAATGGGCATGAAAGTGTTCGCCGCGCTGGCCCAATGCATCTTGGCGGATTCTATGTTTTAGAAATATTTCAATTTTTTTATTTCTCAAATATGCGGGTTTCCTCACGATGTTTTCCTTGATCGTCGATTACGTGGAAAATTACTAAGCACTAAGAATTGTAATTAACAAATTCATTGATGTCGACAGGGAACGAGTGTATTGTAAAATTTACGGCGAGCAATCTGAAGACGATCATGCACACAGACATAACACTATAACTCTTTATATACAGATCATGTTATGTGAATTCCAGTCGTAGCTTGCGGGATGAATAATGAAATAAATTATCAATTAACCGCCAGCAAGTAGTTTGTATCCTGTACAATAACACGGTGTATGCATGACGGTACGAAAAGCGTGTCATATGCCGCGTCACCTTCTAGGGCCCATATGAAATAAATCGTAAGTCAACATGTTTTCAAGGTAACCAAACAAAAGGATCGAAACAAATCCAAACACAATTTTCACTAGTTACACAATTACACAGCAGTGTACCTATTGGATTCAGTAACAAACATCTTAGCATATTTTCCACAATTTCGCATTTAATAAATATGAGACAATTTAAGTACATTTTCTTTTTAAACTATTAATTCCAATAAAAATACCATAATAATTTAAAACAAACTTTATGAATATGATGTCCAATATACAATACACATAGTATTATTATAAAAATTTATTTATCTATTAATAACAAATAACTGTTAAAAATTGTATAAAATTGAAAGAAATCAATATTTACATCAATATACATTAATAAAGTACGTCTTATAAATCCTTTTATATTTAGAAATGTTAATGTTAATGATTGGAAATGTGCTAAAACGTGTTTCCGATAACGTCAGTGTAATTAGTTTGTACCTGTAGGGCGTTAATGGAGCCAAAAATTAGCGAATGTAGCTTATTGTATGTTGTATGTTGAAAATGGCTTAATTTAATACAAATGCCTTTAATATTCGGTGAATTTAAACGATTATGTTTATATTATGTTTGAATATATAATATTTACAATACCCTTGAGCGTATCCCAAAATGTTATCAGTAGCATTCATCACTCATTACCGCTCATCATAATCCGCTGTCACAGCCTCCCCCACAGATTGCCTTAGAGATATCTCACACACACATCTCTAGATTGATATTTGCGCTTTGCAGATGGGTTGGAAACCGCATTTTCTTATCATCATCATTACAGCCCTTCACAAGTCCACTGCTGAACATAGGCCTCCCCCAAAGAATGGCACAAAACACGGTCCTGAGCCACCTGCATCCATCGACTTACTGCATATCTTACCAGGTCGTCACTCCATCTAGTAGGGGATGACCTACACTTCGCCTGCCGGTACGAGGCTGCCACTCGAGAACCTTTCTATCCCATCGGTTGTCGGTTCTTCGAGCTATATGGCCGGCCCATTGCCACTTCAGCTTACTAATCTGTTGGGCTATGTCGGTCACTCTGGTTCTACTGCGGATATCCTCATTTATGAGTTTATCACGCAGAGAAACTCCGAGCATAGCCCTCTCCATAGCTCGCTGAGCGACCTTGAGCTTCCTCATCCGGCCAGCAGTATCACTGCAGCAGGACCACCTCTCTGTTCCGTATGTTATCACTGGCAACACGCACTGGGTGTACAGTCTCGTTTGCAAGTTTTGAGGTATACCTGACGAGAAGATGTGCCGTAATTTCCCTAACGCTGCCCAACCGAGTTGAATCCGTCGATTGACCTCTCGGTCGAAGTTGGACTTACCTAGTTGGACTATTTGTCCCAGGTAAACATACTCGTCAACAACTTTGAGCTTAGTGTTCGCAACAACTACCGGCATAGGTGTGACATGGATATTAAACATGATCTTTGTTTTGTCCATGTTCATCTTAAGACCTATCCGTTGGGAAACACTATTGAGGTCATTGAGCATAGTGCTTAGGTCCTCCAGCGATTCTGCTATAAGGACTATATCGTCGGCAAATTGAAGGTGAGTGATGTACTCGCCATTGATGTTGATACCGTATCCTTTCCAGTCCAGAAGCTTGAAAACGTCTTCCAATGCAGCGGTGAAGAGTTTCGGGGATATGACGTCACCCTGTCTTACACCTCTCAGCAATTGGATAGGTTTCGTACTCTGGTTCTGTACTCGGATAGCCATCGTAGCCCTACTGTACAAGCACTTCAACGCTTCGATATACCGATAGTCAACTTGGCACCGCTGAAGGGACTGCAGCACCGCCCAAATTTCGACGGAATCAAAGGCTTTCTCATAGTCCACATACGCCAGACATAGTGGCAAATTGTACTCCTCGGACTTCTGCACAATTTGCCGAAGCGTATGTATGTGGTCTTTGGTGCTAAAGCCTTTACGGAAACCGGCTTGTTCGGGAGGCTGGAAGTCGTCAAGTCTGCGCGCGAGACGATTCGTAATGACTCTCGAAAACAGCACGTAGACGAGGCTCAGAAGGGAAATCGGTCTGTAGTTCTTCAAGAGAGCGTTGTCGCCTTTTTTGAAGAACAAGACCACCGCACCTCTGCTCCACACCTCCGGTGTAATGCCACCATGGAGGACGGAATTAAAGAGCTTCTGAAGGACTTCAAGTACCGGTTTTCCACCCGTTTTTAGAAGCTCCGCTGTAATTCCATCCTCGCCTGGGGCCTTGCCGTTTTTAAGGTGCTGGAGAGCCATTCTAATCTCGCTCAGACTGACGTCCGGGAACATTTTCTTATTGTAAGTGTGAATTGTTATCAGGAAAACGCTGCTTTTTATTACGCAGTAGGTGAACGCTATGGCCCATAAATATATATTTGTATTATATACTCTAAAAAAGAATGCCTTGGTCCCAATGAAACGGGTCTACAGTTCTCTACACTTACTATACGATAGACAGCAGCATTAAGATGCTATTTCACGCTGGTATTCGGGTAGATAAATAGAGTCCTTACCCCAGTCGAGGCGACTGATTCGTGCTACAACCATAAAATGGCCGCAGCATGGCTTTACTACGTAATAACCACGATGCTGCGTATCTCCTCTGTCAACTTCCTTTTTTTTTAAATTTTTTTTTTAAAAACAGTGTTAACCAAACTATGAGAAGTATAAAGTAAACACTTTATATATAAAATAGATATTGCATACCTTAAGCGAAAGCGCAAGGTAATGTTCTACTATCGCCTAAAAATTAAAATTCCAACATTTTATCGAATAAAATCGTATCTAGCAATCATATTATACATATAAATGATATAAAAAGCACATTGTTAGAAAGATAAATGATTGTTGAACTTATTAATAATTTTTTTAAATCGTTTAATTGCTCTTTTTAAATAAAAAAAGGGTTTTAGTGTCTTATGGTGTGGATTTATCATGTCCATGTGGCTTGTAAACACTATAACTTTTGAAAATATCAATTGTTTAACTCAATCTATTTTTTGATCTCTTCATCTATCATGTGGGAAGCCACTGAATGTAAATGGCAGTGTAATTTTGTTTTGTTTAGCTATAATTAATTTTTTTCGGCTCCAAAATGGCGAAATTTTCGTTGATTTGGTAGCCTCGTATGTAAATTATTTCTGTAAATGGGGAACAGCCACAGAGTAGTTTAGTTCACAGAGTACCTTTGTATTAAGTTTAGTTCGGCTCATAGTTCGGCTTCAGTCGCCGTCGTGAGTGCATATTGTTTCGGTTGTTTTCAGCGGCTCAAAAAGATCGCTGTACAAATACACAATATTCGAATAACCAAATTTCTTAAATACTTGTTTATAATAATAATAAGAGATTTTTTTATTACAATATTTAAAAGCACAGAATAAATAATAGTAGTACGTACTAAAAGTAAGTAGTATAATTTTTTTTGTCATGGGTGACATTTTCATGCTTTTCGAGGGTGTCGAAACCGATAGGGTTGTCGAAATGTAAATCCAAGATGGCGGCCGCAATAGGTATCAATTTTTTCATCATGGGTATCATTTTCATGGTTTTCGAGGGTGCTGAAGCCGATAGTGCTGTCGAAATGTAAATCCAAGGTGGCGGCTGCAATAGGTATAAAATTTTTCATCATGGGTGTCATTTTCATGGTTTTCGAGGGTGTTGAAGCTGATAGTGCTGTCGAAATGTAAATCCAAGATGGCGGCCGCAATAGGTACCAATTTTTTCATCATGGGTGTCATTTTCATGGTTTTCGAGGGTGTTGAAGCCGATAGTGCTGTCAAAATGTAAATCCAAGATGGCGGCTGCAAAATATATCATTTTTTTCATCTTGGGTGTCATTTTCATGGTTTTCGAGGGTGTTGAAACCGATAGTGCTGTCGAAATGTAAATCCAAGATGGCGGCTGCAGTAGGTATCAATTTTGTCATCATGGGTCTCATTTTCATGGTTTTCGAGAGAGTTGAAGCCGATAGGGTTGTCGAAATGTAAATCCAAGGTGGCGGCTGAAGTAGGTACCAATTTTTTCATCATGGGTATCATTTTCATGGTTTTCGAGGGTGTTGAAGCCGATAGTGCTATTGAAATGTAAATCCAAGATGGCGGCTGCAATAGATTTAATTTTTTTCATCATTGGTGTCATTTTCATGGTTTTCTTGGGTGCTAATGCCGATAGTGCTGTTGGAAAGTAAATCCAAGGTGGCGGCTGCAATAGATATCAAGTTTTTCATCATGGGTGTCATTTTCATGGTTTTAGAGGGTGCTGAAGCCGATAGTGCTGTCAAAATTTAAATCCAAGATGGCGGCAGCAAAATATATAATTTTTTTCATCTTGGGTGTCATTTTCATGGGTTTTGAGGGTGTTGAAGCGGAAAGTGCTGTCAAAATGTAAATCCAAGATGGTGGCTGCAATAGGTATCAATTTTGTCATCATGGGTGTCATTTTCATGGTTTTCGAGGGTGTTGAAGCCGATAGTGCTATTGAAATGTAAATCCAAGATGGCGGCTGCAATAGATATTAATTTTTTCATCATTGGTGTCATTTTCATGGTTTTCTTGGGTGCTGATGCCGATATTGCTGTCGAAAAGTAAATCCAAGGTGGCGGCTGCAATAGATATCAAGTTTTTCATCATGGGTGTCATTTTCATGGTTTTCGAGGTTGTTGAAGCCGATAGTGCTGTCAAAATGTAAATCTAAGATGGCGGCTGCAAAATATTTTATTTGTTCTATCTTGGGTGTTATTTTCATGGTTTTCGAGGGTGTTGAAACCGATAGTGCTGTCGAAATGTAAATCCATGATGGCGGCTGCAATAGGTATCAATTTTGTCATTATGGGTGTCATTTTCATGGTTTTCGAGAGAGTTGAAGCCGATAGGGTTGTCGAAATGTAAATCCAAGGTGGCGGCTGCAATGGGTATCAAGTTTTTCATCATGGGTGTCATTTTCATGGGTTTCGAGGGTGTTGAAGCTGATAGTGCTGTGTGTTTTTAACAGTGGTAGAGCCACGTGGCAGCTTTTGCCGTCGCACGGATGGGCCGGCTCGAACCGGGGTGGTACCACGACCTCACAGAAAACCAGCGTGAAGTAAAGGTTTACCTCTGCGTTTCGCTTGGTGAGTGCAGGTAGCCGGAGGCCCTTTTTACTGGAAATGAGGCATTCCATCTTAGTCCTCACGGGTGACAACGCATCTACATTTTGATTTGTAATAGAGGATAGATGTAGATGTCTATGGGCCGCAGCAACCACTTACCATCAGGTGGACTGTGTGCTCGTTTGTCACTCTTATCCTATTATAAAAAGAAAAAAGATGTAAATCCAAGATGGCGGCTGAAGTAGGTACCAATTTTTTCATCTTGGGTGTCATTTTCATGGTTTTCAAGAGTGTTGTAGCCGATAGTGCTGTCGAAATGTAAATCCAAGATGGCGGCTGCAATAGGTATCAATTTTTTCATCATGGGTGTCATTTTCATGGTTTTCGAGGGTGTTGAAGCCGATAGTGCTGTCGAAATGTATTTAAACTAATTTAAAAATTCCGTATAATCATGTTATACGTAATTTTTTTAATGCACTTAAGGTATGCCCAATTGGATTTACCAATATATTACTTTAATTTATTTATGAAACAAATTCTATGAAAGTTTCTTCAATAGAGATACTTCCAAAATACATTAAATTATTTTGAATTCCTGCACAAGTGTTAATGAATTCCTTGAGCATCGGTATAATTCTCCACACGTAATATCTAGAAACACGACGACAAATTGTGAAAAGGTTTCGTAATATCTTTTCAATTTCTTTATATTTTTATGAAACAAATGTTAAGAAATTCTTTAAGGCTCAAGAAATCAAGTTAGGAAATCCTGTCTCGTTAGGTCGGATGCAAATTTAGTTGTGTTTCTACTTTTTTACCTATTGACTGATGAATGTATCAAGGAAAATATTTTATAAAATCAAAGATATAGAAAAATTAGAAGAAATAGTCATAGAAGACATAGCTAAGATAATTTATTATATTCTACTTCCTCATCGCCATTATCATCGTTATTAACGTAATTAGATTTCTCTTCCCCGTTTTCCTTCTCAGGTAAGGCGCAGCAGGGACACAAGGTGCACCTTATTCTGCAGCCACCAATTCCTCCAGTGTTACGGAACCCCGAAGCCGATGCGTGGAGGCCATGGGGCTAGAAAAAACGAGCACACCTAAGCAAGCGGCGCATCTGGTCTCTGGCTCGGCCGCCAGCCAATTTTCGGCCGCGGAGAGTAGCGGCTCCTCGCAATACCAACACTCCTCTCCCCATGCGGCCCCACCATCACCGCATCAATGGTACCGCCCCGGCAGAGTCGCGGAGGATAGAGCGAGTGGCCATACCAATACTTCTCTTTCACCGCGACTCCACTTCGATTGGAGCGGTAGGGGGAGAGGGCACCTCTTTCGTCGCAGCGCACCACTTCACTCACAGCCACCTCGGCCGGCCCTACACCACCCAACCATCCAAATGGGTTTCTCTTTGTACACAGTGGGTGACCCAGCCACTTTTACTCTTTTTTGAAGCCTCTCGCCATGACAAGGCGGCAACCGGTTCGTTGGGGACATCGGTTACCCTGATTGTACTGCAGCTGTCCTCTCATTACAAAGTCTATTACGCAGAGAAATTCTGAGCACAATCCTCTCTATAGCTCCGTGAGCGACCTTGAATTTCCTGACATGTTTCAGTTTGGATGGATGGTATCACTTGATCCATATAGTCAAACTGGTTTTCCTTACACATTTATCATGCCCTCTACAGTCCACTGCTGAACATAATCCTCTCAAATAGTAGAGGAGGTAGAGAGATGCTTCAAGTATTAGTAAACATAAGCTTGAGACGGGGATTGAAATCGGTTTGTAAGCGTGGTCTTTCAAATTTTCAGGCAAGCGTGATAATAGAATATATATGGAAGTCGATGGATGCAGGTGGCTCAGGACCGTGCTTTGTGGCATTCCTTCGGGGACGCCTATGTTCAGCAGTGGACTTGTGATGGTCTGTAATGATGATGATGTTTATACCGCAAAGCATATAGGGAAGTGATAGAGAAAGTAATTACTCTCTCACGGAACGGTTTGAAGATAATTACTGTTTTATTCCCAAGGGATCCTTCATCTTTAAATATAAGAACAGTCCTTCTGGTGTCGCCGGAGCGGCACATATTGAAGAATTAAGGCGTTGGGACCGGGACGATCTCGGAAGACCCGTAATCCCCGCCTGAACCTATTTGAAGAAAAGGAAGAGGTCAACGCCCTTGTGTGTTACTCCGTTGCGGGGTTCACATACGTTGTTCCCGAACCCAACGTAGGTGTCTTAGGGGGTTGCGAAGTCCGCTGCTGAACGAGCCGTGACAAAAACCTCCCCTCCTTTGTTTTTCCTTTTCAATTGGTATATATATATATATATATATCTTTATATATAAAAGGTACGTGTCACGTTGTTTGTCCGCGATGGGGTCCTAAACTACTGAACTGATTTTAATGAAATTTTTGGTCAATGTGCAGTTTGGTCCAACTTAAAAGATAGGATAGCTTACATCTCAATTTATAGTCGCAATACAATATTATTTTATTGAAAATTATTTGTCTATTATTTGACAGTCACAATTATCTGTTCATCAATTAGCTCCAAACGATTCTGTCAAATGACGATATCTGCTGACTGGATTGAGTAAATATTTTCACAGTGGTAGAGCCACGCGGCAGCTTTTGCTGTCGCACGGATGGGCCGGCTCGAACTGGGGTGGTACCACGACCTCACAGAATACCAGCGTGAAGTAGAGGTTTACCTCTGCGTTTCGCTTGGTGAGTGCAGTTGGCCGGAGGCCCTTTTTACTGGAAATGAGGCATTCCATCTTAGTCCTCACGGGTGGCAACGCATCTACATTTTGATTTGTAATAGAGGATAGATATAGATGTCTATGGGCCGCAGCAACCACTTACCATCAGGTGGACTGTGTGCTCGTTTGTCACCATTATCCTATAAAAAAAATATTTAATAGATGGCGCTATGTTAAAAATACAAACGTTTAATATAAGCTATAATTTAGTAGTATAACCACCACGTGTTGCTGTAAGTATTCAACAGATGGAACCGATTTCAAAAAAAATTTACAGACTGTGTGCAGTTTGGTTCAACTTGAGAGATAGGATAGTTTTTATCCCGATAAGTGACCCTCAATTTTTTTATTGCTAATTTCAGGAGTTTTTTTTTTTGGGAAAGCAAATGGTTATTCGGAAAGGGCAGAACAACGTCAGCCTGGTCAGCTAGTATATATATACAGCCTATCAGACTCTGCTGCTAAACATAGGTCTCCCTTATAGATTTCTAATAAGCGCAAGGTATAAGAAACAATTTTCCCTTAAGCAAGCAACTACAAAACAACTGAATTCAGGCACCTTGTTACTACATCATCTTAACGATCTTTTCGCTCGTAAGTGACACTACAAAGAAACAGATATATTTTTCAAGGCAATGTTGCAAATTTATTTCGTTTATTTGGTTCTTTTAGTTGTTTTTTATTTTCTTGTTTTCCTCGGCATTTTCTCTCGTTCTTTGTATGGAATATTTTCAATTTTTATATCTCTATATATATAAAAATCAATTCCTCTCCGTTAATCCTGCTAAAACTTGAAAATAGCTCGACTGGTTTTGATGAAATTTTTGTGTGTATTTGAGTGGGTCCTTGGATGATCTAAAGGATTCCCAATTGGACCTGAGGGTGGTGCTGCTGACGAGATCCAGGAATCACCCGCGCGAAGCCGGAACGGATGGCTTGTATTATATAAAATCTTCTGCCCGTGGTCATGTGAATGAACTCTTCTTAAACAGCTGGACCGATTTTTACGAAATTTTTTGACCCCGTAGATGGCGCTGTTATCAAGATCCCGAAATCACCCGTGCGAAGCCGGAGTGGTTTGCCAGTAGTGTTATATTACTTTTATTATTGCTAATTTGGACGGTAATCATTACTTACTATCAGGTGAACGTATGCTCGTTTCAATGTTCCTTTGTTTTTAAGAGCGAGCTGTTTAGCTATCAGAAGAGTCAGGCTGGTGAACCAACAACGGTGGAAGCTGGAGACCGGCGGTCACCCGCTAAGCGTTCCCTGTCCAACGGATTCGGCGTACGCGTGGCCTTTGAAGGCACCTAGAACGGCAGTACTATCATGTGTTCTTCACTCTTCTATCTTCTCGACTGACTCTGACGTTTTAGAGCAATTTATCTATTTTTCTAAGGGTTTTATGGCGTGCTTTGCCTCGTCCGCACTGCTTCTCGCCGGTAGTCTGCTCTCTCTCCGCTCAACTTTATCGATAGCCGATTATTGAGCCCACCCATTCGTCACATATTAGATAATTTACTACATTCATGCCACAAACATAGTAAAGCAGCATCATAGCTTAATACGTATGAAAATAATTATCTATCTGTCTATACTATATTAAACTTTAACACGACATTAACGCGACGAACACGCATCGCATCACGCAAAAACCTGTGAACCGATTTGGATGGAACTTTCACTGGCAGATAGTTGATGTTATAAGAAGTAACTTAGGCTTTTTTTTATTTTAAGACAATAATTAGGGTGTCACGCAAAAAAACTAAAAGCCATGAAACCCAATCGCAATAAATTCCACGCGGGCGAAGTCGCGGAGCTGTTCCCCGCATTAATACACAGTATTAAATATTTTTTTTGTTATTTATTTTCATATAAATATAATTATTCTACGCAAATCATTTATAACATTCAGTTTTTATAATTTATTTAGTCTGATTATGTGTTATGACGGATTTGCGAGTGTTAATCAACAACGTGCTAACCCATGAGAAAATCATTGACTTAAACTCAACAAATTTTGATATTATAAAATTTACAAAGCGCAAAACCGGCTTCACATGGAATACTGTTCTCATCTCTGTGTCGGGGCACCCCAGTGCCAGCTCTATACACTTGACGGCATCCAGCGCAAAGCGGTTCGAATCGTCGACGAAAGAGTTCTTTGTGATCGGCTCGATACACTGGCACTGCGTAGGGATGTCGCATTTTCTATCGAATTTACCACAGGAAGTGCTCTAAGGTATTGTTCGGATTAATTCCAGCCTCCAAATTTCACGAACGTACATCGCGTCAAAATTCACGATACGATCTTCACCATCTGGATGCATGGCGGTCCACTACTGTGCCTTATACTAGGAGTTTTCTTCCTCGTGCAACTTCTCTATGGAATTGTTTACCACCGGCGATTTTTCCGGACCGATACGACTTAGGGACCCTCAAGAAAAGAGCTTACACCTTTCTAAAAGGCCGGCAACGCATCTGCAATTCCCCTGGTGTTGCGGGTGTTCATGGGCGGCGGTAGTCACTTAGCATCAGGTGAGCCGCATGCTCGTTTGCCCCCTCTACTATGTAAAAAAATATAAAAGCCTCATGTCTATAAATTGTTTTACATCAAGTGAATGCCTTCTCAAAGCTTGTCAGAATAAAGATGATCGTCTCTAGTGATAGATAGTGTATTGGTGAACATGGCAACAATAGACATGTTTAAAGGGGATAGCTATATTTAATTCATGTGAGAGATCTAAAACCTCTTGCGTTACAATGATACAAGCATTGCATTATACATACATATAAAGTTAATTATAGTGTCTGTCTGTAATGTTGAAATAACTGCCATTTTTTGGGCTGAGTTCATTGGAAATATTTTAAAAAGGCGGGTTTATGCTGGCAAAAGGCTAATACATTGTGTTACATCAATTTATACAGGCACAACTGGTACATGGTGGGTATGTTTAGCGCCATCTATTTAAGCATGTAACATCTTTGAATCATGTAGTGGCGGTGTAATAACATTCACTACCATATATCATTCCGTGGTTGCTTTTAATACCGACTAGTCAACTATATAAACACTTACGGTATACGATGTCCAATTGGCACCTTAACAACACACGGCATCAAAATAAACTTAAGTGTACCAAAATGCTGACCATGCGTTGTCGCCCTTGAGACCTAAGAAGGGATGCCTCGTTACCATTACCGAAATATGCAGCTATTTAACGCTGATATGATGTGCGAGTGTGGACCTTTCACGGTAGTGTCGACCAATTCGTGCTACAGTCATAGTGATGCATCGCGAACGGGTTGACTGCACAGCAGCACTCCAGCGTGGTTCTACCGCGTCAATTTTACGACTAACTTCCCAATACATTTATTTCAAAATGAGTTAAATTATTTTTTAATTCTGATACTATTCACTTCACACAGTGGAATAAGCACTAAAAGATCGCATTTAACTCAAACGAGAGAACTGAAACACAAAGAAATATTGCCTCGAGGTATTGATTCAACTATTGGCTCCAATTTTTTTCCTTTTCGAACAGAAGTGTCGGATAGACGAAGTGACTTTTCTTTGTTCGTTTAAATGAAATATATTTCCTGTGAAAGCAGTCATTAATTTCTGCTGTGAAATTAAAATTCTTTTAACTTGTATTACTCATTTGCGAAGCAGTGCTTCGTTCAAAAATTTGCAAAAGTACACGTATGGAGTTTGCACTGTACACTTCATCTGTCACAGGTAATTTTCTTTAGAACCCAATTTATGGTAGATCGGTGCACATTCTTCCAATACATAAAGTATTTATCGATATTTTTACATTCCAGTTTTTTATTTTTATTTTAATAACTATTTAAAGATTTTTATTTATTGTTAACTAGCGGGTTGATGTGGGTTGGGGAGGCAGCGTGGGAAGTCGAGGCGGGGTTAATGTGGTGTTATTAAGATTTAAGATAACTCGTGGTATTTCTCTCATCTGTTCGTGAAGTTTCATTACATCGGTTCAGATATTCCGAAGATTAACCCACACTGACAGACAAACAGACAGGCATAAATTAAAAATAAAATATTGGTAAATCCAATTGGGCATACCTCAAGCGCATTAAAAAAGTTACGTATAACATGATTATACGGAATTATTAAAGTAGTTTAAATACATTTCGACAGCACTATCAGCTTCAACACCCTCGAAAACCATGAAAATGACACCCATGATGGAAAAATTGATACCTATTGCAGCCGCCATCTTGGATTTACATTTCGACACCACTATCGGCTTCAACACTCTTGAAACCCATGAAAATGACACCCGAGATGAAAAAATTGGTACCAACTTCAGCCGCCATCTTGGATTTACATTTCGACAGCACTATCGGATTCAACACCCTCGAAAACCATGAAAATGACACCCAAGATGAAAAACTTGATATCTATTGCAGCCGCCACCTTGGATTTACATTTCGACAGCACTATCGGCATCAGCACCCCCCAAAACCATGAAAATGACACCAATGATGAAAAAATTTATATCTATTGCAGCCGCCATCTTGGATTTACATTTCGATAGCACTATCGGCTTCAACACCCTCGAAAACCATGAAAATGACACCCATGATGAAAAAATTGGTACCTACTTTAGCCGCCATCTTGGATTTACATTTCGACAGCCTTATCGGCTTCAACACCCTCGAAACCCATGAAAATGACACCCATGATAAAAAAATTGATACCCATTGCAGCCGCCACCTTGGATTTACATTTCGACAACCCTATCGGCTTCAACTCTCTCGAAAACCATGAAAATGACACCCATCATCAAAAAATTGATACCTATTGCAGCCGCCATCTTGGATTTACATTTCGACAGCACTATCGGTTTTCAACACCCTCGAAAACCATGAAAATGACACCCAAGATGAAAAAATTGATATATTTTGCAGCCGCCATCTTGGATTTACATTTTGACAGCACTATCGGCTTCAACACCCTCGAAAACCATGAAAATGACACCCATGATGAATAAATTGGTACCTAATTCAGCCGCCATCTTGGATTTACATTTCGACAGCACTATCAGCTTCAACAACCTCGAAAACCATGAAAATGACACCTATGATGAAAAATTTTATACCTATTGCAGCCTTTTTTTTTTTTTTTTTTTTTTTTTTTTTTTTTTTTTTTTTTTTTTTGCGGATGGAAAATCATCAAATGACGCCTTTCGCTCTGGGTGGAGCGGAAGGGAGTGTCAGACTTTTACTGACTAAAAACCATCCGTGTTCCTTCAGTGCCCTTACGTTCCGGAGCCGCGGTATCTCTTTCGAACAGCCCGCAGCCACCTATTGCAGCCTTCACCTTGGATTTACATTTCGACAGCACTATCGACTTCAACACCCTCGAAAACCATGAAAATGACACCCATGTTAAAAAAATTGATACCTATTGTGGCCGCCATCTTGGATTTACATTTCGACAACCCTATCGGTTTCGACACCCTCGAAAAGCATGAAAATGTCACCCATGACAAAAAAAAATTATACTACTTACTTTTAGTACGTACTACTATTATTTATTCTGTGCTTTTAAATATTGTAATAAAAAAATCTCTTATTATTATTATAATCAAGTATTTAAGAAATTTGGTTATTCGAATATTGTGTATTTGTACAGCGATCTTTTTGAGCCGCTGAAAACAACCGAAACAATGTCCACTCACGACGGCGACTGAAGCCGAACTAAACTTAATACAAAGGTACTCTGTGAACTAAACTACTCTGTGGCTTGAGATCCCCATTTACAGAAACAATTTGTATACGAGGTAACCAAATCAACGAAAATTTCGCCATTTTGGAGCTGAAAAAAATTAATTATAGCTAAACAAAACAAAATTACACTGCCATTTACATTCAGTGGCTTCCCACATGATAGATGAAGAGATCAAAAAATAGATTGAGTTAAACAATTGATATTTTCAAAAGTTATAGTGTTTACAAGCCACATGGACATGATAAATCCACACCATAAGACACTAAAACCCTTTTTTTATTTAAAAAGAGCAATTAAACGATTTAAAAAAATTATTAATAAGTTCAACAATCATTTATCTTTCTAACAATGTGCTTTTTATATCATTTATATGTATAATATGATTGCTAGATACGATTTTATTCGATAAAAAGTTGGAATTTTAATTTTTAGGCGACAGTAGAACATTACCTTGCGCTTTCGCTTAAGGTATGCAAAAAAGGTAATACATTTAATGCTCTACCAATCTAATAGATCTCACAATCCCAGTACCGGGTAAATTCAAATCATTATAAAATATATTTTTTAATGAACTGATTTAAAAAAAAAGAAATATAAAATGTATTATATATAATAAGAAATATGAAATATATTTTATATTTCTTATATATATAAAAATAATATGTTTATTCGTTGCAACAATTACTGAAAAGAAAATTAATAACAAATTAATAAATTTATAAACCAAATTCAGAGAGGAAGCAGCAACAAACATTTAGTAAAGAGGTTTAGTATATGAAAATATAAAAATCTACCCGGTTCAATGCTGCAGATCGTGATTTCTTCTTGCGTAGCCGACAAAGAGTCATCATTGCGCTCGGTCCCTAGTTTGATGAAGTGCTGCGTTCATTAGCAAGTTCATATATGTATATGCTTTGGAGATGTAATCAGAATCAAGATATTGTCCTCGTGATATGCTGTTATGATAAATTATCTAAGTATTGGCGTTCCGGCTTAATCTGTTACCAAATACTCAAAACTCAATCATTCGTTCTGAACAAGAAGTAGTTTTGAAAGAAGTTCAAAACACTGACAGCAGCTCGTCGTAGAGTGGATAAGCTCTAGGTAAGAGCAAGTAACCAAAATTAAGAACTACAAAATGTTCATTAGCCATCAGTTAAGCACAAGGCTTCATTATATCACCGAGCGAAATCGGTGCAGAAAGAAATAAAAGAGTCATATCCAAAACTGAAACATTTAAGGACAGACTTATTAGTACCTACATACCAATTGTCGCCTTCAGGCACTAATTGGAAATTTTCAGAAATTGAAAGTCACTTGGAGTATCATAGTCCAGGTCGCACCGGCGGCGATATTAGGTAAATATGATTTACTACCTTGTTCGGCAGGCTATGGATAATCAAATGTTCACTCAGCATTTTCACATTTGTCAAGTACGCTCTCCATGCAACTCTTAGCATTGTTTCAATTGTGTCAATTTTATTCCAGTGGCTATTAAAGGTAAACTAGTTGTTTTCCTTTTATAGACTAAGGGTAATATGTGAGTACACAGTCCACCTAATGATATGTGGATGATGTGGCCCATAGAAATCTACATAGCGTCGATTAATAATCAAAATGCAGATGCGTTGTCTTCCCTGAGGACTGAACACAGCAGCATTGAGTTGCTATATTACGCTGGTGTTTTGAGAAAGCGTGGTTCTACCCCGCTCGAGCCAATCTATTCGTGGTGCAGCCATAATATATCTGCAGCGTGGCTCTACCACGTCAACTGCATTCCTGCCAGTGACTTTTAAGAGTAAATACTGGTGTAAATATTATTCAAATTTAAAATAAATATACCCACAATGAAACAATTAAATTACCATTGGAACTGTGTAAACGCTTGTCAACGTATTAATTAATGGGCATACCCAGTTAAATGGCTTGCCATTAGAGGGTAGAGCTGAACTAAATCTCCCATATAACTCACCGCATCTCGAGAATTAATTATATACAACAAATGTTTATCACTATATCGTGTTCACCTGTTCGTTATATTTCGTGCGGCTATACTAACGACTTCTCCTCCCTCTGACTTATGGCACCATTTGTTGCGTATGCAAACAAAACATCGTGTGGCTAAATGGTCAGAGAACTCGGGATTCATTTTTTTATTATACAACGTTAGCCTCCACTATTTGCAGCTGAATTTTCTCCTGTATCTATGGATACGTTTAACATAAACAAATAACATAGGACAATCACTTAAACGCAAATGAATGAAAACACTTCGTATTGTGACGAAAGACACTAATATTTCATCAATAAAAATAAAATACCTTAAAATTCAAGTCAAACGTAACTTTTTTATACTCTTTATTTATGTTAATATACTAATAACGTACAATTATATTTTTTTATATTTTTTATAGGATAGGGTGACAAACGAGCACACAGTCCACATGGTGGTAAGTGGATGCTGTGGCCCATAGACATCTACATCTATCTTCGTTTGCGAATCAAAATGCAGATGTGTTGTCACCCGTGAGGACTAAGATGAAATGCCTCTTTTCCAGTAAAAAGGGTCTCCGGTTCTCTACACTTACCATACGAAACACAGCAGTGTTAAACTGCTATTTTACGATGGTATTCTGTGAGAGCGTGTTCCTTCCCCGGTCGAGTGGACCCATTCGTGCTACAACTATACTACTAATATAGCTGCAACATGCCTCAACCACGTACCAAAATTATATACAAGTCATACAAATTAATATTCTTTCTTTGTCGGTTTCGACCTCGCATCTCGCAACGCCGCAGCCAAACATCTGGCCACTGCGCTACAGTGCCGTAAGTTCTTGATAGATTAGAATCTTATCTGGTGCCGACAGTTAAGCAAAGATATAAATTGCAATTTTTCGGGTATATTTGTGGTAGTTGTCACTGTGTAGCCTACCTATCTTATCACTTCTACACAGCTTCGATTACTCCTGATCTTGATATCTACCTATTCGTCAAGTTCCATTACTTAGGTTCAGCCATTCCGAAAATTAGATTCGGGAACGATCGGATAGGCCGACAGACCGACAAACAAAAGAAAATGCTAAAAATAGTAATTCATGTTTTAATTGCATGCCTTAAGCGCGAAACGCGTAGGATGTTTTACTAGGGCCTAATAATCAATATTCCAACGTGTTTTTTTTATAATAAATACTAGTAATGCTATTAAAACATTACTATTATTCCCTTTAACCACTTCTGGTAAGCTTAAAATGCTTGTGTTTGAAGTGGTTTACGACAGTAGTATAATGGCGGATTCGAACTCACGACCTTTCGAGTTCGCGGTCCGAGCCCTGCCATTAGGCTACTAACGCTTCTACGTTTTGTGTAGCATGAAATAATATCTAACAATCATATTGTACATATAAATGATATAAAAGCACATTGTCAGAAAGTTATATGATTGTTGAACTTATTATTATTTTTAAATCCATTAATTGCTATTTTTACATAAAAATGTGGTTTCAGTGGCTTATGGTGTGGATTGGTGATTGATGGAGGGGTAAAGATGATAACTTTTGTAAACATCAATTATTCACCTCAATCTTTCATATGGGAAGCCATGCGGGCAGTTTAATTTCGTTTTGTTTAGTTATAATTAATTTATTTCGGCCGATAAATCACGAAATTTTCGGTGTTTTGAGCAGCCTTGTAATAATTTATTTTACTAAATAGACTATCTCACTCATTCATTCGGGCTCACCCGCCGTTGCGAGTGGAAACTGTGTCGGTTGCTTGCAGCGTCTCGTGGTCAATACGATCGCTGTACGAATACAAAATATTCGAAAACCCAAATTTTGATACATTGATTATTATTAGTATCATATATTTTTATTACAATATTTTGAAAGCACAGAACAAATAATAGTAGGTATTACGTACTAAAATTAAGAAGGATTTGTATATAAATATAATTAAATACGGTTTGAACTTTATGGAGTGACCTGAGTGATGATAAGATCACATGAGCACTATGAGTTGTTCTTGTGAATAAACACTATGTTTAATCACAAGAAAATCCATATGTATACTAGAGAAAGAAAGAATGAGAGAAGTATGATTGATTTGTTTCTGGTGGATGACCGACTGCGAAAACAGGTGATGGATACGCGAGTGTTCAGGAGTGCTGACCTGGGAACGGATCACTTCTAGTGATTACTAGATTTAGGGGTCGGTTCGCGGGTTGGCGCTACCGGACGGCAGTAACAGAACCACAGTCGGTCTCTCGCATCCGAAGCTGGAAGCTTCAGGAAGCGGATACTAGGGACAAATATCATGCGAGGGTAGCCGAAAAACTTGACACCATCGATGGCAGAAAAGAATGTGTGGAAAGAACATGGCAGAACCTTAGGGATGGAATGGTAAGTGCAGCGGAAGAAGTGTGTGGAACGATTAAAGAGGCAGTAGTAAAAGAAGAGATGCATAGTGGAATGATGAAGTCAAAGAAGCTGTAAATAAGAAGAAGAAAGCATGGTTAGACTACTTGGCCTCTAGTAATGATAAGGATAGGAGAGAGAAGATGAAAGAAAGATATAAGCTGCAGAAAGTTCACACGAAAGTATTGATTGAGGAAGTGCGTGAAAGGTGTAGAATGGAAGCGGACGAAATGTTGTCGCACAACTTTAAGGAGAACTCCAAACTCTTCTGGAAAGAGGTTGGAAGGACCCGAAGTGGTGCGACGGCCTTAAGAATGAACAAAGTGCTTTCGAGAACCAATGACGTCCTCTCAGAAAAATCGGACGTCATGCAGCGATGGAGCGAATTTTATAGAGAAGTGTATGCGTGTGATGATCTTAGTGAGGGATCCGGGGATGACGCCGTGACTGGTACGCCAGACTCGGACCTCGATGAAACTGAGGTCACAGGGACAGTATGAAAGAGATTGAACGTGCGATTCGAAGTTTGAAATGTGGTAAGACTGCGGGACTAGACAGAGTTACTGCTGAAATGGTCAAGTATGGTGGGCCTCGCGTCTGGGACAGCTTTTGTCTGCTGTGCAATTTGTGCTGGCGGACAGATGATGTCCCGGATGATTGGCGATCCGCAGTCATTGTGCCTTTATATAAAGGTAAAGGTTCGCATTTTGACTGCGGGTGCTATCGGGCGATCAGCTTGACTAGTTTAGCAAGTAAAGTTTACTCGAAGGTTTTGACACGTAGGATGCAAGAGAAATCAGAAAGATTTCTATGGGAGGCACAATGCGGATTTAGACCTGGAAGAGGATGCTCGGATCAAATGTTTTTTACTTTTACGTTAATATTAAAAGGTGTCGAGGTAGACCAAGACTAACTTTCGAAGACCATGTGAGCAAATTGCTGGAAGAGGGGAGGGTCAAGAGTAACCTTATCAAATGCTTTCTCAAGATCCACATAAGCACAGAAAATCCTCTGGTTAGCAGCCAGAAGCTGAGAAGAGAAGAAGAGAAGTGATCATGCAGAGAAAAAACATTTGATCCGAGCATCCTCTTCCAGGTCTAAATCCGCATTGTGCCTCCCAGGAGGTGCAAGAAGCAGAGGTATCCAAACTTTTAAAGGCTATAGACCTGTACAAGTCTGCTGGACCAGATGGTATCCCGGCTATCTTAATCATACGTTGTGCGGACTCTCTTACTTTGCCTCTGAGTATTCTGTACCGCCGTTCCTTAAAGGAAGGCATTTTTCCAAATATTTGGAAAAGTGCGTTTATTACTCCAATTTATAAAAAAAGGACCTAAGGATGAGGTACAAAATTATCGTCCCATTTCCAAGCTCTGTTTATTCGCTAAAGTACTTGAAAAAATAATTTACATCCAGGTGTATTCTTCCTTTCGCCACTCATTTAGTGAAAATCAACATGGTTTCTTAAAAAACAGATCCACCGTGTCAAACCTTGTTATTTGTTCCGACTATCTAACTAGCTTTATGTCTAAACCAGCACAAGTAGATGTAGTCTATACAGACTACTGCAAAGCATTCGACAGAATCGATCATTTAATTCTTTTACGTAAACTCCTTGCAATGGGTATCAGGGGTGACTTATTCAGATGGTTTACGTCATACATCAGAAATCGAAGTCAATCTGTCGTCCTTGGTGGATATCGTTCGTCTGCAATCCATATATCGTCTGGCGTACCACAAGGATCCCTATTGGGGCCCTTGCTCTTCTTAATTTTTATCAATGATATCGACACGTGTTTTAAAAATTCCAAGATTATTCTTTACGCTGACGATATGAAAATCTTATGTCCTATTACAAGTTAGGAAAGTTGTTCTAGCCTTCAAAAGGATCTCTTCAATTTAGAAGCGTACTGTTCTAACAATAAACACGTTCTGAATGTTTTCAAATGTTTTATCTGCTCATTTACTCGTAAACCTAATCCTATAATTTATAATTATAAATTACACCATATTTCTATAAATAGAACCAGCACTATCAAAGATCTCGGTGTTACTTTTGACTCTAAATTGCTGTTTGACAATAACGTTGATAACATCGTTACAAAGGCTAACAAAGCGCTGGGTTTCATATTAGGATTATCGGCAGATTTTAAAAGCATAATAACCTTCAAAATTCTATATTGCACTTTTGTACGCAGCCATTTGGAATTTGGTTCTGAAATTTGGAATCCAAAATATAATGAATATGTGGATAGGATAGAGCGCATACAAAAAAGATTTTGCGTTTTCTTCAATTTAAATCAAAAAAGTTTATGCCCAGCTATACTCTTCGATGTAAAAAAAAATCACATATTACCTTTATATGAGCGTAGAAATATTGCAGATCTCTCTTTCCTCTTTAAAATTATGAAATATATATATAGTAATGTTGATTGTCCTGAACTACTAAGTAAAATAGGTTTACATACCTCATCATCTGGTTTGCGTAAACCTACACTTTTATATGTACCATACGTGAAAAGTAATTACAGGAAAAACTCTTTTATTATTCGATCATGCAGATCTTTTAATGCTACAGCACATACTCATAATGTGGATATTGATTTATTTCACTCCAGCGTTATCCAACTTAGGCGTTCACTTTCTAACAACTTCTTTTCTTTTTGATAATGTAATTTATATTTAAGTATACTGTTACTATATCTCTTCTGACACACTCTTGTCATATAAAGTATTATATAAGTGAAAACTTGTAAATGGCCTTCATTTTTGTTATAATTATATTATTTTTGTTAATTAGCTGTAAGTTTTCCAAGCAAATAAAAATAAAATAAAATAAAATGATACAGCCAGTATAAGCTTGCCAGCATCATTAACCCTTTTATCGCCAAACTTTCCAAGCACCGACTCGTACCCTGGTCGAGCGGTACCAACCCATCCATTCAAATCACCACATACAACAATTCTTTCGTTTCCCCTAACCAAACCTAGAACTTCTCTTACATTCTGCCAAAACTCCTCCAGCTCAGCCCTGGACGACGAAGCTACCGGTGCATTAACAGCCAAAAGGAATAACTTCGTCAGTCCCAATTTAAAGCGAACCCAGAGAAGTCTTGAGTTCACAACCTTATATTCAGTCATAACATCGACCAACCGAGACGACAGCAGCACCCCCACTCCCTGGCAGGCGCTCTCGCTCTCCGGGACTCCGGACCATAGAGCTAGCGCCCCGCCAGGGAGCTCTTCAGTACCACTGCCCTTCCGTTTGGTCTCCGACATACACACGACATCTAATTCTCTTTCTTTCATTATTTCGATCAACTCATTCGTCTTATCTCTCACGCCTCCTCTAACATTCCACGTGCCATCTCTGCACTCTGTCCTCCACCTTCCGCGGTGTCGGGCTGTGCGTGACGGGTGGCGGTCCCCATCGCCGCTTTGCGCGCTGTATTCCACCCCAACGGGGACGAGCTGGTGTGCGTCGCCTTGGGGGACGCCCTAACCCTCGTTGGCATGGGTGCGCAGCTGTGTAGAATTGCAGCCCTGAAAAGGGCTGGCAGGGGTCGCGACGAGCACGCTTCTACAATGACCCCCTATATTATAATTATCCGAAAATTGGAATTATAATACCTAATAAGGTTATGAATGAAAACTTGTGTGTATTTACTTTAAAAAATTTAAACGCTTAAGGCATGCACAACTGGATTTACCATTTTTTTTATTATATACATTGATGATAGATTACTGACGTACATCAGTATTAACCTGCGGTTTACTTCTTTTTAGGAGAAAAGATTTCAAGCGATTTAACAAGCAGTAAATCGGGCAATGTCCATTTTTTATGACAACGTAAATATAGGATCGCCGCTTTTAAAAATTGGCGACACAAGAGAATCCATTACTCAATAATATCTCGTATGTTTCATAAGAGGAGGACGGGGCGAAATGAAACAGTAGATGAGCAGCGCCATCTTGCTGTCGATTCAAATCATCTCCCAATCGAAAAAACTCTATTCGTTGCGGAAATTTTTTACTATTATACATAAATACTATTATTATATAAACCAAAATAAAACTGAATAAAAATGTAAATGTATGAGACAATCTTTCGGAGAGGCCTATGTTCAGCATCAGCAGTAAACATTTGATAGGATGTAAAGAAGAAGAAGAGTTTATAATAGAAATTCGAGGAAAATCGTGAAGTAGGGTGGAGCGTTTATTGTACACGACAAAAACATCTCCTGTGTGACAGTGTCTTTAGTGACTACGTTACTCAAACTGCTCAGAATATATGCCGAACGCGTTTATATGCGTAATGTTATAAATCTAACAGTATTCCATCTAAATGATTGATTTCGATCATTAGGACATCACTATAAAGTTTAAGCATGCATCAAATGAATACCATCTATATGTGACTATGTCGGACAGAAACACTCATTCGAGCTCAGCACTCGGCTGTATATACAAAACAATATAGTATAGTATAAGAAAATAATCAGAGGATATCCCACTATATCCGAACATCTTGTCCGTGTAGTATAGTTCTAAAAAATATGTAGTAGCCTAAATTACTATACTTTAATAAGCGCTGACTATGGCTGACTTTTAATAAAGATTCAAAGCAGTATAAATATTCCTTTAAAAATTTTTTTTCCTTGGTTATCTACTATATTTGCCTGGTAATATTCTTAAAAATTTAATATTAAAATATGGCATATTTAGTGACAGCTCAAGTACGGGATGCTAGATTTCATATTAACGTAGGCGACCCGAGTTCTATTTCGGTCGGCCACACCAAAATTAATTTTAATTACATACTGGCCTACCAAGTGCTCCATAGTGAAGAAAAACATCGTGAGCACATGTAGGTTGGATGTCCGTGAAAGTTAAATGTTTCGAGAAGATGTGAATCCCGCCCACACGAATTTGGGCAGCTATAGTGTATTTATCGTACTTAAGACCCTCTCAGAAATAAGGCTTGGTCTATGCTTAGCAATAAGACATGTAATATGTACTTCCATTACAGCCTTTCCAAATTCACTGCTTAACATAGGCTTATTAGATTGCCTCATTAATTTTGCCATAACTGCCACGCTTGGCAGGCGGGTTGGAAACCGCAAGTTTTTTGTATTATTTTCACTTGTTATCAGGAAGTTGACGCTGGCTGTTTCCTGTTTCAGATTCCCTCTGTTGACTCTAATGACACCCACAATACTATATGGGTTAGTGTATATTCTTACAGCGTCACTACACGGTCAGCATAATGTATTTAAGCAGATTACTAATTGTAAGGGCCAACGACATTAAAAATATGGTATTCAAAGTTTAAATAAGGGACAAGGAAGTAATTTTAGAATTTTTGTTAAGTTTTTGTGGCAGTCGTTCTACATTAGTTGCATACGAAAATTAACCTACTAAATAATAAAATACAGAATAATACACTGATCTGTATTGGTTTCCCTAAACAAAGGGACTCAGCCAAATTCATGGTTCAAAACGGGACATCCCGTAATATACATGATGCCTAAACACCCTTGTACTTTACTACTTTTTATAAAATGTTTCCTTTAAAAAGACAAGTAATTACTATCAGCGACACCATAAATCTCTAATCACGACGTAGAGCTAAGAGCTTTTAGATATATTTACTTGGTTTTTACGACTCAGTATGAGGAAAATGCACTGTAAGGTAGGTCAGTGCAAACAGTATTTTCTTTCTACAATTTTCCTTCTTGTTTTTATTGATCATTCCATTTATCTTATTTTTCCTAGTTTTAAAGTTCGAACTTTCTAAAGTGCCGATCTAAAATATACTTTTGGATAAGTCACAGATAGATTCTTGCACTTACCTATATTTAAATAAAGAATGCGATTCATGATAATAGTAGTAAAATAAGAATAAGATTAAATTATGTAAGTATTTCATAAAAAATTACACTGAAAATAATAGTCATAAAATAAAAAAATAAATAAATAATATTTTTTTGGATATATTGATTTAACAAATATATGCAAGAACAGTGACCTATATTTTACGTTAAATCCCAAATAAGAAAATAAGACATGACATCCCTATGCAAAATCATAAACCAACAAAAGGTCTTAGCGCAATCTGAATTGTATGGGACATAACTGAAATACTTTTTAGCCTATATTTCACCTGATTGTAAGCGAATGCTGAACTCCATGCACATCCATGCAAGTCCATGCCTCTATCTTCGATTAAGGATCACGATGCAGATGCGTTCACACCCGAAACTCACGATTTAATGCTTCCTTAGTAGCAGCAGCGGTAAAACAAGCACAACGGCTGCTGTCACTATGTTGTTTCTTACAAACCAACTTATAACTATGCGTTAGGACACTCTTTCTGCCTAGGAGTATTTTACGTCAAAATAGCAGTGCTCGCACTGCTTTGTTTCACTATGAAGAGTATAGAGATCCCGTATAATTACAGACTACTATTCTAATTACTAAGATGGAATGTCTCACACATTCCATCTTAGTCCGCTGAGGTGACAAAGTATTTAAAGCGTTCTTTGATTGGCGTTGCCTGCTGGTTTCCATAGACTTTAGTAGCTACTTACCATCGGGAATAATGTAAGTTCATTAGGTACTTCAGTTTCTTAGAAAAGCATTTAGTAAAGTGGTTAGTAATTAAGGAGTAGTTGTGCGAAGTGCTGCTCCAGTGCGTGTTTGCGGACTTCACATATGCACGAACTATTTTAATTCTCAGATATGAAGGTTTCCTTAATTAGTAGTTTGGCCGTGGAAGAAAAAGATCTCCTACCGGGCTAGGTGTTCAGCCCGGGGAGCGGCCAACGCTTCTTGTTTTAGTATAGTGCTGTTCTATATATAGCGCAGTACTTCGGAACTTCGACAGCGGGAATTAGGTATATTTATTTACTAGAGAAATGCAATAGAACGTAAATTCTTTTATTATTTAAAATTTTATCTTCTTCTTTTAATTTATGGCTGTTCTTGATAGGATTCCGCCACTGTCAAGTGACGTAAGAAGTTAAAATTTGGTTTGTCAAAAATCAATATGTTTTTTAATCTGTTACAATTTTAAAATGTGGTCTCCCTTCGGAGCCGAACAGACGATAGTAACTGATGCTGGAGTCAAAAATGCTATTTAATTACGTGATTTCGCAATGGTGGGTGTAATTAGTATTAATTATACACCCACAATTGAGTAATGATGATACTTTTATGTTACGATGATAATATTATTATCATCGTTACATCAACTTGCTATAGACTGAATTGATAATACAATCATCAATTCAGCCCATAGCAACCTTACTGCTGAACATAGACCTCCTCCAAAAAGTGACATAAAACACAGTCCTGAGTCACAGACATACGAGTCTCCTTATTATATTACAAATTCCCCAATTCATCTAGTGGCAGGAGCCCTACACTTCGCTTACCAGTGCGATGTCCACTCAAGAACCTTTCTTCCCCTTAGGGTGTCGCTTCGAGCTATATTTTCGGCCCATTTGTCACTGAAACTTACTGATTCGTTGAGCTATGTCAGTTAGTCGTGTCGTGTAATGGCGGTCAAGAATATCCACTACCCCATATCCTCCCGTGGGTGTCGTAAAAGGCGACAAAGGGAAACAGGTGGGAGATGGGCAGCAGCATCTTCCTGATAATAGCCAATATTATAATAAAAAAAAAAAAAACTGCGGTTGCCAACCCGCTCGCCAAGCGTGGCAACTATGGCAAATACACCCCTTATGAATGGATGTAATAAAGAAACGGCCCCCAGTCCCCGGCGGCCCCGCTATTCCTGGCTACGGTGGCGACCATGGTAACGGCGGGGCAGGGGGTGCTAAGAATCTCCGGTGGAGGTTTGGTTGCCACCTACGACGACTCGACCTGGCAACATACAACGCACGCACCCTGAGGACTGACGAGAAGATCGTGGAGCTGGAAGAAGAGATAGACAAGTTGCGCTGGCATATTATAGGATTATCCGAAGTCCGAAGAGAGGGGGAGGACACGGTAATCCTCGAATCCGGCAACTTGCTCTATCACCGGGAGGGCGAACATCTGTCCCAAGGAGGTGTCGGATTTATCGTCCACAAGTCTCTCGTTAACAACGTTGTAAAGATCGGGAGTGTGTCGACGAGGGTTGCGTACCTTATACTCAGAATCACCAAACGGTATTCGCTGAAGGTCATACAGGTTTACGCACCAACCTCGGCACACCCCGATGAGGTGGTGGAGGAAATGTATGAGGATATCTCTAGAGCCATGCATTCCTCCAAAGCCCAATATACGGTGTTAATGGGAGACTTCAATGCAAAACTAGGCACAAGAGAGAACGGTGAGCTGAAAGTAGGGAAATTTGGAATAGGGCAACGGAACCCAAGGGGCCAGCAGCTGGCCGACTTCATGGAGAAAGAGGGACTCTTTATGATGAACTCTTTCTTCAAGAAGCGGCCCCACAGGAAGTGGACCTGGTTGAGCCCCGACGGTTCGACAAAAAATGAGATTGACTTCATTATGACGACCAGATGAACTCTGTTCAGTGATGTCTCCGTGATCGCGAGGGTGAAAACTGGTAGCGATCACCGAATGGTTAGAGGCACACTGAACCTAAACGTTAAGTTGGAGAGGTCTCGTTAATGAAGTCAACGCTCCGTCCCCCTCGTGCTCTAATCCAAAGTCCCGAAACCTTTCAGCTCGAGTTACGAAACCGTTTTCAGTGCCTAGAAGACTGCAATGAAGTGGACGATTTGAATGACAAGCTCGTGGAAACTGTCCATGCGGTCGGAGCTAAGTTCTGCAAGACCCGCCGCAGAAGAACACAAAAACTCTCCGATCACACTCTTAATCTCATGGCTGTTAGACGGGAGATGAGGCTACATTCTTCAACAGATTTGACAGCATACAGGCAACTGAACAGACAGATCTCCAAATGCATGCGGCGGGACTTACGCAACTTCAATACAGCTTGTATTGAAGAAGCGATCGAGCGGAACCAAGGCTCCAAAGTCTTTGCCAGAGATCTGTCTGCCAGAAAGAGCCAACTGTCAAAGCTGAAGACCGAATGTGGCAGCATCGTTTCCGGGGCACCTGAGATTTTGAGTGAGATTGAGAGGTTCTATGGGCAGCTGTACACGTCATCGTTGGAGCCACACGCAAGTGTGAGTAACGATCCAAGAGCGAGTCTTATCCGACACTATTCCGAAGATATCCCGGACGTCAGTCTGAGCGAGATTAGAATGGCTCTCCAGCACCTTAAAAACGGCAAGGCCCCAGGCGAGGATGGAATTACAGCGGAGCTTCTGAAAGCGGGTGGAAGACCGGTACTTGAAGTCCTTCAGAAGCTCTTTAATTCCGTCCTCCATGGTGGCATAACACCGGAGGCGTGGAGCAGAAGTGCGGTGGTCTTGTTCTTCAAGAAAGGTGACAACGCTCTCTTGAAGAACTACAGACCGATTTCCCTTCTGAGCCGCGTCTACATGCTGTTTTCGAGAGTCATTACGAATCGTCTTGCGCGCAGACTTGACGACTTCCAGCCTCCCGAACAAGCCGGTTTCCGAAAGGGCTTTAGCACCATAGACCACATACATACCCTACGGCAAATTGTACAGAAGTCCGAAGAGTACAATTTGCCACTATGTCTGGCGTATGTGGACTATGAGAAAGCCTTTGATTCCGTCGAAATTTGGGCGGTGCTGCAGTCCCTTCAGCGGTGCCAAGTTGACTGTCGGTATATCGAAGTGCTGAAGTGTTTGTACAGTAGGGCTACGATGGCTATCCGAGTACAGAACCAGAGTACGAAACCCATCCAATTGCAGAGAGGTGTAAGACAGGGTGATGTTATATCCCCGAAACTCTTCACCGCTGCATTGGAAGACGTTTTCAAGCTTCTGGACTGGAAAGGATGCGGTATTAACATCAATGGCGAATACATCACTCACCTTCGATTTGCCGACGATATAGTCCTTATGGCAGAATCGCTAGAGGACCTAAGCACTATGCTCAATGACCTCAATAGTGTCTCCCAACGGATAGGTCTTAAGATGAACATGGACAAAACAAAGATCATGTTTAATGTCCATGTCACACCTATGCCGGTAGTTGTTGGGAGCACTAAGCTCGAAGTTGTTGACGAGTATGTTTACCTGGGACAAATAGTCCGACTAGGTAAGTCCAACTTCGACCGAGAGGTCAATCGACGGATTCAACTCGGCTGGGCAGCGTTCGGGAAGCTACGACACATCTTCTCGTCAGACATACCTCAAAACCTTAAAACGAAATTGTACAACCAGTGCGTGTTGCCAGTGATGACTTACGGAACTGAGACGTGGTCCTTCACTGCTGGCCGTATGAGGAAGCTCAAGGTCGCTCAGCGAGCTATGGAGAGGGCTATGCTCGGAGTTTCTCTGCGTGATAAACTTAGGAATAAGGATATCCGCAGTAGAACCAGAGTAAACGACATAGCCCAACGGATTAGTAAGCTGAAGTGGCAGTGGGCCGGCCATATAGCTCGAAGAACCGACAACCGATGGGGAAGAAAGGTTCTCGAGTGGCAGCCTCGTACCGGTAGGCGAAGTGTAGGGCGTCCCCCCACGAGATGGAGTGACGACCTGGTAAGACATGCAGGAAGTCGATGGATGCAGGTGGCTCAGGACCGTGCTTTGTGGCATTCTTTGGGGGAGGCCTATGTTCAGCAGTGGACTTGTGAAGGGCTGTAATGATGATGTCAGTTACCCTTTTTTAATTACATGGGGATGTAGTGTAGTGTAGTCCCCATGACAAAATATATTAGTGTTAAGTAAGAATAAGCTTGGACAGTATAATTAAAGTTCTTGTACAAGCAACATGTCCCTTATTCATGAAGACCCTTCATACCGCATGGCGATCCTGCCAGGTGGTGCGCTGCTACAATGCATGCGCACCGCTGGGCCTAGTTAAAAGGTGGAAATAAATATTAATAAATTAAATAATGAAGACATGAGTGACTGACACAAAAAATAATATTATAACGGAATGGACGCAATACCGGATGTGACGAAAGAGAAGAGGCCACAATAATTATTTTACAGAAGCTGTCTGATAATTTAAAAAAATGTGATATTACTATGAAGCCAAGAATGAGGAAAATAAAATGTGATTTCTTTTATATGATGACTAAAGTTCAAAATTCAAGAAACTGCAGATTAATTTTAATAGGAAAGACTACTTTTGCAAGCTTCGTCCAGAAGAATATGAAATATGATCCAAAAAGAACAAAGAAGAAAATTTAAGGTAATATCGTATCAGACTAATTTTTGTCAATTTTTTAAAAAGTTTTAACTATTATAAAAAATGTATTTAATATTTTGTATTTAATATAATATGGTAAAGTCGAGTTTATTAATCAGATACTCCACGATTTAATTGATATTTTAATATAATTCTTAGTGTATCTAAAAAAAAAATCACAATGCACTATTAAAAATTAAGTTACCGTTTTAAGCACTCATATACATATGTATTAAGGCACTAGACGATTTTATATTTAATTTCATTTAGTTATTGTTTATTGTTTTATATTATTTTATTACTGTGTCGTGCAAAAATGAATTAAATATTATGAAATATTACATTTTTAAGTACTTAAATTCACAAAATTTATAGTTAATAATAACATCGTGTTACATTTTGTTGTTTTTTTTTGTAGTCTTTAATATAAAATGTACAAAATTTACAATTTTGAAAGGGGTTTTATACATTCGCTGTTGCTTTTTTTTCTTCTCTAAAGGCATGAAAACCTTTAAGTAACTATATAAATAAATACACAATCTTTAATAAATAACCTTAAAGTTAATATAACCTGCTTAAAAATCAAAAATTAATGTTTTGTTTAATATAAACTTAGCTGTAATAGTGATTACCAATTATTTTCTGTAGGTTATAAGTACGGTTTCTTAAATTTTTAGCAACCCTAATTTTTTATATGTAAATTAAATGTTATAACTAATGCTAATATATTTTTCGATATAAGTAAAAGTAATATAACTATAAGCGATGCAATGTAATTATACTATAAACTTTGTGTCACTTAGAAAATATTTAAAACTATCATTTTAATGTGATAAAGAAAAAAATTATTAAAAGTGGTTTTAATAATAATGTTTCTTAACAAAGTTAAACACGGACATAAAAAGTTGACATATATTATCTCATTTTTGTAAAATATTAAAAAGTATATATTTAAAAGGTGTGAGGAATGAGAGAAGGAATGTTCAAATGTCTGAATACGAATGATTGAATTGCTAAGTTTCGTCAATATTGGACTGATCACTCAAATATTTGATGATGCTGAAAATCCTGGTATTGAAACCATTATGAGCGAGAATTATGAAAGTTAGTAATGGAAATGGAGTAAGAAAGTATATAAAAGTTACCGATACAGTCAAGTAGATAACAGCAGGTACTATAAAAATAAAGAAAGAAATAAAAATTTATGAAGAGAATCAAAAGAAGAAATTAATATAATGAAAATGTCATATAATACCCAAGTAAATGGGTGGCCCATATGTATAAAGTACGCGCGTGATAAATATCATGAAATAAAATATAAATGAAATGAATTAATACTCCGATTCCCAGTATCTAAATAATGAATAAATAATTTTTTTGACTGAAATAAAAACTGAATAGAGAGAAATAAAGTTAGCTAAAGGTCAAAAATATCAAGAAAAAAGTACGTACAAGAATAAAAAAAATTGATAATAAAAAGGCCTAACAATCGAAAGTAAGGAGTGAGATGAAAAAGTATGAATAAATAAATAAGAGCAGATTATTTTAAAATATAAATGAATGTACAACTATACTAGATCTTCGCGAATTACCTAAATATGTCAAATAAGTATGTTGTATGTATGCATGATACATCATACCAATTTTATTGAGACCTTGAAGTTACTAAAACATTCTCCTTGAACAGTCGGAAGTCATTTAATGAATAGGCGACAGTAGGAGTCCATAAGAGCAGACATAGGTTATATGATCTTTACCATGAAAGGTCATATAATCATAGCGTCGAATTTAGGGAATATGTAAAAAAATATTCAAAAATATTTAAAAGTGTGTGCTCCACAGCCAAGTCTTTGTATTTGAGCAACAAAATTAAGACGGCTTCTAATAAAATTAAAATGACATGGAGTATAATTAATAGCGAAACTGGTAAGATCAACTCTCGCAATTCAAACTACCAGTTAAGTGTTAATAACAAATTAACCGAGTCAGATCAGGACGTTGCAATGGTTTTTGAGAAATATTTTACTGATATTCCGATATTAACCACCAAGTCACTGAATTATTCTCCTGCGGTCGCCGAATCATTACTTTAACAAAATGTAAATGCGTGTACAAAGAATTTTACATTTCATAAAGTATCATCAAAAGATATTGTAAAATATTTTAAAATTATTGATGTTAAGAAAACTGCGGATCTGTGGGGGATTTCCGTTAAAGTTATTGCGTCTATAATAGATACAATCGCGCCTCATTTCACTACTATTTTTAATACTAGTATCGAATCTGGTGTGTTTCCTGATTTAGTGAAGTATAGTAAAGTAATACCTTTATTTAAATGTGGTAGTACATTAGACCCCGCAAATTTTAGACCTATTTCTGTACTACCAACACTTAGTAAGATTTTTGAAAAAATTATTCTTGATCAAATGTTAAATTTCTTTAATATAAATAATTTACTTCATAAAAATCAATTTGGTTTTACAAGGGGTCGCTCGACAACTGATGCCGGTGTTGAGCTGATTAAGAATATATTTAATGCATGGGAGAATTCATAGGATGCTTTGGGTATTTTTTGTGACCTATCCAAAGCCTTCGATTGTGTTCACCATGAAACATTAATCAGGAAACTTCAACACTACGGTGTAAGAAGTGATGCTCTTAAATTAATTATTTCATATTTAAGTAAGAGAACGCATAAAGTTGTCATTATCAGTATGAGTTCTTCCGGGTCGATGGTACAGATGGGCGTGCCTCAAGGCTCAATTCTCGGCCTCTTTCTGTTTCTTGTATATATTAATGATTTACCTTACATAGTAGGAGATAACCATGATATAGTATTATTTGCAGATGACACTTCTTTAATTTTCAAATTAAGTCGACAATTGCTAAAATATGACAAAGTAAATAATGCTATATCTAAATTAGTAAATTGGTTCAATGTTAATAATTTGCATTTAAATGGCACTAAAACGAAATGTATGAAATTTATGACTCAAAATGTCAAACAATTAAATACTAATGTAATTTTAAATAAGGAGAAACTGAGTCTTGTAGATACCACCATTTTTCTTGGAATCACACTAGACGCGAAGCTTCAATGGAGCCCCCATATATCAAAACTAGCAAGCAGACTTAGTTCTGAAGCATATGCCGTAAAAAAGATTAGAAGTCTAACTAGTGTTGAAACAGCTAGACTAGTTAACTTTAGTTATTTCCATAGCACAATGTCGTATGGTATTTTGCTATGGGGACACGCAGCTGACACTGACATTATAGTTGTAGATATTAGAGCCATAAGAGCAATTTATGATTTAAAGCCTGACGAGTCGCTTCGACAAAAGTTTAAGGAAATTAATATATTAACTTTGGCCTCTCAATACATTTATGAAAATGTAATGTACGTACACAAAAATAAAAGTAGTTTTACAAAATAAGTGATATTCATTCTGTAAATACTAGGAACAGACACAAGCTAGTAGTACCAGTTACTCGACTCCATCGAGTCAGTAATTCATTCTTGGGGCGATGTATACGCTTTTACAACAAAATTCTAGAAAATATACAAAATTTGACCTGCTCAAAGTTCAAAAACTTTATTAAACTAAGTTTGTATAAAAAGGGTTATTATAGTATTAAATAATTTATAGATCATAATAACCCCTGGAAATGAGGTGATCGCTACCAAGCTATTTCTAATTTGTTGTGTTGTTAATTTGTGTAACATACATGATTGTAAGCTGTTATTTAAAAAAAAAGTCCCGCTGGGTTTCTTGCTGGTTCTTCCCAGGACAGAGGTTTATTTTCGAACCAGTGGTAATTATACAAAAGAGTGACTTTCAATTAGTATTATTTATAATCTATATTGAATAAAAAAGTTTCTGTTTCTGTTTCTGTTTCTGTTACTATGGGACAGAGGGATCTGGCCACGCGAGCTACCCGTAGAATAAACCTATATTTCATTTTTGTAATTTATATTTAGGTCAAATAATATTCAGTTACGTTGTATTTTTTAAATTTATATTAATAATAAACATGATTTATATTTATTTTTATAAGTTAAAAAAAAACAAATGTATTAATTTATTTTTTATTTTCTTTGTCGGTGGGAGGTGTAGTGTGGTATAGCCCACACGACTATACATATATATATATATATATATATATATATATATATATATATATATATTAGAGTTAAGTTAAGAATATAGATCAGTAAAATTAAAGTTATAGCAGCATCAACACGCCTCTTTTCATTGACATATCTCTTATATATTACAGGGAAATGCTTATCCAGGCCCGCCTCGCGGGGTAAGGACGGGTTATGTCGGACTCACACTGATTAAAACCCCATGGTGTTCAACCTTCTCCACTTATTGGGAGGGCCACGGGAACGCTTACGCACATCCGCGACCTCACTAGCACCGGCTAACCCATGGCAGCATCTCCTTGGGGAAGACTTCTTCCTTATTTCCTTTTCAAGTAAGGCGCACCAGAAACACAAGGTGCGCCCTACTCCAAGGCCACTAGCTCCACCTGCGTAACGGACCCCCTGTGACTGGTATGCGGAGGCCGTGGGGCCAGGAATAACGATCACTGGGAAGCACTGCTAGCTTTTCCGACCCCAGCGGAGAATCTGATATCTAGCTCCGCCGCCAACCAAGTTTCGGCCGTGGAGGGTAGGAAGAGCAGCGCCCTAGAAATACCGACACTCCTCTCCCTCCAAGACCTCACCACCACCGCATCAATGGTGCGGCCCCGCCAGAGTCGCGGAGTTTAGGGATAGTGTTGCATCGCCATACCATAACTCCTCTTCCCCGCGACTCCACCTCGACTACAGCGGTAGGGGGAGAAGACAGCCCTCTCGCCGCAGCCCGCCAACACACATTCGAAGTGGGCTCGCCAAGCCCACTCGGAGTGTCCACCTCGGGCCGGCCGTATACCACGGGCCAGCCAAGTGGGTTCCTCTTTGTTCACCATTGGTGACCAAACTACTTAAGCCCTCGCGCCACGATAAGGCGGGAATCCGTTCGGAGGGGGGGGGGTATCGATTAGCACACCTTTTTCTGTCAGCGCTGGTCTGAAACACGGCTACATTGGCAGAGCGAGAAGAGGGTGCCTCAGAGGCCGGAAGAGGTCGTTCCTTGGATGTTGGCAACGAATGACAACTGGATGGCGATAACAGGGTATGTCAGGGGGGTGCTGCTGATGAAGAGGAAGGAGAAAAGAGAAGAAGAAACGGAGGAGTAGTCGCAAAATACCAGCGATGAGGAAGAGTACCAGCACCATGAAGTAATGCTAACGCGGTACCGTGGTACTGGGTACTTAAGAGAGAGGAGGCTTTAGTTGGTAAAAATTCCACACTACCGGTCTAAACAACACCTTGACGGTGTTTTTTGAAATTTTTCCTCCTCTCTCTCTCTCTCTCTCTCTCGCTCTCTAATAAAAAAACTACTTACAATAAAATATCTATAAATGTGGATTTTGTATTTTAAAAAGAAAGCGTGCTGTTTTCTCATTTATATCTGATCACATTTATATCTCGTCATGATAGGCATCAGACTTCATTGCTGAACATAGGTCTCCGCACTGGATAAGAAAATTTTTTCCCTTTAGTATAAAGAAGGATTTAGTAGATCTGTCTTGTACTAGCGTAACAAAAAAAAAACACAATTGATTTCAATCGCCTTGTAACTACATCTTAATGATATTTTCGCTCGTAAGTGACACTGTACAAAGAAGCAGATATTTTTCAAGGTAATATAGCAAATTTATTTCTTTTATTTGGTTCTTTTAGTTGTATTTTCTATTTCTTGTTTTCCTCGGCATTTTCTCTCATACTTTGTATAGAATATTTCCAATCTTCATATTTCTATATATAAAAATCAATTGCTGTCCGTTAGTCTCGCGAAAACTCGAAATTGGCTCGACTGATTTTGATGAAATATTTTTGTGTGTTTGAGTGGATGATCTAAACGATACACAATTGGACCTGTAGGTGGCGCTGTTGTTGAAATCCGAAAATCACCCTTATGAAGCCCGGGCGGATTGCTAGTATTATAGAAATTTTCTAACCGTGCTTATGTGAATCACCACTGGCTGTACCTATTTTTAAGAAATTTTGTGATTAAGTTGATTCGAGAATTGTTTGGATTCACAATTGAACCCGGTAGATGGTGCTGTTGTCGAGATCTAGAAATGACGCGTGCGAAGCCGGGGCGGATCGGTAGTAGTATTTTATTACTTTTATTATTGCTAATTTGGGCGGTAATGCTTATTTACTGTCAGGTGAACCGTATGCTCGTCTGTACGTTCGTTTTTATTTTTAGTTAAATCTCACAACGGGTACTAATATATTTACGACTTGCCACCATAAATTTTTCCCTTGCGTACATGTTACATACATATAAATTAAAGTGGTTGTCCGTAATATCGAAATAACTGCCTTTTATTGAGCTCAGGCGGCAATTTGCATACCATTAAGACAAGAGTAACCGTTGTAAAAATTGTGTCTGTTTGTCTGTCTGCTTGTCTGTCTAGGTTAATCTTCGGATTGGCTGAACCGATCGAAATTTTTTATCCATAAAACTTAGTTTATTTTTTATATCAAAAAATTGATAAAATAAATGGTCTTTAAATATCCTAAATCTAGATAATGCCACTTTTCCCACGTTTGATCTCAAGACGATTCAGGGACGGGTCGCTAGTGTACAATATAGCAAAACCCACCTTAAGAAATTCATTAAGTTATGGTGAGAACTACACCAAAATTTACTCGTAGCTCTCCGGTACGCTTAAAACTTGAAAAGTCAAGTAGTTTTCAAGTTATAAGCGAACAGTACATAAATAACGCGGATACACGCCTTCAAATCATATTTCATAGCCACCATCATGTTATGTGGAATAAGGGATACAGATATATGGACTTGTTGCAGGCTGGAATAATAATGCTGATGACGCGTAAAAATGTTATAGTCAAAAATGAAATCAAAAATGAAAAACAAAGGTAGCTTAAAATTTTTAAATTTTTCATTTGGTTTTTTAATAAAAGTGACAAACGAACTTACCACCAGTCCACCTGATGCTAAGTGGTCACTCTAGCTCTACTTGTAATTAATTTACAATACAAATGCGTTGACACCTCTGAGGACTGAGATGGAATGCCTCACTTGTAGTTATATTAGCTCTATTTAACCTTCAGAGCGGAACAAAGTTGTGCACGCAATATTGTTTCGCGCCAGAAGTAGGTAAGAGGGTGGGTACATACGCAGACGGTTTCACTACTACTACTTACAGGCTAAATGTAAGTCCAACTAGTAAAACCAACCAGCTGTATTACTGGTATATTTGTAGCACGAATGGGTCGGCTCGACCGGGGTAGGACCACGCTCTCACAGAACACCAGCGTAAAATGGCAGCTCAAAGCTGCTGTGTTTCGTATGGTGAGTGTAGAGAACCGGAGATCCTCTTTACTGGAAATGAGGCATTCCATCTTAGTCTTCACGGATAACAACGCATCTGCGTTTTGATTCGTAATCAAGGATAGATGTAGATGTCTATGGGCCACAGCAACCACTTACCATCAGGTGGACTGTGTGCTCGTTTATCACCCTTATCTTATAAATAAAAAAGTAAATGATAAAAAGTTGAAAACAATCTAAGTAAAAGCGATCTTTTCATATTATGCTTTACACTCCAAACATATCCGTAAACACACAAAATTTTTAACAAAACTTTGAACCGTACAATTTAAGGAACACACCTAATTGTAGATGTCTTGTACATTAGTCGATTACGGTCGAATCGGTCCATAAGTTGGTTGTAGGTTATTTAGTGAATACTAATAGAATAAAATTATGACTTTTGATTATCTTTCGTTATCAAATAATGCTGTAATGATGTTCGCATTTTAAAGTAATTTGATGTTAATAAATAACTGCGGTGTTCTACTCCTATATTCCGTCTCGAGCATGAGGAGCCAGAGCAGAAGCCGCACCTCTATTTCCACTTGTGCAATGCAACTAGTCCGTTTCGCGGAGACGAATGATAAGTATTTTGTAATCAATGGATAAATGATTTGTAATTTTGTTTTTATCTACTGGGACTTTGGCTAGAATTATTTTTAGTGCATGAAAGTGGGCATATTTTCTCATTATGCTTCACAGCTTCATTCTAGCGATTTATGTTAACTTATTGTAGCTCCACTTCCAAGCTTCCAGCCTTGCACGGTATTTAAAGGGAGGAAAAAAAAATTAATGGCAACACTGTCAGACGCCACCCGCTCCTGCATATCCCGCGGTACTCGCTTCATTCGACATTTCCGTGTTCAAGCCTTCGCACGTACGTTTTCGCATCACTCCTGCTCAGTAAATATTGTTATAATTTTTATTATAAAGAACAAAGAAAGAAAAGTGTAAAAATTAAAAAGTTCTAAAGAAGATAAGGAAACTTGAGAAGAAACTATCACAAAAGAAGCGTGTTTTACATCTACCGTCTAGTGCGAGTGACGAAGATTGCAGTAAGCGTCTACATAATTACTATTTACTTTAATTATATTACTTAAATTAATTTGGAAAATCTATAATTATGTGATGCGAGGAACTAATAGAGTTCTCTCTGTCACTGTAATTAGATAAATACAAACAAAACTTGTACATAATATAAGAATGTGATGCGAGGAACTATTAGGGTTCTCTCTGTCATTTTATGGAGAAATTGTACATAATATAAAAATATGATGCGAGGAACTATTAGGGTTCTCTCTGTCATTTTATGGAGAAATTGTACATAATATAAAAAAATATGATGCGAGGAACTATTAGGGTTCTCTCTGTCATTTTATGGAGAAATTGTACATAATATAAAAAATATGATGCGAGGAACTATTAGGGTTCTCTCTGTCATTTTATGGAGAAATTGTACATAACATTAAAAAAAATGTGATGCGAGGAACTTTTAGGGTTCTCTCTGTCATATAATCAAGAAAGATAGTGCAGAAATGTTTATATAATAATATTTTTTGTTTATGGAATTAAAATACATAAATTCATAAAACTATTATTATGGAAATTGTGATGCGGGAAACCATTAGGGTTCTCCCTGTCACGCCAAAATAAATGAATATTAACTATATAATACTAACTGATATTTTTATGACTACCTTCTACGTATTATTAAATTTGAATACATGCAGATCTAAATTAATTACTGGTGTCACCCAAACCGTAGCGGCAATGAAATAAATAACGAGATGCAAGACATCACCTTTGATGACGCCATTATGGGTCAGCTTGACCACCTGCTTTCACCGAGCATGACTGCAGCAGTGCCCATTGTAACTAAAATTACCTCCGAACCAGGGCTGTCGTCTGTGCCTGACGCTATGGGGGTCGAGTTTGATGAGTCAATTTTAAGTTTCTTGGATGCTCCGCAGAGTACGATTCAATTAGCGCCACCAGTACACAAAGATATCGCATCTCGATGGCAAGACATTTTATTAAGAGGACTTAAAGAAGATACGAAGTTGAAAAGGTGATTATGTAATACCTAACAATATTGACAGACTTATACCGCCCACCTTAAATACTGAAGTAAAAGCTGCATTACCTGATTTACTGATATTAGTTAAACGTAAAATTTCCTTACAACACCCCAAATTATATTAAAGTCTTTAAGCGATGCATGTAGACTTCTTTGTTATAGTTTTTATAATAAAACTCGTTTAAGAAGACTCTATTATTAATACGATAAAAATTCAGATTATAAAAGCAATTATAGACACTAAACCTGATAAATATCTATTTGGAGAAAATGTTAGTGATAAATAAATTAAAAGTGGCTCAAAATATTAAGAAATCCGAGTGATATTTTAAAACCAACTCATAGGCCCCCGTTTAATAAGAATAATTTTATTAGGAATCCACCATCTGCTAATTCAAATAGGAATTTAAACCAGAAGGGCCAATCTCGGAGGATTGCTGTTCGATCCGACATGGGCAAGCCGTGGCCACAGCCTCGAACAGTCCCAACCACGGCAGCGACCATCTACCGCAGACGCAACGAGCATTACAACCCTCCAGCAATCAACATCGTCGCTGCACATTGAGGTACGATATGCTGGTCGCTTGTCTCACTTCTCTCAACAATGGGAGACTATCACGGGAGACCCTCTCGTACTATCATGGCTGAGTGGGTACAAAATTCCTTTTTGTAATCCAGTGCGTCACGATATCCCACACACTATTACAAAATCGACTGTTGAATTAAATGCTTTTAATACCTGCATTAAAAAAAAAAACTATTACTTATCGGTGTTATTTCTGAGTCTAGTCATCAAAATGATGAATTTATTTCTAGTATATTCGTAGTGCCAAAATCTAATGGCCAAAAGCGATTTATATTAAATCTAAAGTGTCTCAATAAATTCGTACAGACAGTCCACTTTAAGTTGGAAGACGGCTTTAAAATTGATGTCACAAAATTGCTATATAGCATTTATTGACCTTAAAGATGCATATTTCTTAATACCTATTTACTATTTACATAGAAACTATTTAAAATTTAAATTAAATAGTTTTCTTTGTGGATTTAATTGTTTACCTTTTGGATTATCCACTGCCCTTATTTACTTACTAAATTTTCAAAACCTGTGGTTGAATACTTTAGATTAAACAATATACTTACAGTCATTTATTTAGATGATTTACTATTGTTTGGGAATTGTTATGCCGAACATCCTATTTGTATAAAATGTTTTTGAAAATTTAGGTTTGTAATTAATTATGAAAAAAGTTGCTTAGTACCCTCAATTAAATGCAAATTCTTGGGTTTTATATTTGATTCAGTTAATATGATATTTAAATTACCTGACGATAAAAGACAAAAATTTATAACCTTAAGAAATTTATGAGTACTATATATTGCAATTTAAGAGAGTATGCAAAATTTCTGGGGACGTTAATATCGATCTGCCCAGCAATAGACTATTCATGGTTATACACAAAACGGTTCGAACGTTTTAAACTTTTGTATCTGTTGAATGATCCATCTTATGATCACGCTATTACAGTTCCTGATAATTTAAAAGAGGACATGGTTTGGTGGTTAATAACATTAGTAAGAGTAACGCTTTTATAAAATTGCACGCCTATAAACTAGAAATCTTTTCCGATGCCTCTCTTACCGGTTGGGAAGGATATTGTAATAATCAGTAAGTTTTTGGTTATTGGAAAGGGAAGGAAAGAACATGGCACATAAATTAACTAGAGCTTAAAGCAACGTTTTTTGTTTTAAAATTATTTGCCAGAGATTGCAGCGATATGGAGATTCTTCTCATAATCGACAATACAACTGCAATCGCTTGCATTAATAAAATGGGTAGTGTCCAAAATCCACATCTTGACGATATTACTCGTCAAAAATGGCAATAGTGTGAAATGAGGAAACTCTTTTTATTTGCATCATTTACCTATACGGAACAAAATCTAGACGCCGAAAAACTCTGGAGAAACTTTTATGGATATTTAATGAGAACTTGTTGATTATGTATTCCAAGAAATAATCGACAATTTTAGCATTCCGGCTATTGACGTATTTGCAAGCCGTAATAATGCAAAATGCTCAAACTTTGTATCCAGGAAACAAGAACCAGATTCTTGGGCTGTCGATGCTTTTACTATTTCGTGGGAGAATCTAAAGTTTTATGCCTTTCCGCCATTTGGTCTAGTACTAAGAATGCTTAACAAGTTTATTCAAGACAAAGCCGAAGGTATAGTTGTTATGCCTGATTGGCCAACTCAGCCAATGGTTCCCTTTGCAACAGAAGCTGAAAGTTTCTGAGACAATTTATTTTCAACATAATAAAGCTGCTTAAATCACCTTTCAGGAATTCATTTTCAGGAATCATCACAAACTGTACAGATCGCTCACGGCTGATTGCCGTGAAGTTGTCCGCCAAACATTGCTGGAACGACACCTCTCCTCAAGAACGGTAGATATAATGCTATCTTCTCTCACAGATAGTACATACATGCAATATGATACTGTCAAGTTAATCAGTACATTACCTTAGCGCGCTTTTTTATCAGGGAGCAAAGTACGGCACTATTAACTCCCATAAATCAGCGATAAACATTTTAAAGTTAAAAATTCTTGAAGACGATATAATTAAGAGATTTATGAAAGGAGTATTCAGGTTACGACCACCTAAATATGACTTAGTTTAGGATCCTAATATAGTTTTAAAGTATCTTGAACAGTTTTGGCCAAATGATGGATTGACACTCGAGGCGTATAAAATTTCTTTGAGCAAACAACTGATTTTCGGTTGCTTTGAAAAACAAGCCATTGGGTTATCGATAAAAAAAAAATAGTTCGGACAAGTTTTATTATTATTTACTTGAAAGCACTAGAAAATTATTTATTTTGCAAAATTTATCTAAGAAGACAGTCACATTATTGGCGTTAGTAACGGCACATAGAGTTCAGACTCTTTCCCTAATAAAAATAGCCAATGTTTTAATTGTCGAAAATAGTGATTAAGATTTCTGATTTAATTAAGACTTTTAGACTAAACGTAAATCAAACCGTGTTAAAGATCCCTTCTTTCACTCCTAAACCATGAATCTATCCGGCATCTTGTTTAATTACGTACATAAATAGGACTAGCCCTGTACGGATTATCAATCAAGATTCACTATTTATCAGCTTCAAACACTAAACCATTGGGTAAAATCAACTTTATCTAACAGTGGCATTGACACGTCAATATTTACGGCTCACACCACTTGTCATGCGTCTACTTCGGCCACCGGGTGGAGTGAAACTTCTAGCGTTTATGCTAAATACTATAAAAAAGACACAGTAATTGATCAAAACTCCCTTGCGCGATCAATACTGCCAAATGATTGTTAGATTAATTGTAAATGATTAACAGAATGTACACAATGTATCAAAATGAATATTGATGAAAATTAGTATTCTCGTATAATCTATGAAAATTATTATTTCTTGTTTTATTTTTACATTAAGACTCTAAACATCTACAATAAGTTAACATAAGTCGCTAGAATGAAGCTGTGAAGCATAATTAATGATCAAACGAACTTACCAAGTGAAGTTCGATCCTAATTATGCGAACAGCTTCATTATAGCGATTTAGGAGAGCCCTCCCTTAGTTATTTTTAATACTGTGTTTTTTCTATCGGTTAACACAAACCCTCCCTAAAATTCGCAAAAATAAAAATTAAGTCTTCTATTTTCAAAAAATGGTAAAATAAATACGAATTAATCAGCAGCATTTCTATTTGTATTTCTTTAAACTAATAAAGCGAGTACCGCGGGATATGCAGGAGCGGGTGGCGTCTGACAGTGTTGCCATTAATTTTTTTTTCCTCCCTTTAAATACCGTGCAAGGCTGGAAGCTTGGAAGTGGAGCTACAATAAGTTAACATAAATCGCTAGAATGAAGCTGTTCGCATAATTAGGATCGAACTTCACTTGGTAAGTTCGTTTGATCATTAATTTAAATAACATAATGTTGATAACGTTAGTATTTAAAATGTAACTTTAAAATTATTAGTACGTAACATACATTTCTCTCTTCTCGTATGAAAAAGGTTTCTTAAAAGATCTTTTAAATTACACTTTAATTTAATTAACCAATAAGAGCCTATAGCTCCCTTAATTAGTAACAATAATGACTTAACTAATACGGAGTGTTAACATCTGTTTCCCGATGCACGTAATTACAGTTTCTGATTTCGGAGTGTTAATTTAATAGCTCTTTGTAAACTATAATATAAAAGAACATTTTAGTAGAAATCTTTTATTTTATTAATCATTTGAAACCACATACATAAATACCATCCCGACTATACTCAAAAAGAACCGGGTAAACCTAGTTTGTTTGTTTACTATGTCTTTTGAGAACTCCTGTAATATATTAATATTGGATATTATACGGCCTTAAATATTAAAAGAAAAAAGAATGTGACAATTTTAACAAGGACAAAACCAGTACAGGGCTGGAGTATCAGTAGCATATTTAGTTAAAAGTAAACTTTAAACTCGCTCATGATTTAAAAAATGTGTTGAAGTTAGGACAAATGAATAAAGGAACGTTACACGCCGAATACCAATAACTTATAAATATGAAAATACCAACCTAAACATATCAGTCATAAAAAAGACAGCAAAAGAGATATGTTGACGTGAAACTGACAGCATAAAACACAGAACAATACCGAGAGGCGCAAAAGCAGAGTAATTTATTAAATGTAACATTGGATCAATACAATATTAATATCATAAATAATTACAAAATATATTTTTTTATAATAGGGCAGTATGTTTTTAGTAAAATCAAAAATAAAAAATCATATTGCGGAAAACATATAAAAATTGTAAATTATTATCTTCTTTATGAACTCGTACGTACGACAGTTGACTGCTGGATTAGGATCTCTTCTATTTTGGGAAGTATTTGTCATTATCGATTCGCAGACGGATGAATTAATGATCGCAGTACCAGATGCAATCGCCAATACCAAGCACTTTCGACGCTGCTTCTCGACGCCGCGCTGGTAAGGGTGATTTATATTTGGCATACTAACTATGCCCGCGGCGTAACTCGCGTATATAGGTTTTACTTAAAGAATTTGATGTTTAAGTAAAAGAATATTAAACGATTTAAATCATTGCTGTATCAATAAGTTGTATCAAAATAAATAGTTATCCTCAAAGTTCTAAGTCGTTTATGACAGAGTTATGTCGCCTATGCTTGCCAAGGCCCCACATATTCACACATCACTGTACACCACTCGCTATCTACCATTACACACACTCACGGCCTGTCCAAGCCTTGGAGCGAAGTTGGCTCCTGATACAGGTAAGTACTTTTACTTTCTAGTTTGCTCCCATATAGGTTATTGTGATAGGAAATTCCACGCGGCCATATCGAGGCCCAACCTGCGTCTGTTCGTTGAATCTTCGCTGATGGGCCCCGAAGATTGAACCTTTGTAGGAGAAGCCGTAGGCCGTAACATATGTATACAATACTTTGTATCATTGTATGCATGTTGTATATAGTGTATATAAAATCGGCTGATTAATTAATTTTATTAGAATATATAATCAAATCTATAAACGATTATATTTTTGTTTAATAACACATGACTGTAAATGAACAATCTTCGAGGTGTCCAACTCAAGCATGCGACTTAAAAATGACCGTGTTAAAAGCATGATTCTCTCAAATTAACTCCACAATACTGGAATGTTTGTCCTTGTGTTTTACTGATGATCATACTATAAGTCATCTTGACTAGGAATAATCGCTTAAAATTGAAAGGTAATAAAAAAATCGTTGAAACTCTTCAGATCGGCTATGTGTTCTTTGAAACGGGTTTTTATAGATCTTTTAGTTTGTCCTATATAAGAGAGACCACATTCACAATCAAGCTTGTACACTCCTGAATCTTCCAGAGGGACATTGCACTTGACTGATGGTAAAAACTGACAAATATTCTTCGGCGGCTTGAAGTAAATTCTAAAATTGAGTTCACAATGGAGTTAGAGGCAAACAATTCTTTAGCTTTTCTAGATGTGTTAGTAATTTGGAATCCCTATAACACCTTGAGCCACACTGTGTATAGAAAAAAGACATACAAATAGATATTTAAAGGGTGATTCTCATCACTATGCTTTACAGTTAGCTACCGTGGTTAAATCTTTGTTTCAGAGAGCACGAGGGATCTGTGACAGTAAACACCTGGCCGCCGAGCTCCAACACGTCAAGCATGTTTTGCACGAGAATAAACTTCGGGTCCCGCACCTACGTCACAGTGATGAAGTGAAGCCGGCCACAGTTAAGCAAGTGCCTGCTGTAATGCCATATGTCACAGGTGTCGCTGACAAGATTGGCTACATCTTGAAGCGTGCTTCCATTAAAACATACTTCAAACCGCCGAAGAAGATTAGTCCGTTTTTACCATCAGTCAAGTGTAATGTCCCCCTGCAAGATGCAGGAGTGTACAAGATTAATTGTGAATGTGGTCTCTCTTATATAGGACAAATTAAAAGATACATAAAAACCCGCGTTAAGGAACACATAGCCGATGTGAAGAATCGACGCTCCGGAAAGTCTGCAGTCTGTAAACACGTACAGGATCGCCCCCGCCTTTACATAAGATTTGATAGACCACAAATCCTCGCTAAAGAACGAGGCTATTGAAATCAAAAAAACATCGTAATTTCAATAGAGAAGATGACTGGGTGCAACCATCTGATTGGGATCCCATAATTCATAAAATTAAATCCCAACCCAAGCATACAACTATAAGACTTCAAGATACTGTAAGTTCATACTGCGTAGATCGGCAAAAATTAATAATTTTTAATCTGGAGGAAGCCGTGGTTAAATATGACATCATACACTTCAGTCCCCCCGCCCGGTTACCATGGGTGATGGAAAGTGCTCGAAACGTCGGGAATATAAAATAAGTTTATTCTACAACATAGGTGTTGTATGTGACCTTTCCAGCTTAAATCTTGATCGATTATTACTCCTAGGAATTTAGTTTGTGTTACTTCGTTTAATTTGTCGATATTAAGGTTAAAATTTTCTTGAAAACGAGACTGTACACCCAGTGCGTGTTGCCAGTGATGACATACGGAACTGAAACGTGGTCCTTCACTGCTGGCCGGATAAGGAAGCTCAAGGTCGCTCAGCGAGCTATGGAGAGGGCTATGCTCGGAGTTTCTCTGTGTGATAAACTCAGAAATGAGGATATCCCCAGCAGAACCAGAGTGACCGACATAGCCCAACGGATTAGTAAGCTGAAGTGGCAATGGGCCGGCCATATAGCTCGAAGAACCGACAACCGATGGGGAAGAAAGGTTCTCGAGTGGCAGCCTCGTACCGGCAAGCGAAGTGTAGGGCGTCCCCCCACTAGATGGAGTGACGACCTGGTAAGAAAGATATGCAGGAAGTCGATGGATGCAGGTGGCTCAGGACCGTGCTTTGTGGCATTCTTTGGGGGAGGCCTATGTTCAGCAGTGGACTTGTGAAGGGCTGTAATGATGATGATGGTGAAGGTTAAAATTGTATTTTGTGTGTTTTGATTTATTAAATTGAATATAAGTTGATTTATTAAGATTAATTTTTAAATTGTTTTTGTCTAACCATTTAATAATTGTATCAATTGTGTTGTTAATGTCAATTTCATGATTACGTATTGAATGATTTTGCTTCTTATCAGTGCTTACAATTATTGAAATATCGTCCGCGAATAAATCGTATTTATGACTGGTGATAAGAGTTATATCATTTAAATAAACGTTGTTGACGAGTATTTTTAATTGGGACAAATAGTCCGACTAGGTAAGTCCAACTTCGACCGAGAGGTCAATCGATGGAAAATTACCTACGGAACTGAGCTTTCGAGCTGCTAAATGGTTTATTATGTAATTTACATGTATTAGTATCGCTGACACCCACCTGACACCAGTTACAGTAACAGAGTTACAGTGTCGTCTATTCTAGACATAAACGCACTACGTCAGTGTATGTGTCGTCGTGTGAAACATGAAACAGTTACGAGATAGTCACAACGCGTAGAATTTCGATAAAATTTTTGTTTTGAGCACATGTTGTCTCTAGTTAGAATCTATGACCCGCGATTAGGTCATGTTCTCACTGAACACTGGGAAACGCGATAATCGTAGGTCAATTAAAAATAATTATCATAATATTTGTTATTGGAATAATAGAATAATTTCTTAATATAGGTATTTTCCTGTGTTCAACATAAATACTGGTTAATTTATACAGTGTTTTGTCGTAAACGTTTTGTAATTAAAAATGATTTATTAATCTGTTTCTACTTAAACAGGCTCTCGCCTCGTTCCAAACTTTTTGTAATTAGAAGATGGATTCAAGCCTTTAAAATCTTAACAATATTTAAGCTAGGTTTTTATATTTTGTTTACTTTTAGTATTCTGTGCCAAATTAACAAATTGCAACACATGTGAAATGTGTAAGATTCAAATATATATCATTGGTGAAAGCCATCGAATTTCAAAAAAAAAATTGTAACGCTCAGTTAATTGTCCCTAAATATTGTATAACTTATCAAAAAGGTAAGTTAGCCGACTTCAAATAAAGGGAGAGGTTCATAATTCGGCTTTAGGTTTTTTTTAATGTATTAGGCAATTTTTGTGTCAATTGTAAACCATTTTTTTTATTTAACAGGTAACTTTGAGGTGGTCCCATATAAATGCAAAGAAAAGTTCCACCCCTAATTGTAACAAAATAGTGAATAAAATTTTAATGTAACTATTCAGACTATATTCGAGCTTGTAATACTTAAGTCTACTCAAAAAAGTAAAGACGACTTCAAGTAACAAATAATTTCCACATTGTGTAAACTAATATATATTTAGCTATTATGAAGCTAATATAAAATATATATAATTTCAGCAGTTGGGGCTTTATATACAATATGTCTTTGGCCACGACTTATCAGCTGTTATCTGGAAATTATTATTTTTGAAGTCAACTTTAAAAACTAAAAAATAATATATATTTATATATATTCAGTTTTCATTAGATATTTTGACTAAAAGATTTTGAAGTGTAGCCCTCTCTATTGTTGTGAATTTCAGCATCCTCGTACCGCCCGATAAAGTGTACTGTAAATATACTCGTAAATAATGTTATCGACAACTCTTTGTATACTCAGCTTTGGAATATCTAAAAACGAGGTGAGCTAAAAATTATTATGTGATTTTTTTTCTTATTTTGAATATCTCATTGCCAAAATTTTATGAATATAACAGATATTTGCTCTTCTGCCTTATTTTCTATGCGATTTTAAATTATAATCACAAAAATACAAATATAGGTATAAAAATTACAACAACAAAGATATCGTTTTTTGCTATCGTAATATTCATCTTTTTCAAAATAAAATAAAAGGTATACCTCCGGATGTTCTGTTTTACGCTATTTCTTCACAGGTCAAAGAAAGAAAAAGTTTGAAACAGTATGAATTATTTGTTATTTAATGTACATAAAATAACATAAAGAACATCATATAAAGGGATAAATTAACAGAATACCAAAAGAGAAAAGTTAAGTCGGGACTTATTTTTAAAACTTTAATGTTTCCGAAATATAAATTTAAATGAGTAATATAAATTTGTATCTATGTGTCATATAATCTCCAATTTAATAATAACACTATTTAAATGCAAAATTTCTTTACCATTTCGCAGAATTTCAAATTTTACCTATGTAAGCCAACAGGTATGTCAAAAGAATAATAAATTAAGCATCAACTGTTCGGGTCATATTTAGTTATAAATTTGAAAATGGAAATCTTATATTTTCAAATATGCACTTTTGGCAGATTTTTGCTTCTGTTTTATGGTAGTTTTATACTACTATAAATTGGATTTTCATGATAATGAACTTGTAATTAGCATTCATTGCCACATTGTGCGCTATATTTTAATCAAAATTATTAAATAAAACTTTGGGTTGTTTACTGTCATCGTTTAAAAATTAATTAGACAGACTGACTTATTCCCCAAAATTGTCGCCCCATAACATCTTCCAGGTGCCATGGTCCCATCCCAAATAGAATAGAATAGAATATTTTTTTATTCAATATAGATCACATTTGTAATACTTATTGAAAGTCATGTTTTACTTTACCACTGGTTCGAAAAAAAAACCTCTGTCCTGGGAAGAACCAGCAAGAAACCCAGCGGGACTTTTTTTTTTAAAGCAAATTTTACAATAATGGTTGTACTAACTATATAAGTACAAAATTTATTTTAGAAACAGCTTGGAAGCGATCACCTCATTCCCAGGGGTTATTATCAACCATGTATTCATTTATACTATAATAACCCTTTTTATACAGTTTCAACTTAACAAAACATTTAAACTTGCTAATGGAGAGAGCCTGTACACTTTCCGGGACCTTGTTGTAATAGCGTATACATTGCTCCAAGAATGAATTACTGACTCTGTGGAGTCGAGAAACTGGTATCACTAGCTTGTGTTTGTTCCTAGTATTTACAGAATGCACATCACTTCTTTTACTAAAACTACCTTTGTTTTTGTGAACATACATTAAATTTTCGTAAATATACTGAGAGGCCAAAGTTAATATATTTATTTCTTTAACTTTATCTCTAAGAGACTCTCTCAGTTTTAGGTTGTAAATAGCTCTAATGGCCCTCTTCTGTAAAACAAAAATAGTTTCTGAATCAGCCGCATGTCCCCATAGCAAAATCCCATAAGACATTATGCTATGGAAATAACTGAAATAAACTAATCTAGCTGTCTCGACACTAGTGAGACCTCTAATCTTTTTATAGCATAGGCTGCAGAACTTAGTCTGCTTGCTAGTTTGGATATATGGGGGCCCCACTGAAGCTTTGCGTCGAGAGTGATGCCAAGAAAAACAGTGGATTCAACAGGGCTCAGTTCTTCCCTATTTAAAAACACATTGGTACTCAGATTTCTAACATTCGTTGTTGTAAATTTAATACATTTAGTTTTATTTCCGTTTAAATGTAAATTATAACGTTAAACCAATGCACTAATTTTGATATAGCATTATTCACTTCGTCACATTTAAATGATTGACGTTTAAGTTTAAAAATCAAAGAAGTATCATCAGCAAATAATACTATATCATGATTATCCTCTACAATAGAAGGTAAGTCATTAATATACACTAGAAACAGGAATGGGCCGAGAATTGAGCCCTGAGGGACACCCATTAGTACAGGTGAGCCGGAAGAACTTTTACCATTAATAATAACTTGCTGCATTCTATTACTTAAATATGAAATTATAAGTTTAAGCGCTGTGTTCTTGACACCATAGTACTGTAGCTTCCTGATTAATGTCTCATGGTGAACGCAGTCGAAGGCCTTGGAAAGGTCACAAAATAGACCCAAAGCATCCTCTGAATTCTCCCATGCACAAAAAATATGTTTAATAAGCTCAACTCCAGCGTCAGTTGTTGAGCGACCCCTTGTAAAACCGAATTGATTTCTATGTAGCAATTTATTAATATTAAAGAAACTTAACATTTGATCTAAAATTATTTTTTCAAAAATTTTACTAAATGTTGGTAGTACAGAAATTGGTCTAAAATTGGCGGGGTCTAATGTACTACCAGATTTATATAAAGGTATGACTTTACTAAGTTTCATTAAATCAGGAAACACACCAGATTCGACGCTTGTATTAAATATAGTGGCTAGATAAGGTGCTATTATATCTATTATAGATAAAATAACTTTAACGGAAATCCCCCATAAATCTGCCGTTTTCTTAACATCAATAGTTTTAAAATATTTAACGATATCTTTTGGCAGTACTCTATGGAATTTAAAAGTATTTGAACAAGCCTTTACATTTTGTTTAAGCAATGATTCGGCGACAGTAGGAGAAGAGTTTAATGATTTAGTTGTCAAAAAAGGAACATCAGTAAAATGTTTCTCAAAAGCCATAGCAACTTCTTGATCAGATCGGGTTAAATTATTGTTAATATTCAATTGAAAATCCGAGTTGCGCGGTTTGACCTTGCCCGTTTCACTATTTATTATTCTCCAGGTCATTTTAATTTTGTTTGATGCAGTTTTAATTTTGTTACTTAAATGTAAAGCCTTAGCTGTGGCGCACACTTTTTTAAATATTTTAGAATATGTTTTTACATAATCTCTAAATATAACACTACTATTAAATGATCTTTCATTATAAAGCTCGTATAACCTTCGCCTACTCTAATAAATTCCTACTGTCGCCCATTCATTAAATGATTTGCGACTGTTAAAAGAGAAAGTTGTAGTAGTTAATATCCTACTAAATTCACAAGTTATAATTTTAAATAACGTACCATACAAATAATTAGCACTGTTTTTAAATGAAAGTGATGGAAACCTTTTTATTATATTACTTCTAAACCTCTCCAAGCGATGTTCATTTATTGGAACAAACACAACTTTCTTTTTTTTCTGTTTCTTGTGTATGTAAGGCAATGATACTAACTGTCCACAGTGATCTGAACTTAAATTTTGAATAATTGATTTATGCAAGGGCTTAACATCTGTAAAAATATTATCTATACAGGTCGCACTAGGCCCAGCAATACGTGTTGGTTCTAAGAATAAATTAACAAGATTATACGATTTAAACAATGAGCTAAACTTAATACTAATGGAAGAAGTTTCAAGGAGATTGATGTTAAAGTGTCCACATATTACAACAGACTTGTTCTGTTTACTAAGTTTGAGCAAAAAATATAAAATAATTATTAATAAAATAATTTTGTATATGTGCTCATTTCCATGCCATATTCATTCATTTATGCGTGTTAGTAGGAAATATATACTAGAACATTAGCATCTCAAGATAAAGGTGAAGGAAGGAAAGGATTTCTCACGGGCTTTCGATTCTCTTAACAACGAATTATTATTGTCCAAGATTGTCGATTATGGATACGATCCAACCGCAATCAAATGGTTCTCCAGTTATCTAAATGATCGCATGCAGTTGATTAAAATAATTAAAAAATTGGTACACATTCTCTATCAAGTCCTCTTTTATTCATACTGTGTACAGCAGATATTATTACAGCCATTTAGGACTGTAAATATCATATGTATGCAGACGATTTGCAGGTATACCTTTCCTTTGTACCAAGTCAAACTAACTGGGCTGTTAATAAATTAAATAAAGATCTAACGAAAATCGCCCAGTGGTCATAATCAGAAGCCAACACTCTTGTACTCAATCCAGCAAAATCAAAATACATGTTATTGGGACAAAGCGACAGATAAATCGAATAGTTGCAAATAATCCTTATTTGTGTAATCTCGGGGAGAAGTTAAATCGTGTGACTGAAGCTAAGAATCTGGGGTTGCTGATGGGTAACGCGCTTCGCTTTGAGAAACACGTGATCGAGATCGCACGTAACTGCTTTTACAGACTAAAAGTATTATTCCGAATTCGTGACTTTTTGAGTGAAGATCTGCGCGTTAAGCTTTTCAACTCCCTTGTACTCTCCAGGCTAAACTATGCCAATACGGTATATGGACCAAGGCTACTTTCGAAAACTGATTAAATAATTAGAGGATTTAAAATGCTTGTGCCAGGTATATACACCACATTCCCCCACGAACTCACGTCAGTCCCTATTTAAATAAATCAGTTATTAAGAATGTCCCCATTAAGGGTGCTACATTTAGCAACACTAATGTTCGGTGTCTTTCAAAACAAAAACCCCGGGTATCTCTTAGAAAAATTAAAATGGTGCAAGGACGGTAATTTTAAGGATATTCGAACCATCGAATATCCTTTATATACCAAAGCACACAACGGCAGCATTTTGCGGTAGTTTTCGATATGCAGCTACTAAATGCTGGAACAACTTGCCTCCACCTATCCGCCAACTTAATTCCATTAGCCTTAGTAAAATAATATTTTTGTCAGTTTAACATTTAGGGCGGATAAAATATCTGCATTATATTTTCATAGCATAATATAAATATCTATATTGTTTTATTGTAAATACTCATTATATTATTTATTATATACATTTATATATACCTACTGCATAAATAAAGTTCCCATCCTTTTTCATTTCCATTATTTTATTTTATTATTTTGATAACATCTTTCTCGAATAATAAATAATAGAAATAAAGCGAACATACTATCCTCGCGGGCGAGTCCAACCTCAATGGGCATTGCTAAAATCCAACGGTACCGCAAATCTGCGATAGCATTATGTTGAGTTAGTGCCCTTTTCAACACCACATCACTCATGCAATCGTATCATTTTATGACTGTTTTTTCTTATTAACTTATATTTTTGATGTTTTTATGTATCATTTTATGTTCCGTATCAAAACTGTATGGAGTATAAGTTGCTGAATAAATGAATGTCTTGTCTATGTCTAACAATTGGTCACTTAAAAATCATACCGAATGTTTTCAATTATTTCCCCGTTTTGTGTGGTGGCCCAGTCGCCAGTCAAACGTGAAAATATTTATAAAATCGCAAATAAAAGATCGCTGAATTAATCATTTTGTATCATTCTTACCTTTTTATAAAAATAAAAGTGACAAATGAGCGCAAACCAACTGATAATAACAGTATGCCAATAGACAACTACATTAATTCTTGATTAAGAAATAAAACGCCGAACATTGCCCTCCCTGAGGACTGAGGTGGAGTGGTTCATTACTTACAAATAAGGTCTCCATTTCACGACACACACAATAAGAAACACAACATTATCATGCTGTTGTTTCACGCTGATATTCCGTGGAAGTGTGTTTGAAGGAGCCGACCCACTGCTGCTGCAACCAAATTCATCTGTATGATGTATGACTAAGCCTGAAATTCACTTAAAAGTATTCACATTTAAGTCACAGCTTGTGATTGTGTTTTCAAGTAAGCTAACAATAACAATAAATCTTTATAAAAATAAATATAAAAAACTATAAAGGCATTGCTATAAATCATTATTCTATACATATTCCATAGGAAATAGGGATATATTATACTCAGCATATAATTAATATTAATTATATACGTATATCACATTCTATTCACAATAAACGAATCTCAATAAGGTGATCGCCACCATGCTGGTTCTATGAAAAATTATTTAAAATTGTATAAACGAAATTATTATTAAGTGATGTTTGAAAAAAAAATCCCGCTGGGTTTCTTGCTGGTTCTTCCCAGGACAGAGGTATTTTCCGAACCAGTGGTAAATAAAAAAAATGACTTTCAATAAGAATTATGTAATAATCAATATTGAATAAAAAATTATTCTATTCTATTCTATTCAGACTTAAGATCGAGTGATTTTTTAATTAGTTTATTTATTGGGGAGTAAGGCGTATATAACAACTACTTTCTGAAAATTACACCCTTGCAACGAGTGTTTTTTTTTTTGTATAGCTAGCTCTTTTTTATACCTTTGATACCTTTGGCTGCGGGGGCAACCTAAATGTTATGCCGGACTCCTACCGGCTCAAACCTCACGGTGGTCTCCATCAGCGTGTACAAGGAGACCCGGGATCTCCGTTCGAAACGCAACCGGGGCCCCTCGCTCGCTTTGCTTTATTGCGAGCACGTTTCGGGGCCCAGCACCCTCGCAATTCTATTTTGGTGCTTACGTAACTAAGCATTCGAGGCCCCCGCTCCAAGCGCCTGCAACCCCAAAAGCCCCGTTTCTGGTAGGGGAACACCATCTTCAAGGGGAGGGCAGTGACGAACGTCTTGATGGCGTCGCCTCCGAGTGGGATCTGTCCTCCTCCGATCCCGCTCAGCAGCCTCTTTCTGGACCATTATGGACTCACAGAAGGTGGCTATGGCTCTCCACGCCTAGTCCCAGCTCAGAATCGCCAATACGACTACTGGCAGGGAGAGGTTCCGACCGATCCGGCTCGCCAGGATCGTTCACTCCCATTCCCACGCTGGCGTAACCGTACGTACCAACGTAAAGTAGCAGCTTAATGGTGCTGTGTTTCGTATGGCTAGTGTAGAGAATCGGAGACCCTTTTTACTGGAAACGAGGCATTCCATCTTAGTCATCACGGGTGACAAAGCATCTGCATTTTGAATCGTAATCGAGGATATATGTAGCTGTCTATGGGCCACAGCAACCACTTACAATCAGGTGACCTATGTGCTCGTTTGTCTCCCTTATCCCATAAAATAATAGTTTTAATACAATTTCCTTAACAAAATCCAAAATTTTAATATCTGGCAACATAGTCGTCGACACACGCTGGCGACGGTATCTTTGAACCTGTAGCGGTATCATATGAATGATTTTACGATACTTTAAGTATCCTCACAGATCACACAGAGTTTTCTTGCATATTGTATATAGCAGATAAAGGAGATATTTATGCTTGACTCTGAGTCAGGTATGTATTTCTTTAAAGAACATCTTCACTAAGCAGGTGCATTCGTAAGTACAGAGCCATATCGATACGGACGATGTTAGACATTACTCACTCGTTATGGTTGCCACGACGCGTACCGGTCCCGAGTTCATATTACACTCCATTTCTTTAAATGAGTGTCTTAAGAGGCAACTGTGGGATTTGCCAAAAAAATCTTAACGCTTCCATTTGTTGACGGTAGAATCATTTTTCTTACGCGGCCTAAAATAGCGGTTCCAAAAGAGCGAAACGTCTAGTGCTGTAATCCCCAAACCACCTGCTAAGTGTAATGATTAAGGACGCTCATGTTAATTAGAAGCTTACAGGCTGATGATAACATTGATGGTTATATAGACAAAGATACTACATATATCCTTGACTATGTAATCATCAGTATTTTTCAAGCGAAATGAGTACATAAAGAAGTTTATGGAATTGAATACTATACTTTACTTCGTTGTTTTGCAATAATGGCGGTGTAATAGGGTTTCCTTTCCATGAAAATATTTTTTGTATCTAAATCGTTCGATTTCTCATTATTCGTGGAAAGCAAGATAGTGAACGGAGAAAGGTGTAGTGGCGGTGTAAGAATATTAATTACCCTATATCATTTTATGTGGGTCCTAAGAAGCGACGGGAGGCAATTAACCAGGATATGTGCAGTAGCGATTTCGTAGTAATAAATAAACTAAAACTAGGGAACCTGCCTGCCAAGCGTGACAGCTATAGCAAATATCCTATAATGATCAAAGGCTATCTATGTGGGAGTAACGATAAAAGGAGAATCATCAGAAACAATGTTCTTACCAACAGAGATTGTAATGCGAATTCAGCCATTTATTATACAATGGAAAATATGCGAAGTAAAATTAGAGTATGAAATTTTACAAGAAATTTTGCGAAGACTGAGGCACCGCGGCCCCACGGCTAAGGAATTTCTTTCGTGACAAATACTTCTGTAGGCCCGAGACTATAAGTAAAGAACGTTTTGTAATGTGCAAGATATTAAAATAAAAAGATTTATTTGTAGCACACATGCAGCAGTGATTTTACTTAAAAATATTGTAAATAAACGTTCCTGTTGGTTTAGTGGTTGTAAAAGAACCGCTGATTATGTAATCTCGGGTCAGACAAAACTAATTCATTGGGTTTTACTGTTAATAAATTATCAGTCCGTAATAAATGAAGTTAGCGGCGTGGCACCTCCATGCCTCGAAAAACACGTAAATTCATTGTCCATGTCGGACTGATGTCCTATCGGACTATGAGAATAAGGGAATAACGGGTGCACCTGTATTTGAGCACACACTTGTGTACTGTAATCCTGTCCTGTGCGAATGGATAGTCTACGATAAGATTGGCACTGGACTGAAACTGAAGGCCGTGACTTGTTGTTAATTAAGATTAATAAATAGGGAGAACGCAGGTCTGACCCAGAGATTTACAAAATGAACAAATACAATTTAGTCACAATAAATAATAAAATAACTACATTTAAACTTTAAACTGAACTACGTTTTAGTTTGTAGGTGTTATATAAATATGTGCTGTGCTGCATGTAGCATAGACTTGAAAAGTTTGAAAGCAATGGCCACAGCTATTAATTAACAACCTAAGAATTTTAAAAAAATGTTACCTAAAACACGTTCTTTTGATGAAAAAAAAACGTGTGTAAGTGTTGACGGAATGTACGCACGTAGGAAGTTGTAATTCTTAAGCGTAACAAAACAAAAATAACTAAAAATTATTTAAGATCCTGGTGACAATTAATTGACGGTTCCGTGGCGCAGTGGCTTAGCAATGAGTTGCAGCGTTAATGGCCGCGGGTTCGATTCCCGCACGGAACAAGTATTTGTATGGCCTACAAATAATTGTTCTGGGTCTGGATATTTGTGCTTGTGAAACCTATGTATGTAAACTGCTCCCGCGATACATGAGAAACTCCTAGTGTGGAGTAACGTTTAAAAAAAAGTAATTGTTTTTATTAATATTGTTTCAGAAAATAAACATCACGTCTTTTAATTGGTATATTTAACCCTTTATCTTCATTAAGATATAAATAAATATATTAACGATTTTACATCACTATGCTGAGAATGCAAAACTGTGATACAATCTCCATACTTAAGAATGTTTTACAAAACTGTTCCTCTCTCCAACTTTAATATTAGGTCCTTACATATGAATTTGGCATTTTGTACGGGAGGAAAATTGCAAAAAAAAATCTCATAGGTAGTTCAGTGATCCCTTTACTAAAAAAAACATAGGGGCGAGAATCAATAAGCTCTTTGAAAGCGGTTTAGACTGCCGCATCGGAGTATGAATTTTTTTCCTAGTAAGAAGTTGTCCTAATTCCTGAAAAAATGGTAATCTGTTGGAGCAAGGTCCGGGGAGTACAGTGGATATCGCAGAAATTCTGATTGTAGCTCATGTAACTTAGTGGTTGTTTGTTGTGCAGTATGTGGTCTTGCGTTGTCGTGAAGCAGCAGTGGCCTTGAGCGATTGACCAATGTCGGTTGTTTAGCAGCTAGTTATTCCTTCATGGTTTGCAGTTGCTGTCTATAGATAGCTGCCGTAATCGTTTGGCTAGATTTTAGAAAGCTGTAGTGAATGACACCGGCGCTAGTCCACCAAACACTCACAAGTAACTTTTTCTGAGTCAATTTTCGTTTAAGGCAGGATTTGGCTGGGTCTGCAAGGTTCAGCCATTGCGATGAGCACTTCCGATTATCGTGCATTATCCACTTTTCATCACAAGTAATGATTCGATTTAAAATCCCTTCATTATTGTGTCGGTTGAGCAAAGTAACATAACAATCGACGCGTGTTTGCAAGTTCGATTCACTCAATTCATGGGGTACCCATCGTTCAAGTTTTTTTACTTTCCCGATTTGCTTCAAGTGGATTAATACAGTTTTATCACTTACCCTGAAACCTACAGCTATCTCTGAGTATTTTGTGACGGACGCGCTTCCAAAATAGTCTTTAATTCTTCATTTTCCACTGTGGTCTTCGGTCGTCCACGGGGTTGGTTCTGAAGGTCAAAATTTCCAGAACGAAAACGTTGAAACCAAAAACGTACTGTGCTTTTTTTGCGACACCGGCGCCGTACACATCGTTAATCGTTCGAGCTGTTTTTGCAGCACTGGTGCCACGGTAGAACTCGTACTCGTAAATATACCGATATTTCATGTTTTCCATTGTGCGGTAATAAGCGACGCCAAAGTAAAAAATAATGAGGAATAAAACAAATGAATGACTGTTTTTAAAACTCAAATGTAACATCTAAATGAATTTATAAATTTTAATTTATTCTTAACCAAAGAGGAGATATTTCAGACCAAAGTGGTCAATACGACAAAACGCTAATTTCTTATGTAAGGACCTAATATATTGCAAAACTTTTTTGGCATTTGTTTTTTAACAAACGTGAACAAATAAAAAGTTTAAAGTACTTATAATGTAATATAAGTACTTATTGAAAATGACATTTAAATATTAAATATTAATAAAAACGTTTATCATATTAATTAACCTTAGTAAATTAACTAACTTCATTTATTTTATAGGATAGGGTAACAAACGAGCACACAGTCCACCCGATGGCAAGTGGTTGCTGTGACCCAGAGACATCTACATTTATCCTCAAGGAAGAATCAAAACGCAGATGCGTTGTCACCCGCGAGGACTTAGATGAAATGCCTCTTTTCCAGTGAAATGGGTCTCTGGTTCCCTACACTCACCATACGAAACACAGCAGCGTTCGCTGCTATTTTACGCTGGTATTCTGCGACAGCCTGGTCCTTCCCCGGTTTAGCCGACCCATTCGTGCTACAACTATACTAATAATATAGCTGCAGTGTGGCTCTACCACTTTAGAAATGAATATTTAAAATGATAAGGTAGGTAAAATATTTAAATTTTTCGCAGACCATATTTAAGCATAACTAAGCCACTGGTGGTTCGCGGACCACTGGTTGGGAATCACTGGTATATACGTTTGTAAACGATAATATAAATTGAAAATAGTATAGAAAACGTATTGATCGGTCTAAGAACTTACGTTTCTCCTCTTTTGTAATGTTTGTCTAACTCTTATTGCGTATACAATTATATCGATTAGCTAGGCGTATGTATTTTATATTAGATGCGTGTAACTGAGAGGTCACTTATTGGAAAACGCTCACCCTTGTATCTGTTGTATGTTTGTATTTGTAGTAACCATTAAGGTTTAAGAGATGGCGGCATGGTAGTAATATATGTTTATTGTCTATACTGTCTCTTCATTGTAGGTTTAAGCGTTCGCCTGCAAATTTCATAGGACAAGAGAAAACTAAGTTTGCAATTGAATTTGTTAATTTCTATAATTCTCAGTGCTGTGCTATACAATACCTTTCAGTTCGTACGTGTTGGTGCATTGGGACAGAGTGGCAAACACCTCGCTGTTTAAAAACCAGAGCTTGAAATACAGATTAAATAGTGACACCCTACTAATGCCCAACAAAGATAGTGTTATAATTACATGTAACGTTTTTTGATGTGTAACATCCTTCCTCTCGCTTTCCTGCAATCAGTGGGAGTGATTTCCTCAAAAGTGCGTAACAGGAAGACGGGGAAGTGCGCGGTATTGGTTGTGACCAATAAGCGCGCGCAGTGGTAGTAAAGTGAGCTGTTATATAAACTAATTTATATGTGTAAACCTTACGAATAAATGTATTTACTATTGACAATAAGTGTCGGAAAAGAGTGCAGATCATTGATAAAAAATGCAAGTGAGTAATTAAATATTTCAATTAAGTAAATGTTAGAATAAGTTTGTAAACATTTTAATTCGAATAAATATTTCAGTATTTACCTTTTATTTATTTTGAGGTTAATTTCTGTCGCTGCTCAGTTGTTTTTTTTTTTAATTTTGTATAAAAACGGCTCTTTTCAGGATATAATGTTAATATTGCTTATTATCAAGATGAGATGTCAAATGTTACACATCAAATTATGCGACTACTATGAGGATCGTTCGTTTTTTTAATTTATATGATTTAACGTTAATCAGTCAATGTTTAACGGTAAATTCAAGTGACGTTACACGTTATATTTCTACACAACGTTAATTATCAATAAAGTTAACGTTGATCGTTAACATTTAAAAGCCATTGTGATTTCACTCACTCAAAGCGAAACGATGCACTTAAAATTTAAACGGCGACGAGCACGTGTCAAATCAGGTCTGTAATATTTGGTGCCGGTGCGGCGATACATGCACTGTGTTTTCTTCACTAACCGTGCATTATATTCGGTAATGTTATTTTTTGGTAATTGCCTTGAACTGATAACGTTTTTCAACGCTACGGTAACAAGTTAACGATGATTTGTTTCATCGTTATTATAATAATAAATATGAAAGCAACGGTATTTAACGTTATTTTAAATGGGATTTGGTAACGTAATCAAGTCTTGGCTAAAACCGACTTAGGGATTAGAGGAGGCCTGTGATCAGTTGCTTTTAATATGTACTTAGAAGCCGGTAGCTCAGAGGCTAAGTGCCGTTATGTAAGTTCCGCAGTACGTAACAACCCGCGATTGGTCACCGCCGGTACCAAGGAAGTTGTTATTTACATGTCTCTACCACGGAGGTAAACACTGCGAGAAAACCTGAAGGATTGAGGATTAACTATTTTGGGAATTTACTTAACTGTTAGCCGTTGTAGCTCAGATGGTTAGCTCTCGGTGTAAATTTCACAGTACGCGAACAACCCGTGATCGATCCCCGCCGGCACCAATGAAATAGTTAATTGCAATTTTAAGTGCAGATGTACCACGTGCTCGGCAGTGAATGAAAACATCGTGAGGAAATCTGCATGTCGGAGAAATGAGAAAAAAATTTGGAAGACGTGAAATTCGCCAACACGCATCGGGGCAGCGCGGCGGACATTTCCTTGCCCTAAAACCCTCTCAGAAATGAGGGAAGGCCTGTGCCCAGCAGTGGGACGTGTATAGGATGCAACTCTAACTTTTTAACTTTAACTTAACTGTGAAGTCCGCAAACACGCAGCTAATTGCTCAAAAACCCTAACCTATAATTGCAAATGAGGTGTGCCAGCATTTTCTCGTGTATATAGGCTGCAACTATACTTTACGTTTTACTTTTATTTATAAAGAAAATATTCTTATATTATGCGGTGTGGTGTCGGTGTCACCGATTACACCATTTTATCATGTGTTTGTCATGAGACCAGTAAGATTCCGTGGCCTCAGATAAATGGCGGTCTACCATCTCGTAAAAATATATCCAGACAGCGTCAAAGCTGCGATTTCATCGAAATTTAGCTTGGTCTGAAGCAAGTCAAATTCGAAAGCTGTTGCTCTATAAAATCGGTAAGTATACATAAATGAACTTGGATACGCATTCTCTAATCAATAAGAAGCATAATAATTATATTAAATTTTTATTATCTTTATCTCTTTTTGCTTCTACTGCCTTGCAATATTTAACAGATTCGCACTTTATCTTAAAATGGCTTTCCACGGTGCCTGTAAGTAGAAGGGTCCGAACTCAGCCCTGTGCATGTGGTTAATGTCAGCCAACAGAGCAAAGACATTTAGGTATTTTTGGACCATTGCAAGCAACTTACATAAAATATGAATATTATTGTGTTTAAAGTTGGAACCTTCTCCAGTCGATAATTACAGGTTTTAATTTAATAATACATTCTTGAGAGTAGTTTGCAATAAATAATAAATTTTCTTAAAGCAAGAGTTATGATCAAGTTTTCGGCACATTCCAAACAAAATATCCGTCTATTTTGTTAGCTTCCAAGGGAATACTTGTAATTTTGTTAACTTCGCTGGATTGTTCCTTTATCTTTGTGGCCAAAGTTAACTCTAAATTACTGTTTAGAATTTTATTGCATATTCTATCTGAGTGCGTAATCAAAAAAGCTAGCAAAACAATATTAAAGTTCTCTTACATTCATCCAACCAAATATTATAAAGAAAGGTAGCAAGACTAAGTTAAAGTGAGGGATGACTTCGAATTAATCTGTTTTTAACCCACGACGAAAAGAGAGTGGTGTTATAAGTTTTTAATGTGTATTTGTCTATCTGTGGGTCTGTCTGTGACATCATAGTTCCTGAACGGATGGACCGATTTTGATTAAGTTTAAAAGGTCAATCAAGAGTTTTGTTAGCTATGTTTCAAGAAAATCTATTCCGCCGTTTGAAAATCCTCAGCTCTTTTTGTTTCGGAGTTTTTAAATGTTTAATTTTCTGAAAATATTCAATAATATATAATAAACAATGAAGGGTATTTTATCTATAATTAGTTTCACAAATATTTTATGATGAAATTATAGCTTCAATAAATCCGGTTTTAATCCCAGCCGGCACCAATAACATTGTTAATATAATTTTTTTTTGTGCTGATTTACTACGCGCTCAGTGGTAAAGAATAAGACCGTTAAGAAACCAGCATTTATGTGGAATAAAATATTCTAGCTCCACGATTTTAGCGCCTCATGTGCGGAATTTCGATTTACCAATTATACCATCTGAAAGATCAGAAATTGGTCATAAAAGGTCATTTTATCTTATTAATTGGTCAGCGTTAGAAACGTTTTTATTAAGGGTTATAGTTTTTCAAGGTCATTGACAAATTTAAGCACCTCATTCGCGAAAAAATTAAAAAATTCCAGCTATGCACGATCAAGAAGCATTCCCTGGAAATTGGTCAGCTTATATGAATATTTGGTCAGTTTAATTTAATATTAAAAAAATTAAATAAGTTGGCATTGTCGTAACGCGCATGCTTTGGGACGGTTAATTGTATCAGCGCAGTAAGCACTTACGCACAGCTCTTTACTATGACCGAGACGGAGAAGGGGAAATATTTTTTATATTTTTTTTGAGAAAATAAACTTAGACATTTTCTACTATCAAATATATATGTGGAGAAAGAAATAGGATACTTTTTTAAACTACGTGAAGGTGAAAGTGGATGCATGGGATTTGGGGGATGGTAGTTAACTAGCATATTTTATAATAATTTTATATAAATATGATTTTTAGGGATCCGTATCTCAAAAAGAAAAAACGAAACCCTTATAGGATCACTTTGTTGTCCCTCTGTCTGTCAAGACCCTTTTTCTCAGGAACGCGTGGAGGTATCAATCAAGCTGAAATTTATATAAAATACTCAAGTCTACTGTCCTTTTGGCTTTGGCTGAGACATTTAAAAGAACTGGTGAATGTTCATCAATTCCATTACTTTTACTCTCTCAGCAATAAGACGAAATAATAAAAACTGCGGTTGCCACACAAACTGAAGATCGTGGCTATTATGGCAAAATCCCCCGATGATGCAATGTATAGAGAAGGCCTTCAGCAGTTTTAGCAGACTTTTATGTTCTGTAATGGATGAATGGATGCATTAAATATTAAAAAATATTAAATAACTTCCATAACACGAATATTAGATTATGCCATTCGTATTATATTGGTAGCAGAAGGAATAGCTATATCAATTACATACATGAATATGGAAACAGCTTGTCCGCATGCCCATGTTTAAGGCGATCATAAAATATGCAGACCACGTAAACTCTACCTATCTACAGGTTTGCTGGATGTATGAGGAATGAGCACTGTATACGTTTGTATTTAAGAAAATTATTGGCCCATTCTTGACTACAATCCCACCTGATACGTAGGTCACTCAATAAGTTTTGAAATGCTCGAAATTTATAAATGGAACGCACCCGTGTTATATGTTTCTAAAAACAAATATATTTAAAAATTGAACTCCATAAGCCAATTGCTCAATATTAAAAAAAAATATATCAATTTTCCTCCTTCCCGCTTCCCGCGCTTTTTATTTAAAACTATGGATCTTAACCTTGAACATTTGCGCGCTATGATATATTATGATTTTATATTTCGTTTAACCAAATAATTTAGTTTACAACGGTGATAATCAGCATTAAGTGACTCATCACCATCACGCGCAACAATTTTAAGCTGGTTTGATAAATTCAAAAGGAGTAAAATTAATCTTAAAGATGACCAAAGAACCGGGGCCCCGCAAACAGCAGTAACAGTAGGAAATGCATGGACTACTGAAATGTTGGTGCGCGAAGACCCACGAATCACATATACGAACATCGAAAAGATTGTAGGCATTAGTTTGGCGAGCATTTATACCATCCTATCTTTTATAGCATTTATACCATCCTATATTTTTATATTTATAGCATCTTGGAGTGAGGAAACTTTGTTATCGATAGATCCCTCGCTTGCTCTCCGAAAGCAAAAAACAGACTCGTGTGGATTGGTGCCATTAAATACGTCTACGTTGTGGAAATAGGGATCTAGGCGTGTTTCAAAACTTGTTGCTGGTGATGAGACATGGATCCATCAATATGATCCGGAAAATAAAAGACAATCATCGGTATGGGTCTACTCAGAAGGACAGTTACCGACAAAACTGCAAAGACCTCGCAACGTCGACAAAAAATAGTGACTAGTTTCTTTTTGCGGAGCGGACATTTGACGACGTCAATGTTGGTTGTAGGTCAGTCAACTCTGAATGGTACACTACAGTTGCATTACCCAAAGCTATTCAAGCTGTGCGGGAGAAAAGACAAAAACCGGGCTTCGGGGAATCATGCTGCATCATGATAACGCCTCTTCATATACCTCCCTTAGAACAAAAGCATTTATTGAGGAATGTTGTGTTGATACTCTAAGTCACCCACCGTACAGCCCTGACTTAGCTTTTTGTCATTTCTTTTTGTTTCCAACAGTCAAAGAAAAAATAAAAGGCAAGTTTTTTTCGAGCGCCGAAGAAGCCGTGGCTGCCTACGAAGAAGCGATTTCCGACCTGTCAGATTAAGACTGGCAAAAATGTCTTTGGAGTTGGTTTAGGCGAATGGAATTTTGTATAGAGTATGATAGAAATATTTTGAAAAGATGTAAAATAAATATTAATAGTGTTACGGCCAGCAGCTGCTTATCCCAGGAGTAGGGTCCTCCGCGGCCCATAGACGGAGAACCTACAAGCAGATGCTGGTCGGGCCTGCTACAGGCCAAAGATGAAAAGGTTCTAATTACAATAAACGATCAGGGGGGAGCGTTGTATTCTATTAAACAGAGCTTACATAGCTCTATCCAAGGCGACTGGTCCCTCAGGATTCGGTCAGGTCGAGTGTGGATGTATGGTGCTAGGAAAGTAAGGGTCAGTGATGTGTATCTGGGTGTGGCTGGTAGTGTTATTGACCTTATTAGACCGTTACCATCTGCAGCAGTTCGGACCTCAGCACCTCTCCACCTCACGTCACTTTCTTCGTTAGTCACGATGAAGGTCCAGTAACTCTGTCGTACGATTAACTACCCTACAGAAGCCACTAACTCTCGTTTTTTATAACGCCTAATTCGCGAAATGAACACAGAACGTACGGATCAAAGGTCACAGTTATTTCTAGAATATCAAATACCGCACTAGTAACTAATACAGTTGAATCCACTTATGCAGATTCTGAATTAGACACTAAGTCCCGGGTGAAGCTAACAAAACAGGAATGCGCGTTACGTATGGTAAACCGTATATTTCCTAGATGCGCGTGTCGTATTCCGCGTCCGACTGTCCGACAAAAGAACGCATGCTATCTCTCGCCGCGATGAATTTGGACTCCCAATTTTTCTAGCGCGTTCTTGACACCCACCATTTAACGCGTTTGGCCGAACTTCATCCCGTATCGCGCCGAGCCGAGTGCCATCTAACGTCGATGCTTGACATTAGCGCTTTTGCGCGAGCAAACCCCCGTCCCCGACATAAGGATTTAGGTCCGCGAGCAAACCGGTCAGCGGGACAGGGTCGCGACGGCAAGTTTCAAGACCGAATCTACAACCAAACTAAGCCACCTTACGCACCCCATCAGATCTTGCAACCTTAACCAACGCCTCAAAATTACAGCCCTAACGTGGGCTAGCCGGAGGGTTGAACTGAATGCCCTTCCTGGACATCGCAGCACATAAATAAGTCCTACTCCTAGACAGAAGTCCGACGACCTCCTTCAAACACCTATCTGCGCTCCTATGATTAGTTCCGCAATCCGACCGGATCAGGTCTGCAAACAGCGACTCGACACGAAGCGGCCCAGAGGGACCTCCTAAGCTTCAGTGCAGAGAGCACCCCCAAATTCCCCATGAACGTCGTCTGTGAAGAGCCGAAAGAAACGCACAGATAGTCCCTAGTATGAATTTTCAAACAAGTAGGCATAACCAAGCCATCTACCATATAATCATTTACCAAACGGTGCGACAGCTGATTTCCATCTGATAATCTACAAACCAGATAGCCCTTTAGGCAGGTAGTCCTATGCTCATATTTAAACAAATTTTTCAAAAGCATCAATGTTCAACTACAGAATTAATTAAAACAAAGTAATCACTGATGCACATAGGTCAAATTGACAAAGTAAACAAAACAATAAATGTAAGAGACAGCCCTATTTCTTATTTCAAATAAATATGTGTGTCAGTGTGTGTGACAGTGCCAAAAAATCTAAACCAAAAGAGAATTGACTCTTATTCCCTTCGGCACAAACAGGGTTATCTAATTTCAACCTTCCTTATCACAAAGCAAAATGATTAAACACTATCACAAAACATATACATAATTTTCAAAATAGTGCGTCATTCAATTTCAAATGAATTCAAACTTTCCTGTCAGTTCCTGTTCCTAATAACAGTGGTAGAGCCACGCGGCAGCTTTTGCTGTCACACGGATGGGCCGGCTCTAACCGGGGTGGTACCACGACCTCACAGAAAACCAGCGTGAAGTAGAGGTTTACCTCTGCGTTTCGCTTGTTGAGTGCAGGTGGCCGGAGGCCCTTTTTACTGGAAATGAGGCATTCCATCTTAGTCCTCACGGGTGACAACGCATCTACATTTTGACTTGTAATTGAGGACAGATGTAGATGTCTATGGGCCGCAGCAACTACTTACCATCAGGTGGACTGTGTGTTCGTTTGTCACCCTTTTCCTATATAAAAAAAAGCAAATAGACGCAACAATCAAATACAATTACAAAGCATACGCACAAGCATTCAAAGGGGCACACAATTTAATCTCAATTTTCCGTGCAACAACAAACGCAGTAATCAAATATATTAACAAAACATATGCAGCAGCATTTAAAGGAGTATTTTAAATTCTATTCTTTTAATCACAACCGCTACAATATGAATATCGCGGAAAACCCAAAAGCATTTTTAATTTTAATTTTAAGAATTTTTAACTAAGTGCTCGACCAAACCAAATCTAATACCCCTTGAGAGCGTGATTCAACGCTCCAGGTGGCCCTTATTTTCCCATCACCAAGTGGAGGCCACACCGCGTGAACCCGAGACTAATAGAACGCAACCGCTAACAGTCGCCACTCGGGTTGTATGCCCTCACTGAGGCCGTCTGCAACAGAACAGCTTGACAAGTGGCCAGTTGACGGCTTAAGGCTCAGTAGAGGCGGTCGTAGTGGGAGCAAAGGCGGCAGCTAGGTAGGGCCACCTTCATCAAATGGGGTACAGTGGTGCACCAGTCGCGGCCACTCAGCTAACGGGAGTGGAAGGGTCCAGCGGACTGATGAGTGGCCGTGAAGTTCCTCTCCGCACGCTGAGGGGTGTGATGACACACCCGCCCCTGGGGGAATTATCCCCCGACTGGTCGGGGGAGGGACCCCTTTCAAACCTAGGGGCCTGGTGGCTAGCCGGCGGGCGCCGAGCGTCGCCCGTCAGAGGGCGTGGCGGAGCGCCCCCGCCCGTGGGGTTCGAGGGCCAGGCAATGCCCCGAGAGGAGACGCAGTTCGCACCCAGGCACAGTACGGCATGGTGATTGCCCTGGTAATGCAGACAGGGCCGCCGGTGCGGACAGTCTCGCTGGAGGTGCCCTTCCACACATGAGTAGCACCAGCGGCGCTCCTTGGCGATAGTTTGCCTCGCCGGAACCGGCTTACTTAATAATTTCGGGCAAGACGTTACCCGGTGATAAAATACTCGACAATAGCAGCAGGGGGGGGGGGGGTTGACGACGACTGGCCCGGCGGATTCCGCCTCTCACTGGGCACGGCTCGTAAGTCGTCAACGGTGCCCGCCGCGTTCTCAATCTGCCGGCACTGCTCCTCCAAAAACCGCGGCAGGTCATAGAAGGACGGAATATAGGAGGCCTCGTCCCCGCCGTACCTCTCCTCAAAAGTATTCTAAGGTCGAGAAGTAGGCGGGACAGCACGATGCGGAGCAACAAAAAGGCTCATTCGCCCACTGGTAAATCCAGCCGCCTCAACGTATTACAGGCCACCAAGACTGGATGCAACAGGTCCGGACGTAGTCTGTCCCGGTCACTTAGCAGCGGGAGGCTTAGAAGCTGCTTAACATGTTCGTCCGCAATTCGCCGGACGTTGGCGTATCTTCTGGCTAGGAGGTCCCGAGCAGTCTGGTAGGCGTCGTCCGACAAGCTCAAATGGCTGACAACGCCCAGGGCCTCCCCCTTCAGTGAGGCCAGGAGGTACGCCATCTTCTGGCTCGGGGTCAAGTCACTCCGGGCGTCCACTAGGCCGTCGAAAAGACCAACGAAGGTCAGCTATTCGGAAAGGACCCCGGAGAACCTTGGCAAGTCCAGAGTTGGGAGTCGTCCCAACAGCTCCGGCTGAGGCTGCTTCCGAAAGGACTCGGGCAGTCCACTCGTCCGAGCTCCACGTGCCTCCTCGGCATACCTGCCTTCAGCCTCGATCAACTCGTCCGTGAGCGAAAAGAACTGCTCGTAGTCTGCGAAGCAAGAGTCCAGGACTCCCTTTTCCACATTCGAATCCTCGAGTTCAGCGCAAGCCTCCTCCACTGCAGCCCTTCGAGCATCGACCTGCTCGAACCGCTTCATCAAGTTATGCACCCCATCCGGTCGACCTATCAAAGCATGGGCGCTGGTGGCCCAGCGTAACTCAGTCCGCAGGCAACGGATTAGCATCTTGGGCGAGGACATCACTACTAAATACAAATTACGACGCGGCTCGAGCACAATTACAAAAATAACAAATACAAAAAAAAACCAACAGCTAACAAATGCAGTTCCTATCAAATCGAGTTGAATAGAAATTACACAAATAAGAACCGCTACTTATCAAACCAAATACAAGTTAGTACAAAATAAAAGACACAAATCAAATTAACAAATAACAAATACTAGTGCGATCAAATCAAGTTAAATTCAAATTACGTAAATACAAATTACTACTCTTCAGTTCAAATACAAATTACAATACGAAAGATACATAAACGAAGATACACATCAACAAAAAATGATCAACAAAAAATGCCTAGCTCGGAAATCGACCCTTCGATAAGTAATCCACTACAACTATCCGACAACGATAATTAACCGATTACGTAAAAATAACCATCTACCTACATGACGCAAACTCCCGCTTGCGCACTAACTGGGCGCGGCTTTTCAAATTTACCCGCTAACAACAAAAAAGCAAGCCACTAAAGAAAGGAATTTTATTATTACGTATATAATTAAAAAAAAATATTTTTACGTATTACGGACGGGCGTGATTGTAGACACAAAATTAAACCAATCAACCCAACGCTCCCTGCCACCAAAATTGTTTAATTTTTATCAAACACTATGGTCGGTGGTTCGACCGGGAATCGATCCCAGAATCGCGTCCTGCTACGAAATGTTACGGCCAGCAGCTGCTTATCCTAGGAGTAGGGTCCTCCGCGGCCCATAGACGGAGAACCTACAAGCAGATGCTGGTCGGGCCTGCTACAGTTCTAATTACAATAAACGATCAGGGGGGAGCGTTGTATTCTATTAAACAGAGCTTACTTACCTTTATCCAAGGCGACTGGTCCCTCAGGATTCGGTCAGGTCGCGTGTGGATGTATAGTGCTAGGAAAGTAAGGGTCAGTGATGTGTATCTGGGTATGGCTGGTAGTGTTATTGACCTTATTAGACCGTTACCATCTGCAGCAGTTCGGACCTCAGCACCTCTCCACCTCACGTCACTTTCTTCGTTAGTCACGATGAAGGTCCAGTAACTCTGTCGTACGATTAACTACCCTACAGAAGCCACTAACTCTCGTTTGTTATAACGCCTAACTCGCGAAATGAACTCAGAACGTACGGATCAAAGGTCACAGTTATTTCTAGAATATCAAATACCGCACTAGTAACTAATACAGTCGAATCCACTTATACAGATTCTGAATTAGACACTAAGTCCCGGGTGAAGCTAACAAAACAGGAATGCGCGTTACGTATGGTAAACCGTATATTTCCTAGATGCGCGTGTCGTATTCCGCGTCCGACTGTCCGACAAAAGAACGCATGCTGTCTCTCGCCGCGATGAATTTGGACTCCCAATTTCTCTAGCGCGTTTTTGACACCCACCATTCAACGCGCTCGGCAGAACTTCATCCCGTATCGCGCCAAACCGAGTGCCATCTAACGTTGATGCTTGACATTAGCGCTTTTGCGCGAACAAATAGTATCTGGAATAGTTTTTGTATATCTCAAAACTTATTGAGTGACCTACGTATTAAGTGGTGATGCAGCTGAAGATGGTAAACTCTTGCCTTTAATACAATCACATTATAATCATTTAGAAAAGCAGATGCAGGCAAGCTATTCCCCTCCTTTGCTGTATGCATCAAGAATGACGGAGCTTATTATTTGTTTTGAATGTGCGATATGTCACAATAAATAATAATGATAATTTGACTCGGTGCCCCATACATGGCTAAAGAGGGTCCTCGAGCTATTCAAGGTTGACAGTACAGTTAGAGACTTCCTCAGGCAGTGTATGGGGCAGTGGAGTACAGTCTTTTGTCATCTAGGCGAGCGGATGACGGATGCGGAAAGCCGCATAAGGATAGGAAGGGGATTCTTCCAGGGCGATTGTTTGAGTCCAATCTGGTTTTGCCTCTCCCTGAACTCTCTCAGTACCTTACTGGAGGACTCCGGAAGGAGATTTCAGCTCCGAAAAGGAGGAACAAAAGTGACCCACCTTTTCTTTATGGATGCTCTCAAATTATTCGCCTCCCGTTGTTCCCATCTAATGGAATTGCTAAACATCACTTGTGATTTTAGTAATTCTATTAGAATGGAGCTGGGGACGGATAAATGTGCGGTCCTCAATGTTGAAAGGGAAAGGGTTGCTAACTCTGAGGGCATAGACTTATCTATGCCCATCGATATAAGAACCCTTTCCGTGGCTTAAACATACCGATACCTGGGTATGTTTAAGCCACGGAAAGGGCTTAAACATTCCCAGAAACCCATCACAGAATATCGGTATAGATGAGGCTGGTATGAAACAGTTAGTTTGAGATGTGTTTTATGCACGCTTGACCAAAGTCCTTAACAACCTATTATCCGGTGTGAATAAGACACACGCATATAACGGTTGGGTCATGCCTGTTCTCATGTATACCTTTGGCATACTTACGTGGACTCAAACTGAACTTAATGCCCTGGATAGAAAAATCCGCACTACTATGACGCCCCAGGATGTATTACCCGAGATCGTCGATTATGAGGCTGTACTTGCCGCGGAAACATGGTGGGCGTAGCTTTTTAAGCGCGCTTACCATGCATAATCGCGAAGTGTGCAGCCTCCGTAATTACTTTCTGACGAGAGCGGATGATCCGTTCTATAGGGGCGTTATTTCTTGTGACAAAGGACTTACCCCTCTATCCTTAGCCAACGAGCAATGGCACGACCCGGCAGTACAGAGCATTTCCAACCAGGAGACCGTATGGAAGGAGAAGGAGCTCCACGGGAGGTTCTACAAAGCTCTACATGAGCCTTTCGTAGACACAGTCGCCTCCCTCCACTGGCTACGTTTCGGTGACCTCTTTGGGGAAACCGAGGGTTTTGTCTGTGCGATACAGGATCAGGTTATTAAGACCAACAACTATCAGAAATACATCCTAAAGGATGGCACCGTCGACATCTGTCAAGCTTGACACCATCCCGTGAGTCACTTAGGCATGTCATCTCCGGTTGTTCGGCGCTTTCTAACTCTGAGTATTTGCATAGGCACATCTTAGTAGCCAGGATTTTACACCAGGAGCTCGCTCTGAAATACGGTCTCGTGGATCGGAAACTGCCATATTATAAGTACTTGCCGGAAGCCGTGACGTGATGAGGAGTAAATTGGATGAGGCCATTGTGGAAACGCGCAGTACGCGTAAAACGTAAAACCTGGCAGACTGAGTTCGGTATATCTTGCGCTCAAACATATTTGATAGCACCGAACTCGAACGGCTACGACGTGAGGCTGTACCCTCATCGGATGAAAATGCTAAAATGCCGCCGTGAATCTTTCAGTTATGGTTGGTTCAGACGATGATGGAACAGTCGCCCAGGAACTAGAACATGAGCAAATAAGGTGTACATTGGAAGAGGCTATTTTGGAAACGCGCACTCATCAGTTTTAACAGTGGTAGAGCCACGCGGCAGCTTTTGCTGTCGCACGGATGGGCCGGCTTGAACCGGGGTGGTATCACGACCTTACAGAATGCCAGCGTGAAGTAGAGGTTTACCTCTGCGCTGCGTTTGGTGAGTGCAGGTGGCCGGAGTCCCAATTCACCCTCCCCCCCAACATGGTAGCGGAATCAAAGAAAAGAATACCCCAGGAGGGTACCAGCACCCCTGGAGAATCCCTCGATGAACATCCACGACCAAACTACTCCACTCCTGAACGTGGGCGCTCAGGCTGCCCCGCGTATTCTGGAGGGGGCAAAATACCGCTCGCGACTAAAACTACTCGGGGCAAGTGAAGGATAGCGAGTCACGCTATCCATGAATTTTTGCAACATCAGGGGACTTCATTCCAACCTTAACGCTGTCCATTACCATCTAGAGACGGCGAAGCCGGCCTTGCTCTTTTTAGCCGAGACTCAAGTGTCCTCTCCGGCTGATACTTCATATCTCTCCTACCCGGGGTACAAATTGGAACACTGCTTTGTGCCCCAGGCTGGAGTTTGCGTATATGTCAAAGAGGACATCTGTATTCGATGCCTCGGCAGTCATGAAGGTATGGACCTGTCCATCCTATGGCTGCGCGTAGACAGCGACGACCATCCCCGCGTCTACGGGTGCCTCTATAGGTCCCATAGCGGTAATGCTGACACAGAACGACTCATCGACCACGTCTAAATGGCTGCAGACTCCGAGCTACAACAGGTTCCATCCGCAGAGATCGTGATACTCGGTGATTTTAACGCCCATCACGCTGAATGGCTTGGTTCTCGTCTAACCGATCATGCGGGTAGATCTGTCTGTGACTTTGCTTTGGCATATGGTCTAACATAACTGGTTACTTCGCCTACGCGGATCCCAGATGTGGAAGACCATGTACCTTTCCTGTTGGACCTGCTGCTGACCTCTCATCCGGACGGATGTCAGGACTCCGTCGATGCCCCTCTGGGCTCTTCGGACCATTGTCTGATCCAGTGTACGGTGCCACTCACGCTTCAATCTGTAGCTTGCCGCCGTGTTTGGCATTATAGGTCAGCCGAATGGGCCGGATGCGGTCTTTTTTTGCATCCCACCCTTGGGGGCGGCTTTGCATCTCGCCGGAAGATCCCAGCGTTGTTACCGATTCTGTTGCTGATGTGGTTATTCAGGGTATGGATCTTTTTATTCCATCGTCTGTGGTGCCCATCGGAGGCAGATCCCAGCCATGGTTTGGTCGCACCTGTAAATAGCATCACGCTATAAGCAGGAGTGCTACCGAACCTAGCCTGATGCATCAACATCTCGGGAGGTAAATACCAGCGCACTTAAAAAGAAGTATAATTCTGCCTCCAGGTCCTTCAAAAGCGTCATTGCCAAAGCAAGGTGAGCATATCGACAGAATTGGCGAGAAGCTAGTTCGCCTTCCTTCGGGAACCCGTGCATTCAGGTCTCTCGCCAAGGCTGTCCAAGGGAACTTCCGTCAGCCATCTCTTCCATCTCTGCACAGAGAGGACTACTCACTAGCCCATGCCGCAAAGGAGAAAGCCGATCTTTTAAGCTCTCTCTTTGCGTCCAACTTGACTCTAGATGACGGGGGAATACACCGCCGACCATCCCGCGGTTTGAGTGCTCCATGCCGGATGTGCGATTTACACAGCGCTCGGTTCCTAAAACACTCTTCTCCCTGGACGTCAGCAAATCGAGTGGGCCTGATGGAGTCCCACCCATTGTGCTGAAGACGTGTTCTCCGGATTTGGCACCGGTTTTAACGCGTCTTTTGCGGTACTCCTACTCCCAAGGCGTAGTCCTGAATTTATGGAAGACACCTTTGGTCCACCCGATCCCAAAAAAAGTCGACCGCTCAGACCCGTCCAACTACAGGCCTATCGCCATAACCTATATAGTATTTACGTAATTTGAATTTAACTTGATTTGATCGCACTAGTATTTGTTATTTGTTAATTTAATTTGTGTCTTTTATTTTGTACTAACTTGTATTTGGTTTGATAAGTAGCGGTTCTTATTTGTGTAATTTCTATTCAACTCGATTTGATAGGAACTGCATTTGTTAGCTGTTGGTTTTTTTTGTATTTGTTATTTGTTATTTTTGTAATTGTGCTCGAGCCGCGTCATAATTTGTATTTAGTAGTGATGTCCTCGCCCAAGATGCTAATCCGTTGCCTGCGGACTGAGTTACGCTGGGCCACCAGCGCCCATGCTTTGATAGGTCGACCGGATGGGGTCCATAACTTGATGAAGCGGTTCGAGCAGGTCGATGCTCGAAGGGCTGCAGTGGAGGAGGCTTGCGCTTAAGTCGAGGATTCGGATGTGGAAAAGGGAGTCCTGGACTCCTGACACAGTGTATTTTTTAATTCTTCAAAATTTGTATTTTTAAAAGTTCACTACGATTTATTACTTGATCAGTGTCTTAGAAAAAGTAAGTAATAAACGACCAAGAAGTTGCATCTTCTAGCTTTAAGACAATGCTTTGACGTACACCGCGAACTTGATATGTTCACGGTGTACGTCAAAGCATTGTCTTATAGTCATTTTTGGCATTTGAAAAGGTGGAGCTCGTGACCTATTCCGCACACAGTCCAGACCTCGCAACATGCGGTTTCTTTATTTTTCTACAAGTAAATGATTTGATAAGAGGTTTGACATTTACGGAGGCAAAAGAGGTCGTCATAACTTTCAATCAGCACGTAAAAAATATGCCCTCAAACCTGATCCTTATGATTGAAAAAATGATTTGAACGAATGAAGTGTTCATAATGTAATGGAAAATGCTTTGAATTTCCATTACATCATATATTCGTCAAATGTTAACCGATATTGATGATTCTTTTTTATTAAACAGGTTATACGTCAGGGATGGTTCTATATACGTGGAATAAAAATTCCAAACTTAACGGTCGAAAAATAGGGGACGAAGTTTTTAACGTTATAAATGTAATGTTACAACATGAACTTGTGCCATTCCTTTTTTTTCCAGGGCTTTCTCCTGTATAGTAGATCTTAACACAGACTTTAGAATCATTTTATTCTTTTTAGTTCCTTGACGTTGGCTTACAAGTGTAATTTTTATAAAGGTAAGGGTAAGAAACGTATAATCAGTCCATCTGATGGTAAGTGAATAAGGAATGCCCATTGATGAATACATTAATTCTCGATTAAGAATCAAAATGCTGATACGTCTTTACCTCTGAGGACTAAGATGAAATTCTTCGTTACCAGTTTAAAGGTTCCCCGGTTCTCAATTTCAAAGATAAGGACCAATATTGCTACTGGCTTTAAGGCATTCCATCTTAGTCCTCATGGGGAACAACGCATCTGTAGTCTGCATTGTTTGAGTTTGTTTTCAGTTGCGTAATGAGCTACTTGCAGGCTCATTACCATCAGGTGAATTATAAGTTCTTTTGGCATTTCAGTCTTATAATAAAAATAGCTGCTTACTATTAAGTAGAATATAGGAGGTTTGTCGCTGTATTAACATAAAATTATCGTAGTCGAATATGTTCGACACAGTGGCTAAGCATGGGCTTTTAACGCCCGGAGCTGCTGAGTCGAAAAAATAGCGCCTTCTCCCATTATTATCTATGGATCTATACAAATAAATAAACTTGAAGTGTCTGTTTGCAAATTTAAAATAACAGCTTTTTACTAAATGTATGTGAATGTATATACGGTACTTATAACAAAAGCACAATTTTAAAATTTTTGTCTGTCTATCTGTCGGTCTGTCTGTTTGTTTGTTCGGGCTAATCTCCGAAATGGCTGGACCGATTTCGATGGGACTTTCACTGGTAGATAGCTGATAGGTAGATAGCTGCTGTAGATAACACACATACACAACACAAATCAGTAGGTGAGACACATTCATAAACTTGCACACATACACAACCATTCACAAACGTGCACATACTCATAAACAAAAACATTCACTCACATACATACACAAAGACACTCGCACACGCACACACACACAAACACACACATACACACACACACACACACACACACACACACATCTCAAACTAACACACTACGGATTCCACTACTCAGGTATTCATTTCTCATAAACTCCTTTCTTTCTATTAATTATGTAACTCTCTTCTATTAAATCAAATTTGGCTATTTTGATATTATAATGTAAATCGAAGTATTATGATTGCATAGGAAGAGCGAGGCACTCCAAACACAAGTATCTTAGGATTATTTTCTGGGAGGCCTTGGCAAATCAATTGTAAAAAGATTTACTGAAATAAAACATTATTATTATTGTTATTATTTACTTGTGTTTGACCATTAAGTGGCAGTGTAAAAATATCCATTATTGCATATTATTCCGTGCGTGTAGTAAGAGGCGACAGAAGAAAACAAAGCAGGGAGTAGAGAGGAGAGAGGAGTAGATATCCCCCTTATAAAGAAATCTATTCAGAGGCTGTATGTTACTTGATAGTTTGTGATGAATCATGAATGAAAAAGATATGTACCCGAATCATTTAAAGTAAAGGCTCTAAGGTTAAGCTCCCTTTGATTGCTCCCCCTCTGCCACGCTAATGTTATGAGAGTGAGCGATTTAATTAGCACATATACGAGTAATTGTACTGGTATTTTACATCTGCGCTGTTGTAATTAACCAGGAATACATTGGAAAGTCGTTTCCGTAATAAATTACCTCAAAAGATGAAAAATGATCACTTTGTTGTTCGTCTGTTAAGAACCTTTTTCTCTGGAACGGGTAGAGGTATTAATTTATAATTAATATCAATTGCTAAAATATATGGTGTCTTGGTGGTGTAATAAACAATCTCAAGTTTCTAAATCACCGCAATTAAAAGATACGGCCATTTACATCACATATTTTGATACTTGCACTTAGTCATCAAAACCTGTAAGGAACTTCTCATTTGACCCAGAACCATTAAATTTGTTAAGAAGCATTGTCTCACATCACAAGTAAGAGAAAAAATTCAAAAACCATAAATTTGTAATTCTATTACAAAAAAAAATACGATTACAAACTTACATTTGCATGTTGGAGTATCGACCTTGATGTAGACCGATGTATTGTTATGGGACCAAAAATATTAATATTGAGTAAAATTTCTAATTAAACTTTTTATTTCTATTATGTATTAACATAAGCACAGCGATGAGAAGTTGAGAAGAGTAAAAAAACTATGACATGACAAAAATTTTCCGGGGGGCATAGATACAAAAAAACACACACCAAGCGGCAAGGAGTAGAACAATTCTTTTTTTTTAGGGCAGGCAAAGGTAACATGACTTATGTTGTACACAGTATGCATTATAAAATTTATTACTTAACACTCCCACTTAAATTTTAGAACGATTACAATACTATACTTAAATTAAGCTTCAAACTAGCCTACTTACTGTCTACCAAAAAAATTAACCTTTAAATCTACTAAGTATTTAATATTATACCTAAAAACCTCAGTTTATATTCAGTACTTGATCTTTGTTAAGAATAAATTTACCAGAAGGTAAAGCTTTTGTTAAAAATTCTGCAAGTTGATTTGAACTTTTCTCATATTGAACATTTATTACATTTTGTTCTACCTTTTCTCTGATTAAATTATATCTTATGTCTATGTGCTTTGTTCTTTTGTGGTAAATAGGATTATGAATGAGTTTAATAGCACTCTGATTATCTATACATAGAGTTATCACCTATTGTGGTTCATCAATATCAATTAATAACTGCCGAAGCCATAAAATTTCTTTGGCAGCCTCACTTGTAGTCATATACTCTGATTCTGTAGTTGATAATGCCACAGTATTTTGCTTCCTGCTAACCCAAGAAACAGGCCCCACCTTTCATCATAAAAATATATCCTGTATTAGATTTTCTAGAATCAACATCTGAGGCAAAATCAGAATCAGAAAAACCTACTAGTTCTTTGTTACAATTATAAGTAATACAAACATTTTTTGTCTTTAACAAGTACCGAATAATTCGTTTAACAGCATTTACATGGTCTTTACTGGGATTCTTTAAATATCTACTAACTACGTTCAAAGAATAAGAAACGTCAGGCTAGGCCTGACGTTTCTTATTCTTTTCTATACGGACATATATATGACAAATATAATATATATTAATATATTATATTTGTCATATATATTTATTAATATATTTTTATTTTCTATACGGACATATATATGACAAAAACATCAGGGCTCCTACTGCTTCCCTATATGGAAAATTAATATTACTCTCGCTATCGTTTTTCTTTAAAATTACATTATTGTCAGTAGGGGTACTACAAATATTGGCATTTGACATGTTGAAAATATTTATTATTTTGTTTTAAGTACTGTTTTTGACTTAAAGTAATTATTCCATCATTTTTAGTTATTTCTATGCCAACAAACATATTTAAATTAAATTCTTTTATCTTAAAACTTTGTTTTAAATCATTTATAATATGCAACAATATACTTTTACTTTTTGACAATAATAAAGCATCATCTACATACAAGATCAAGATAACTTTATAATTATTAAAATGACCCACAAATATGCAGTTGTCAGAGGGACACATTTCAAAACCATAAGTAGTTAGGAAAGAAGAGAATTTTCTATTCCAACAGCGTGATGACTAAAACAAGCCCACTTGTGGCTTAGAATGTTTCATGGCTACTAAAGTACTCTCAGATTCCTCCTCATTTATCAAACTCGCCTCCTCATCTAATAATCTTGCTGTTAAGTTCTGAATTGTTTGAGAATATGGATCTAATGACAGCCATGCCTGACGCAGAGAACGATACTTTGAAAGTAGTGTACTTAATATTTTGGTCATAATTGCAGTATTACTTATTTCCTCGCCAGTCTCTTTTAATTGTTTAGCTAAGTTCTCGACTTTGGAAATATGCTGTGCAATACTATCGGTTGATGACATCTTATATTGATAGAATTTCTCTTGCACCATCATTTTATTCAGTTTCGATTTTTGTTCGTAAATTGATTCCAACCTTGTCATCACTTCCTTTGCTGTTTCACAATTTTCAATTAATGAGATTTGGTTCAGTTCCATAGACGAAGTTAATAGAAACATGGCCATGCCATTATTTTTGTCCCACTGCGTCGTATCACCCACCGTCGGTTTTTTTTCATGGATAATTATACCGTTTGCTTTTAAGGCACAATTGACTTGAAATTTCCATTGTCGAAAATCCTTGCCGTTAAACTTCTCAATTCTCATTGAATTTGTGACTTCCATTTTGTTTTCTTTTAAGTTATTCACTATCGAACACGTGCTTGTTTTAAAAAAAAAATAAAAAAAAATTCCTTTATTTTCAAAAAGTCTTATAACAAAGATTTATCGAGTTTTCCCTTTAAGTTGTCATAGACACTTGTGTTGGGAATAACTCGCTACTTCCCTTACGGTTTGCTCAAAAAGACTATTAAACTATATAATATCTAGAAGCTTACAATTATAGAAATGTGGGTTAGTTAGTGTGTATATATTTATTGTGTGTGTGTGTGTGTGTGTGTGTGTGTGTGTGTTGTGTGTGTTGTGTGTGTTGTGTGTTTTGTGTGTGTGTGTGTGTGTGTGTGTGTGTGTGTGTGTGTGTGTGTGTGTGTGTGTATGTGTGTGTGCGTGTGTGTGTGTGTGTGTGTGAGTCGGTCACCTGTAAGCCCTACGGATGAGATTCCTTGGGATCGGTATGGGTATTCCGCATACAGGTACCGACATTAAGTTTAACCGGAGTTTTAATTTATTCTTATGAAAAGTTTTTCAACATCTTCATAACTAAGTGAGTCCAACCATTCTATTAAAGTTTTCTTGCAAGTGTAAGATGACATAGGGTATATTTTAAGTAATTTATTTACTTTGTTGTATATATGGACGGACTGACAACTATATTGTCTTCTAGCGAAAGCAGTACGTACAGCAGTGACGGGGGCAACAACATCCTTCTTTCTTTTATGACTTAGGTCGACATAAGGCAATGATTTGTGGCACGTTAAGATGAGATTCAGAACGTAGAGTTTTCGTACTGTGAGTAGGTCACTCATTCTATATAGTGTGTCAGTGGGAAAACGATAAGGTTTGGAGTAGATGACTTTGATAAGTGATCTCTGAGCTCTTTCGAGTGCAAGGAAGTGAGTTTTGTCAGCTCCTCCCCAAATCGAGATACAGTATGTGAGCACAGATTGGGCCAGGGCTACATAGATTCGGTTTTTAAGTTTGTTGCACATGACCTGCCGTAGTGATTTGAATACCCATATGAGTTTCCTAATGCGGTTAGTTAAGAGTTCCAAATGTGAGTGCCAGTTAAGTCGTTGGTCCAACATTATACCTAGGTATTTAGTTTGGCTGACTTTATCAATAGTAGGGCAGTCGCAAATCATGTTTCCAGGGTTTGAGCAAGTGTGGATTTTTATGGCAAAGTGATGGTCAGGTTGGGATTTGATAGAAGGAGTGAAGCAGATGTAGTTTGTTTTTTGGGTGTTCAAGGTAAGAAGGTTATCTCTAAGCCAATTAGATACGATGATTAAACCCCTTTCAGTACCTGCTTGGACAGTATTCCAGGTGCTACCAGTAAAAACAAGAGCAGTGTCGTCCGCGTAGGAGTATATCCTTGTTTTCACCTTTTAATTTCTGCTCTTTACTCAGTTTATTACGAAGCGTACCTGGGCCCATAACCTATTATTATGGGACCAAAAATAATAATATTGAGTAAGATTTCTAATTAAACTTTTTATTTCTATTATGTATTAACATAAAGCACAGAGATGAGAAGTTGAGAAGAGTAATAAAGACTATGACATGACAAAAATTTTCCGGGAGGCATAGATACAAAAAAAAACACACCAAGCGGCAAGGAGTGGAACAATTCTTTTTTTTAGGGCAGGCAAAGGTTACATGACTTATGTTGTACACAGTATGCATAATAAAATTTATTACTTAACACAATGTATGCAAAGTTAAAGTTTGTACTTTAATCCGACTTAACTATTTGTGAGAGCAATATTCAAGGCTTACCTTACTTATAATTTATGCATTTCAGTAAGTTAATTATTTTGTTTAAAAATTTACTTTTTATAACTCTTTAATTATATATCTGCTTACTGTTATGTGCACATTATGTAACATAAATAAAATATAACCTATTTTTATTAAGATTTTTGCCTTGAATGCTTGTTTGTCGTTTAAGCCATGTCTTCATTTATCTAAGTATAAAATGATAATAATCCCTATGTTATGGCCTACAGCTGCCCCTGCAAAGGTCGTCTTGGCTGAGGCCCATAGCAGCTTCCTCAACGGGCAGACGCAGGTCGGGCCCAATCGCCATATGGGAGAATATCCTATCACAATAAACGATATGGGAGAATGCTAGAAACATATAGTACGTACCAGTATCAGAAGCTAACTTCGCACCAAGGCTCGGTCAGGCCGTAAGTGGGTGTATGGTGAATGGCAAGTAGTGTTCAGTGATGTGTAAATGTCTGAGACCTGGACCCGCTTAGGCGACCAGCAGCGGCCGAGTTCCAGGCTGCCCCACAATGCTGCATCGTTCCAGCAGGCTCCACCGCTGGACCATTTCTTTCTACATTGTCACTATTTCAGTCTATTAGCTTCATTGTACATTTAACTAACTTAAACTCGCCTGATTCCACATTCATTGTAGAATCGAACACGTTATACCCGACACAGTAAGGACAGTAGTTCGAAATTTTACATTCAATGTCCCGGATTCACTTATCACAAAATTATAAATAGGGAACTAACGCGATCTCTTAATGAGTTATACGGTTCAGCGTTAAACACACCTAAGTTCCTTCACTCGACACCAAAACACCACGTCACGAAAAGAATTCAAAATACGCCTCGTTGACATGTAAACTAACAAACCAACCAACACACAAAAAGGGGCACTTAACGCGACGGCACAATTATAATGTTTTCTGACAATCAACCGGGAGACGCTCTCGACCAAGGAATGCGCGGTTCGAATTCTAGACCGTATAACTACTCGGCACGCGCGTGCACAATTCCGCAGCACCCGAACAAGTTAAATATTGCAAAATTCACATATCCACGTAGCGAAGTAACACGCCTAAATCTAACTATCTGGACCCTACACGGTCGCGTGACTTCGACCGCTAGAATCGAGATACGCGGGTTCTCCGCATAGCGGCCAGCGAGCTACTCTCCACGCCCACGCGTCGAGCCACCGCAAGCCGCACACGGCCGCCCCAACTGGCGGCGTTTATTTCACCTACATACAATCGGGTGACGCGCCAGCTCGAACGCAATTGGATGGCGTTCAAAATGACCAAATTTGGGCATAAACACCCTATATATTATAATAATATGTTGATGTGTCACATTGCGTAGTTTTTGGGCGATTTTGCGGCAACTTGAGCCAGCAGCCAGCAGGCGAAAGTATCTCCAGGTGCCTAAGCAGACAAATACTTTATCTTGATATTCACATCACCATTGATTTAATACACAAAATCGCATCACCTTTACATATCAAAACCCTCTTCAAACCATTATTTAAACAATAATACAGGAGCAGCAATCCGCCGCTGATGAAGTTCCCACCAAAACCCCGAAATTTTACCTGCCTTTGTCATTTTACAGAATTCGTGATTTAGTATCGAATACAGGCAAAAATCCTCAAGACACTCAACTCTATATGTGCGTACATAATTAAGCTTATTTGGAACCCTCAGGGTGCAAATCGTACTCGCTTTTGTCAAGTTTTTTTTAAATAAAAAAAACTGTGGTTGTCAAACCGTTTGTCAAGTGTGGCAACTATGGCAAATATCCCCCTCCCTTATGAGGCAATCTATGGAGGAGGCCTGAGTTTAGCAATGGAATTTTGATAGACTGTAACGATAACGGTAGCGATATCAATTTATTTATTGTTACAACATCTTAATGAACGATTCGATATTTTTTCTTTGTTTGCTTACTGTGGACAATTTCATCCCTGCAGAGATGAAATTGTCCAGACATAAAATTGTCCACCATTATACATGGTATAGCCATGCTGCAGCTATATTATGGTTGTAGTACGAATGGGTCAGCTCGAGCGGGGAAGGACCACGCTCTCACAGAATACCAGCGTAAAATAGCAGCTTAGCGCTGCTGTGTTTCGTATGGTGAGTGTAGAAAACCGAAGACCCTTTTTACTGGAAACGAGGCATTCCATCTTAGGCCTCACGGGTGACAACGCATCTGCATTTTGATTCGTAATCGAAGATAGATGTAGATATCTATGGGCCACAGCAACCACTTACCATCAGGTGGACTGTGTGCTCGTTTGTCACCCTTATCCTATAAAAAAAACCGTTAAATATAGCCGTAAGGCAAAGACAATCAGTTGATTGTCAGTTAATGATTTCTCATTGAATCAAATACTGCATTTTAAATAAAATTTAGGGCGTCAAACATTACTGTCAGCCTGTGAACACAGCTGTTTCAAATTATTCCATACATGGGGATTTAATATTAGAGATACATAGGTTAAAATAAAATTTGTTTAATTTAATTTATCTTTAATATCTTTAGTATCGAAATCTAGAACCCAAGGAAAGTTTAATGTTCAAGAGGACAGGATTGTTAAATTAGATATACGTAACCTAGTTTGGGATAAAAAAAGACTCGACGGTACGATCACCTGCCCTTTTCGAAATTATGAAAAGTCGTCGCACGTAATGAATCAACTTTACTCAATATATGGCATTAAGGTGGCAGCTTTACGTTGAAACATATGGCTTTTTTCAATTCAAATAAAAGAAGATTACGACACGTAGGCTTTTTGCTTCCATTTATAATCATGACATGTCTAATCTGTGGCTCGTCCTACTAAATCGAATTTCAGATGATGTTACACAGTGCGAAGCCTGTCGCCTGATTAATGTTCAGCGAATGGTTTTTAATATAGTAGGCATTTGGTGATATATCAGAGTTGGCAATGATAAGAAAATAAAGGCATTGAAGCTTTTAGTTTTAGTTTTTTATTATGGTTTTTAAATATTGTATATATTTGAATGTTATGTAAATAAATAATATAATAAAAAATAAAAATAAATAAAGCATGTTCGAGCGCTATCATTTACTTCAGATTGTCTGTTGGCATTGCACGAGCGATCTCACGATTGTATCTTGACTTGAGACTGTCTCTTTTTCAGCGGCACACTAGGACGATGTGTATGAAAAGTATGGCGTAAGCGTATATAATTCAATTATTAAATTATATACGCTTGAATAAGCAAAAAACCTTCGTTTATATTGTGAGCAATCAAACATAATATGCTGCTTACAACCACCGTTTTAAAAAAGATTTCAAGGATATCGACAGATTACCGGAGGCGGATCAAGGATCACACCGCACCGCCTTAGAAAGCAGATTAGTCCTTTTTTCATTTCAGGGTGATTCACAAGCATCATGCCTGTAAGCTACCACTCGAGCAAATCCGTGGCTAACCTTGCTCACCACTGACTATAACTGTCAAAGGCTCGCAATAGCGTGAACAAGAATAATATAAAAATTGTTTCAAACATCCAAAAGCGCACGCAAGCGTTTCGTTTTATTTTGATAAAAAAAAATCAATTACACAAATTATGAAATAGGTATAGGCTGTATGTTACATTTGTTTTTGTCTATCAAGGGCTAAACAATATGAAAGTGCCTTTGAATTTTTAAAAGCAATAAAACTTATAAAAGTTGAAAATCATTTTATTAACAGACTACGCGTACTAGGTTATTGATAGGAAATAGGGAACCAGTTCATGTAATTCTGAATTTAATAAAAAAAAATGCAGTCTCAATAAGTCAATTTTTCGGGAGTTATCGTGACCACATACAAAATCAACATCCGTACGTTCATGTAAAAGTTTTTTCAGACCTATTGACAAATGATTTTATTTTGCTACTTTGAAAAAAAAAATTCAAAGTAGCAATGTAAAATGTTTTTTAGAAAATATAAGATGGATTAATTAGAGTGTTTCCTTGATATGCGGCTACTCATATTATCGTATAAGTGCAATATTGTGGTTATGGTAGAGGCATTTTAAGAACACAAAATTGCTTGACCTTCTCGTGTGGAGAGTAAAGCACTACCTAATAATGTTTCGCGTTATGAAGCGTGCTATATAAGCAAATGCGATTGTTTCCGTTCCTTTGTAAAAGTATTATAGCAGTAAGATGATATAGGCAATGCCTATATTAGGCATTGCCTATATCATCTTACTGCTTAGATCAGGCGTCCTCTCATTTCAGCGACAGTTATTGATTGACCAGTTAGTCCGCTGCACTGCTAGAGTGCGTGTTTTATTAAATTCTTAGATCGCATTTTCTCACAAATGCGACATCAAACAAAGAAGGGAAGGGACAGATACGTTGACACCTCTGAGAATTAAATAGCCTCATAGCCTGTTATTATACTGGTTCCCTATTCATTTTAAACCAGAACGCAGCAGAGAAAGATAAGGGGGAGGTACCTATTCAGTCGGGCTCCTAAACAGAAAAGGTGTCCTAAAACTCACAGGTTGAACTCAGTTTGCTTGTGTAGTATGAAAGGCAAGCACTTATCTCTTCATTAATAGAATCAAGATTTACTTTTCGGAAGTTATTAAAAATAGTAAAAATTACTTTATCCGCTGAATAAAACTGCAGCGGCTGCCCGCTAAGTGAAATTCACTTAGGGGTCAGTCTTTCCAAATGTAGTGGGGTTGGAAGTGGTGGTGCTGGGATTAGTAGTGACGGGGATAGTGCACACAATTGAGGGCGGGCGGGAGGTGCTCCTAAAAATAGGTCATCATCATCATCATCATTACAGCCCTTTACAAGTCCACTGCTGAACAAAGGTCTCCCCCAAGGAATACCACAAAGCACGGTCCTCAGCCACCTGCATCCATCGACTTCCTGCAGGTCTTACCAGGTCGTCACTCCATCTCGTGGGGGGTCGCCCTACACTTCGCCTACCGGTACGAGGCTGCTTGCTTTCAGTTGTGGCCAATTATATTTTGAAAGTACGAGTAATAAAGAATAAACGTTTTGTGACCTTTTTATGACCTTTTCCCCTCAGAATGAGGGTGACAAAAGAGCACAGTTTTGCGTCACTCACCATAAGATGCCTAGCATCAAAATCCTATTCTTTAAAGACGGTAGCACATGAGAGCATGAATTGAAGAAACAAAGAATTGCATGCACCTTACTGCAATTATTTGTGTCCCTCAGTCAAAAAGAGTAGATTTTTATTGAAGATCCATAGATCGTATCGGTAACCGAATATATGGATTGAGTTCAGCTAAAAAATAAAAACTGTTGCTAAGAATAAGCAGACTCGCCAAAAGTATTAATCAATAGTTGCGAACATTCTTAACAACTTAGCTTTAAACCTTTTTAATATTCATATATAATATGCTTGCTGCGAATTGATTATATTATTATACCTCGTAGTGGCGGTGTAAGTATATCCACTACCCTATTTAAAAAAAAGTCCCGCTGGGTTTCTTGCTGGTTCTTCCCAGGACAAAAGGTTTTTCTCGAACCAGTGGTAAAGTAAAAAATGACATTCAATAAGAATTACACATGTGATCTATATTGAATAAAAAATATTCTATTTTATTCTAATCTATTATATTCTATTCTATTCTATTCTATTCTATTCTACTCTACTCTACTCTACACTACTCTACCCTACCCTACCCTACCCTACCCTACCCTACCCTACCCAAGTACAACTTTGCTAATAACTTTGCTGAATATCGATCTTTTTCGTTGAAATTTTCTTTAAATAGTGTAATTAACTGCCCTCCGTATATCCATATAGTTTTCTTAGTATATTTTCACCGTTATATAATTCTTTTTCACATTTTTGCCACAAAGCACGGTCCTGAGCCACCTGCATCCATCGACTTCCTGCAGGTCTTACCAGGTCGTCACTCCATCTCGTGGGGGGTCGCCCTACACTTCGCCTACCGGTACGAGGCTGCTTGCTTTCAGTTGTGGCCAATTATATTTTGAAAGTACGAGTAATAAAGAATAAACGTTTTGTGACCTTTTTATGACCTTTTCCCCTCAGAATGAGGGTGACAAAAGAGCACAGTTTTGCGTCACTCACCATAAGATGCCTAGCATCAAAATCCTATTCTTTAAAGACGGTAGCACATGAGAGCATGAATTGAAGAAACAAAGAATTGCATGCACCTTACTGCAATTATTTGTGTCCCTCAGTCAAAAAGAGTAGATTTTTATTGAAGATCCATAGATCGTATCGGTAACCGAATATATGGATTGAGTTCAGCTAAAAAATAAAAACTGTTGCTAAGAATAAGCAGACTCGCCAAAAGTATTAATCAATAGTTGCGAACATTCTTAACAACTTAGCTTTAAACCTTTTTAATATTCATATATAATATGCTTGCTGCGAATTGATTATATTATTATACCTCGTAGTGGCGGTGTAAGTATATCCACTACCCTATTTAAAAAAAAGTCCCGCTGGGTTTCTTGCTGGTTCTTCCCAGGACAAAAGGTTTTTCTCGAACCAGTGGTAAAGTAAAAAATGACATTCAATAAGAATTACACATGTGATCTATATTGAATAAAAAATATTCTATTTTATTCTAATCTATTATATTCTATTCTATTCTATTCTATTCTATTCTACTCTACTCTACTCTACACTACTCTACCCTACCCTACCCTACCCTACCCTACCCTACCCTACCCAAGCACAACTTTGCTAATAACTTTGCTGAATATCGATCTTTTTCGTTGAAATTTTCTTTAAATAGTGTAATTAACTGCCCTCCGTATATCCATATAGTTTTCTTAGTATATTTTCACCGTTATATAATTCTTTTTCACATTTTTGCCACAAAGCACGGTCCTGAGCCACCCGCATCCATCGACTTCCCGCATGTCTTACCAGATCGTCACTCCATCTAGTGGGGGGTCGCCCTACACTTCGCCTACCGGTACGAAACTGCCACTCGAGAACTTTTTTTCCCCATTAGTTGTCTTGTTGTACTTCGAGCTATATGGCCAGCCCATTGCCACTTCAGCTTACTAATCCTTTGGGCTATGTCGGTTACTCTGGTTCCATTGCGGATATCCTCATTTCAAAGTTTATCACGCAGAGAAACCCCGAGCATAGCCCTCTCCATAACTCGCTAAGCGACCTTGAGCTTCCTCATACGGCCAGCAGTGAAGGACCACGTCTTAGATCCATAAGTCATCACTGGCAACACGCACTGGTTGTACGATTTCGTTTTCAGGTTTTGAGGTATACCTGACGAGAAGATGTGTCGTAGTTTCCCGAACACTGCCAAGCCAAGTTGAATCCGTCGATTGACCTCTCGGTCGGAATTGGACTTACCTAGTCGGACGATTTGTCCCAGGTAAACATACTCGTCAACATCTTCGAACTTAGTGCTCCCAACAACTACCGGCATAGGTGTGACATGGACATTAATCATGATCTTGGTTTTGTCCATGTTCATCTTAAGACCTATCCGCTGGGAGACACTATTGAGGTCAAGCAAAGTACTTAGGTCCTCCAGCGATTCTCCTATAAGGACTATATCGTGGGCATATCGAAGGTGTGTGATGTACTCGCCATTGATGTTAATACCGCATCCTTTCCAGTCCGGTAGCTTGATAACGTCTTCCAATGCAGCGGTAAAGAATTTTTGGGATATAAAGTCACCCTGTCTTACATCTCTCTGCAGTTGGATAGGTTTCGTACTCTGATTCTATACCATCGTAGCCCTACTGTAAAAATACTTCAGCACTTCGATATACTGACAGTCAACTTCGCACCGCTGAAGGAACTGCAGTACCACCCATATTTTGACGGGATCAAAGGCTTTCTCATAGTCCACATACGCAAGGCAAAGTGGCAGATTATATTCCTCTGTTTTCTATACAATTTGCCAAAGAGTGTGTATGTGGTCCATGGTATTGAAGCCTTTTCGGAAACCGGCTTGTTCGGGAGACTGGAAGTCGTCAAGTTTGCGTGTGAGACGATTCGTAATGACTCTCGAAAACAGCACGTAGACGCGGCTCAGAAGGGAAATCAGTCTGTACTTTTTCAAGAGAGCGTTGTCGCTTTTCTAGAAGAACAAGACCACCGCATTTCTCTACCACGCCTCCGGAGTAGTGCCACCATGGACGACGGAATTAAGGAGCTTCTGAAGGACTTCAAATACCGGTTTTCCACCACTTTCAGAGGCTCCGTTGTGATTCCATCCTAGCCTGGGGCCTTACCGTTTTTAAGGTGCTGGAGAGCAATTCTAATCTCACTCAGACTGACGTCCGGGATATCTTCGGAATAGTATAGGATAAGACTCGCTCTTGAATCGTTACTCACACTTGCTTGTGGCTCCAACGATGACGTGTGAACCTACCCATAGAACAAATCAATCTCACTCAAAATCTCAGGTGTCCCGGAAATGATGCTGCCACACTCGTTCTTTAGCTTTGACAGTTGGCTCTTTCGGACAGACAGATCTCTGGCAAAGACTTTGGAGACTTGGTTTCGCTCGATCGTTTCTTCAATACAAGCTGTATTGAAGTTGCGGAAGTCCCGCCGCATGCATTTGGAGATCTGCCTGTTCAGTTGCCTGTATGTTGTCAAATCTGTTGAAGAATGCAGCTTTATCTCCCGTTTAACAGCCATGAGATTAAGAGTGTGATCGCAGAGTTCTTGTGTTCTTCTGCGGCAGGTCTTGCAGGACTTAGCTCCGACCGCATGGACAGTTTCCACTAGCTTGTCCTTCGTACCCTCCACTTCATTGCAGTTTTCTAGGCATTGAAAACGGTTTTGTAACTCAAGCTGAATGGTTTCGGGACTTTGGTCTAGAGCATGAGGGGGACGGAGCGTTGACTTCAATTGGCGAGACCCCTCCAACTTAACGTTTAGGTTCAGTGTGCCTCTAACCATTCGGTGATCGCTACCAGTTTTCACCCTCGCGATCACTGAGACATCACTGAACAGTTGTCGTCTGGTCGTCATAATGAAGTCAATCTCATTTTTTGTCAAACCGTCGGGGCTCAACCAGTTCCACTTCATGTGGGGCTGCTTCTTGAATATAGAGTTCATCATGAAGTTTCCCTCTTTCTCCATGAAGTCGGCCAGCTGCGGGCCCCTTGGGTTCCGTTGCCCTATTCCAAATGTCCCTACCTACAGCTCACCGTTCTCTCTTGTGCCAAGTTTTGCATTGAAGTCTCCCATCAACACCGTATAGTGGGTTTTAAAGGAATGCATGTCTCTAGAGATATCTTCATACATTTCCTCCACCTCCTCATCGGGATGTGCCGAGGTTAGTGCGTAAACCTGTATGACTTACAGCGAATACCGATTTATGATTTTGAGTAAAAAGTACGCCCCTAACCCCCTAACCCTCATCGACACACTCTCAATCTTTGCAACGTTGTTAACGAGAGACTTGTGGACGATAAATCCGATACCTCCTTGGGACAGATGGTCACCCTCCCAGTAATGGAACAAGTTGCCGTATTCGAGGATTACCGTGTCGTTCCCCTCTCTTCGGACCTCGGATAATACTATAATATGCCAGCGTAACTTTTCTATTTCTTCTTCCAGCTCCATGATCTTCTCGTCAGTTCTCAGGGTCCGCGCGTTGTAGGTCATGTCGTCTTAAGTAGCAATCGAACCTACACCGGAGATTCTTAGCACCCGCTGTCCCGCCGTTACCATGGTCTTCACCGTAACCAGGAATAGCGAGGTCGCCGAGGACTGGGGCCGTCTTTTCGTTACCTTCATCATGGGAGGGGGGGGGGGGGTATTTGCCATAGTTGCCACGCTTGGCGATCGGATTGGCAACCGCAGTTTTTTATTGTAATTTTGCTGTTATCAGGAAGATGCTACTGCCCATCTCCTGTCTGTTTCCCACTGTCGCCTTTTACGACACCTACGGGAAGATATGGGGTAGTGGATATTCTTGACCGCCACTACACGGCAAACTATGTAAGACATCATTTTATTTAATTGAGGGGATACAGGCAAAGTAATTTTTACTATCTTTTAAATTATCTTTTCAGCTATACGTGGCAGAGCCATGCTGCAGCTATACTAATAATATAGTTGAGAACCGGAAACCCTTTTTACTGAAAAAGAGGCATTCTGTCGTAGTCCTCATGGCTGACAACGCATCTGCACTTTAATTCGCATACGAAGATAGAAGTAGATGTCTATGGGCCACAGCAACCACTTATCATCAGGTGGACTGTGTGCTCGTTTGTCACTCTTACTCTATAAAAAAAAAGCCACGTCGCCTTATTTTGATTGCCTAATAACGTAATAAAAAAGTCGGGAATGAAAAATAATTACGGGATGGGCTATTCTTGGAGTCGTTTACTCTCCTCCCTCTATTAATTATTTCTCCACTTTGGAATCTATCCTAGATAACATCTGATCTGAGTACACACATCAAATCATCATGGGTGATTTAAACACAGACCTTTTAAAAAACTCCTCTAATTCTCAAAAGTTACGATCCATTATAAACTCGGCCAACCTCTCCATTCTTCCCCTTAAAGCTACTCTCTCTAATTTTTCTACCGCGGATTCATAGATCGATTTAATTATTACATCTTCTAATAAAGTTGCGAGTTATGGTCAGTTCCCAGCTCCTGGTTTTTCGAACCATGACTTAATATGAGAGAATCATATAAATTGAAACCACCTAAACATATCCCTCACACAATAAAGTTACGCAGCTATGCTCGATTAAATAGAGATAATGATTAATGAAGTGTCTGCCATTGATTGGTCTTCAGTGTTAAATACCGATTCAATTAATGATATGGTTATGGAGTTTAATTCTAAATTATTGAATATTTACAATACACATGCGCCAGAACGCGAGGTTAAAATTAAACGTCCATCAGTTCCGTGCATCACTAGCGACGTACGCCTGGCAATGAACAGGCGCAACAGAGCTTTTGTCACATATAAATCTTGCCGTACTGTACAGAACTGGGAGGCTTTCAAAAAGGCTAGGAATCGCTGCAATCAGGTCGTGAGGTCCGCTAAACGCCGATATTTTCATGATTTCCTAAATAATTCATCGCAATCGGAGACATGGAAGTTTATTCACTCTCATGGTCTCAGTAAAACTAAAAAACAAGTAATCTCAGATATTTTCCCATTAAATGATCTCAATGTGCACTTTTCTTCATCAGCTTGTCTCCCATCTCACGTTAAAATGAAAACTATTTCGGATATTACTTCCATGTCATCCCCGCATACTGATTCGTTCTCTTTTTCTACTGTCACTGAGAAGGATATTTTAAAAGTATTACAAAAACTTAAGTCAAACGCAGTAGGCCATGACAACATAGGAAGAACCATGATATCGTATGTTTCAGAACATATTGTACCAATTTTAGCCTCCATTATAAACCGCTCATTGCTTACTGGGAAGTTTCCGTCATGCTGGCAGAAGGCCTTTGTTCTCCCTCTTCCAAAAATCTCTATGCCCAGTGCTCTCAACCACTTCTGGCCTATTTCGATTTCGCCGTTTTTGTCAAAAGTTTTAGAAGTTGTAGCCCTCAAACAGATACAAACTTACTTAACTAAAAGCAACTTATTAAATCAACACCAATCAGGATTTCGACCCGACATAGCACCACAACGGCGCTTTTAAAAATAACAGAGGATGTGCGTGATGGCATGGAATTTGGAAAGTTGACGGTGTTAGTTTTAATAGATTTTTCTAACACCTTTGACCATGATATTCTCATCGCCATCTTGTCTTACATAGGTTTTTCCTTATCAGCACGGAATTGGGTTTTCTCCTATCTTCGTGGTCGCCAGCAGGCGGTCCGTGTGGACGGTATGGTACCCGATTGGTGTGAATTAACCAATGGTGTTCCACAAGGTGGAATTTTATCTCCATTACTTTTCTCTATATTTATTAACATGATTACTTGCAACTTTCGTGCCTCTTACCATATGTATGCCGATGACTTGCAACTGTATGCTCATGCCGATGCTACTACCATGAATAATGCTGTAACTGTGATTACCTCCGATCTTAACTGGATTCTGAATTGGTTAAGAAGGTACGGGGTCACTGTTAATCCAAGCAAATGCCAAGCTATAGTCTTAGGCAGCGCACGTCACTTAGGTAAACTTAATCATACATCATTAGATCCACTAATTTATAATGGCGTGGAAATTTCGTACAGCTCTCATGTTAGGGACATAGGATTAAGCTTGGATTGTTCTCTTACTTGGCGCACGCATGTTGAGGAAGTTAGCCGTAAAGTTTGTACTACTTTGAGACAATGTATAGATTTAAAAATATCTTACCGCCTTGTACGAAAAAACTTCTAATTGAATCGCTTATTCTTCCTATGTTTGATTATACCGATGTGTGTTACTTAGATGCAGACAAATACTTGGTCAATAAATTGGATCGACTTCTCAACAACTGTATCCGTTTCATTTACGGTCTTCGAAAGTATGACCACGTCTCCTTCTATCGCTCTCAACTTAAATGCTTAAATATTCCACAACGCAGGAACCTTAGAATTCTTAGCACTCTTTTCACTATTCTTAACGATCCATTGGCCCCGGAGTATTTGAAATGTAAGTTTCAATACCTGGGTTCTTCCCATGATTGCAACCTTCGCTCTCGTAACTATCTCGTACTCCAAATTCCCTCTCACCGTACTGGTTTCCTCTCAAACTCTTTCGCTCTTACAGCTGTACGACTCTGAAATGCGCTTCCCTTAGAAATAAGAAAATCACGTAACAAGTGGATTTTTAAAACAAAGGTGAAAGAAACATTACTTGGGTTCATATGACACACAAATAAATAATAATCTATAACATATAATCTATATATTATATCCTTATATATATTTAAGTTTGGTCTACGAGTGTGTGTGCCTGTGTGTGTATGTGTATGTGTTTGTGTAAAATTTAAATCAATTTTAGGTTTTCATCCTAGCCCACTGCAGTACACACATCTCCCACTAAATTTTCGGTTGACTGGTAGAAAATTCCATATGGCATTAAGTCCGCCGTTTTTACCTTTAGTACAATAAAGTGTATAAATATAAATAAATAAATAAAACATTGCAAACTGTTAGTTTTGATGTATATTTGTAATAATAAATTTGTTTTAAAAGTGAATTACCTGAGAATAACGTCGTAACAACCTTTATGATCTTAATATTTAGTAGGGAATATATCAGTGAAATATTTTATGGTAGTCCTACGAGTACGCCTCTCTCAAATTCGCCTGCTACTGTAGAGGCGGTTAATTGTCGTAATGTCACTGTAGTAAGCTCTACGCTCTCTGCAATGATTAATAAAATTCAAGGTATGTATGAACATGTTTTAAAGGGTTGTTCTCGACTAAATCGTTATTATTAAAGTTCTGAAAAAAGTGAATATATTTTCGGTAAGATGTCACAAAAAAATGAATAGTAAAGACGATTATTTGCGTCTATGTATTCGCTTTAAAGTCAAAAATATTTTTTAACAAACTGAAGTAAATAGCAACTGTAGCCAACTTCTTTCGAAGAAGGTTACAGGGTCGTTTTGATTTCTGATAACTGAAATGAAATGTCTAACAGTAAATTACCCGAGACTTCGTTTTCACTGATTAATATATTTTAAGCCCGCGCAAGATTTAGCTTCAAATACGAAATATCTACAAAGTTGCTAAGTGTGATTCGATTTTGAAAATCGAAAATATATTTTCATTGTGGTATTTAACTTATTTTATCTTTATACATAAAAATTACGTGTCACATTATTTGTCCGCGATGTACTTCTTTAGAAGTTTAGTTTAGTTGAGAAGTTAGTTTACTAATGAACTGATTTCAATGAAATTTTTCAAACTGTGTGCAGTTTGGTTCAACTTGAAAGATAGGATAGTTTTTATCCCGATATGTAGCATTCAATGTTTTTTATTGCGAATTTAAGAATTTTTTATAGGAAGGGTGTCCGGAAAGGCCAGAACAACGTTTGCCTGGCCAGCTATTTAAAGTATATATAGCAAATGATATAATGAAATAAAATGATGATGGCAGCCAAATAAAACAAAAATGCGCATTGTACAAAATAGTCAGCCATTATGTAAGACATCGTTGCGATAAAGAGTGCAAATGTTTAAAAACAATTTTGGCAGGTGCATTTGCGTTCCCAATTGCGCAGAGAAAATTTATTTAAATGTTTTGAAAATGTGTGTCCAAACTTTGCTCAGGTGACTGGCGCCGAGATTACTGAACATTTCTTACGTCCGAATGAAGATCTGAGTTACTCCCAAGACGCGCTTAAAAAGTTTTACTTCAAAAAAGGTTGGTGACAAACGGGCACACAGTCTACCTGATGTTAAGTGGATGCTGTAGCCCATATACATCTACAACTATCTTCAATTAATAATAAAATACAGATACGTTGTCACTCTTGAGGACTAAGATAGCGAAGCCTCATTTTCGGTAATAAGGGTCTCCGGTTCTCTACATTCACCATACAAAAAACACAACTATTGAGCTATTATTTTATGCTGGTATTCTGTAAGAGCGTGGTCCTTCCACGGTCGGGTTGAGCTATTCGTGCTACAACCATAGTACGAACGTGCTCTTACGTAAAGTGTAAAAACAATTTTTTTTTATAGGATAAGTGTGACAAACGAGCACACAGTCCACCTGATGGTAAGTGGTTGCTGCGGCCCATAGACATCTACATCTATCCTCGTTTGCGAATCAAAATGCAGATGCGTTGTCACCCGTGAGGACTAAGATGGAATGCCTCATTTCCAGTAAGAAGGGCCTCCGGCCACCTGCACTCACCAAGCGAAACGCAGAGGTAAACGTCTACTTCACGCTGGTATTCTGTGAGGTCGTGGTACCACCCCGGTTCGAGCCGGCCCATCCGTGCGACAGCAAAAGCCGCCGCGTGGCTCTACCACTGTTAAAAAAATTTTTTTTAGAATGTTATCGTTATTTAAAATGAAATGTACATTGTTAAAAATGTTACTTGATACGGAAACACGATTAAATCCACCGAGCGTCGTAGAAACTCGCAATGGACAAAGCTATTTCCGTCACTAATTACTGCTCCATCGAGCTTCATTAGTGTTTAAGTCTAATTAAAATTGATAAAATAGGAGACTTTTTGCTATTTTATACATTCCAAGCATTGAAAGATCAAATAATTAAACTTTTAATGAAATGGTTTTAAAAAAAAACTAAATAAAATATCTAAATTATTCTGCAAATATAAAACAAAGTGTATCGAGGAGTTAAACCATGCGTTTAGAAGCAGATAGGAGAAAAATAAATTGCATTGCAAATAATTTCAAAAATAAAAGTATACAATTTGTGAAATTATGAAAGTTTATTAAAAGTCAATTCTATTTATTATCTCCAGTTCAGAAAATACATTTGTCTCCGGAAGAATCAACAAAGAACAAGCAAGTTTTGTTAAATATGAAAGTTTTCACTAATTATGAGTAACTATATAAATGAATAATTTTTTGCATAGCCAGAAGTGCTCGCATATTGAAATTTACGGAGTTTTGGTTATATACACAGTTCTCATTTTGGAATGTTAAACGCGGCGTTAAGTTGTTAAGTTCTTATATGTAAGTGATTATTTACATCGTAATACCCGATAAACAGGTTATTAAGAAACTTTTAGGTACGTATCTAAATTGATTAGAGTCGGAAGAAATAGTTCCTTCCAACGACTTTAACAACTTTGATAAGGAAAATGAAGTTCTGCCAATAATACTACTTAACAGATTAATTAATAAATACTATTGTTAAAACAAATAACATTATATATCATTTTATTGTATTAAAATATGTTAGAAAATAGTAAGCCTATCCCTTTTATTAAATTATTTATTAAATTAATCCCCGAAATTATTAAATAGTAGTATGTAAATAAGTATTTTATTTAATTAATTATTATTAAATTCTGTATTTTTCTCTTTTGACTGAGTGTTTGTTTGTATGTACGAGTATCTGCATTTTTGTACATACTGTATTGTGACATTTACAGTGCAAGCGTAGTCCTAGAGTTACCACGGCTAAAATGTAAATTTTTACAGGTCTGCTTTTATTTTTGAGAGGGCTTTTGGAGCAGAAAACAGGCCGATGTCCGCTGCCTCTTCCTTCATTTTTTAAATATCTCATGAACGCAAGTTTCTTCACGACGTATTATTTTACCGCCAAATCAGTCCCTAAAATTACTATAAGTATTTTATGGCTGGACACTGCAATTTTACTACTGTATATTCGGCTTCCTAGTCTCATGATTATGTGGGGCTTATAAAAAATATATGAGCCAACTGTGTCACTTGCCTAGCATGTCATAAAAAGCGTATAACTAGTTATGAAACTTGTGATTGTGGGGTATGGCTTATCGTGCCATCGCTTGATGGGCTAGACACCTATAAATTCCTTAACAATGTTACATCTAAACTCATATATTGATTTCAGGCGATAAAACCGTGCTGCAGCTTTATTATGGTTGTAGCAAGAGTGGGTTGGCTCGACCGGGGAAGAATCACGCTCTCACAAAATACTAGCGTAAAATGCTAGGTCAATAGCTGCTGTGTTCAGTGTAGTAGATTGTAGAAAACCGGAAACTCTTTTTACTGGAAACGAGATATTCCATCTTAATCCAGACGGTTGACAACGTATCTGCATTTTCATTCTTATCGAGAATAGATGTAGAAGTCTGTGGCAGCGCTGTCGTCGCACAACAATCGATTTAGAAGATGTTTTCTTCCTCGCACAACTTCCTTTTAATCGATTATCATCAGCGATTTTTCCGGACCGATACGACTTAGGGACCTTCAAGAAAAGAGTCTATTCCTTTTTAAAAGGCCGGCAACGCATCTGCAATTCCCCTGGTTCCCCTGGTGTTGCAGTTGTTCATGGGCGATGGTAGTCACTTACCATCAGGTGAGCTGCATGCTTGTTTGCCCCTCTCCTATAAAAAAAAGCGAAAATACATCGAAGCCTAAATCGCGCTATCAAAGTTCCGAAGTAAAAGCAGTATATATAGAACAGCTCAGAAGTACCACTTGGAGTGTTGGCCAGCGGCCAACTGGCCATTCTGGCCAGCAACCATTCTGACAACCATTCTGGCCCGGGCAGAACACTTTGTCCGGCGGGAGATTTCCCTTTTTCTTTCACAACCAAACTGGTGACAAACCGACGTGATGTGAACACGCAATGTGCAACATTCGGAAACTACAATTTCAAACCTGCGTCATCGTCCTCAAGATCCCTATTCATTCGCTCCCAAGCAGATATTGTCTGCAGCCTTCACATGCTGCTAGCCATCTAGCTTTACAAAGGTACAACGCAGCACTAGAATAATAATGCTTCTTGTTCCTTCAAGCTACTCTCTGCGCTACAGTTTTCGGCATGGCTCTGAGCCTTACTGCTAGTCTCTGCATCACGACACTCTCACAGATTCACTTGCCTTCTTCTCGACTCACCGCAGACTACAAGGCAATTCCCTAGCACTGGCACATGATTCGACATCTCGACTGCAATGTCGACCTCTGGTCTGAGCAGAGGGGTGACGTGGGTGACTGTCGTCGCGCCACAAGCGAAAATACCTCGAAGCGTAAGTTGCGCTATCAAAGTTCCGAAGTAAAATCAGTATATATATATATATATATATATATATATATATATATATATATATATATATATATATATATATATATATATACACTGATTTTTGCTATTCTATATATAGAATAGCTCCGAACTACCACTTGGAGGGTTGGCCCTTCCCCGGGTAGAACACCTTACCCGGCGGCAGATCTTTCTTTTTATTCCAACGGCCACATGTTTATGGACCACAGCATCCCCTTACCGTCCTTACCGTCAGGTGGGCTGTGTGCTTACCCGTATTCTATTAAAAAAATGGAATGGCTGGACACTTTGTTAAATTACTACTGTATATTCGGCCTCATAGGTTCCATGTTTATGTAGGGCTTATAAAAATAGAATGTGTTAACTGTGTCACTCGCCCAGCATGTCATAAAAGGTGACACATAAAAGGTTGTGAAACTTCTTATTGTGGGGTATGGCTTGAAGTATTACTTTTTAAACAATTTTACTTCCAAAACCATATTTTTATGGTTAAACGTGGACCGAGCAGCTTTCTGTTCTCTGGGTTTTGCTTAACCCCTTAGGGATTACTGCCTATATTGTACAATAATCACATTACATTATGTAAGTTTGTTTGATTAAATAACTAAATTATAAATAATAGCAAGAACAGAGGTCTTAGAACTTTAACACAGCTTAATGTTTAATGAAGTCTGTACGTGAGCGTTATTACGAGAGTCAGTTTGAGAAAGCTTGGTTTCATCATCATCATCATCATCATTACAGCCTTTCATAAGTCCACTGCTGAACATAGGCCTCCCCCAAGGAATGCCACAAAGCACGGTCCTGAGCCTCCTGCATCCATCGACTTCCTGCATGTCTTTCCAGGTCGTCACTCCATCTCGTGGGGGGTCGCCCTACACTTCGCCTACCGGTACGAGGCTGCTTGCTTTCAGTTGTGGCCAATTATATTTTGAAAGTACGAGTAATAAAGAATAAACGTTTTGTGACCTTTTTATGACCTTCTCCCCTCAGAATGAGGGTGACAAAAGAGCACAGTTTTGCGTCACTCACCATAAGATGCCGAGCATCAAAATCCTATTCTTTAAAGACGGTAGCACATGAGAGCATGAATTGAAGAAACAAAGAATTGCATGCACCTTACTGCAATTATTTGTGTCCCTCAGTCAATTTTTATTGAAGATCCATAGATCGTATCGGTAACCGAATATTTGGATTGAGTTCAGCTAAAAAATAAAAACTGTTGCTAAGAACAAGCAGACTCGCCAAAAGTATTAGTCAATAGTTGCGAACATTCTTAATAACTTAGCTTTAAACCTTATTAATTTCATATATGCTTGCTGCGAATTGATTATATCGTAGTGGCGGTGTAAGAATATCCACTACCCTATTTAAAAAAAAGTCCCGCTGGGTTTCTTGCTGGTTCTTCCCAGGGCAAAAGGTTTTTTTCGAACCAGTGGTAAAGTAAAAAATGACATTCAATAAGAATTACACATGTGATCTACTATATTATTGATTAAAAAACTATTCTATTCTATTCTTTTTCTATTCTTTTCTACCCCACCCCACTCCACTCCACTCCACTCCACTCCACTCCACTCCACTCCACTCCACTCCACTCCACTCCACTCCACTCCACTCCACTCCACTCCACTCCACTCCACTCCACTCCACTCCACTCCACTCCACTCCACTCCACTCCACTCCACTCCACTCCACTCCACTCCACTCCACTCCACTCCACTCCACTCCACTCCACTCCACTCCACTCCACTCCACTCCACTCCACTCCACTCCACTCCACTCCACTCCACTCCACTCCACTCCACTCCACTCCACTCCACTCCACTCCACTCCACTCCACTCCACTCCACTCCACTCCACTCCACTCCACTCCACTCCACTCCACTCCACTCCACTCCACTCCACTCCACTCCACTCCACTCCACTCCACTCCACTCCACTCCACTCCACTCCACTCCACTCCACTCCACTCCACTCCACTCCACTCCACTCCACTCCACTCCACTCCACTCCACTCCACTCCACTCCACTCCACTCCACTCCACTCCACTCCACTCCACTCCACTCCACTCCACTCCACTCCACTCCACTCCACTCCACTCCACTCCACTCCACTCCACTCCACTCCACTCCACTCCACTCCACTCCACTCCACTCCACTCCACTCCACTCCACTCCACTCCACTCCACTCCACTCCACTCCACTCCACTCCACTCCACTCCACTCCACTCCACTCTACTCTACTCTACTCTACACTACCCTTCTCTACTCTACTCTCCTCTACTCTACTCTACGCTATTCTATTCTATTCTTTTTATTTTATTTTCTAATCTATTCCGTACCATTCCATTCAATTCCATTCCTTTCTTTTATTTTCTTTTATTTTCTTTTCTTTTCCTTTCCATTCCATTCCATTCCATTCTATTTTATTCTATTCTAATCTAGTCTATTCTACTCTACTCTACTCTATTCTGTTCTGTTCTGTTCTGTTCTACTCTACTCTACTCTACTCTACGCTACTCTACTTTACTCTACTCTATGCTACACTATTCTTCTCTACACTACTCTACTCTACTCTACTCTACTCTACTCTACGCTACTCTACTCTATTCTATTCTTTTTCTTTTTTTTAATTCATTCCATTCCATTCCATTCCATTCCATTACACTCCATTCCATTCCACTCCGTTCCATTGCATTCCATTTCTTTATTTTCTTTTCTTTTGTTTTCTTTTTTGTTTTCTTTTCTTTCCTTTTAATTTGTTTTTCCTTTTGTATTCCTTTCTTTTCTTTTTCTTTCTATTCCATTCCATTCCATCCTATTCTATTCTATTTTATTCTTTTCTATTCTATTCTATTCTATTCTATTCTATCCTATCCTATCCTATCCTATCATTTTTTTTAACATGACATGACATTATGTCGCACTCGCACCGACACCCCACCTTCCACCTTGTTCCACCTTCGCCGCATATTGGCAGGACCACGGGAACGCTTTCGCACACATCCGCCGCCCCACCAGCGCCGGCCGCGCCATGGCAGCCCCTTCTCAGCGATGACTTCTCCTCCCCACTCTCCCTCTCAGGCAAGGCGTACCAGGAACACAAGGCACGCCCCCCCTCCTCGGCCTCCAACTCCACCTGCGTATCGGACCTCTCTGAGTTCGAAGCGTGGAGGCCATGGGGCCAGGAAAATTGAGCGCGTAGTAGCACCCGCTTTCCCGACCCCAGTGGCGGATCTGATCTCTGGTTCCGCCGCCAACCAAGTTTCGGCCGCGGAAGGTCGGGAGAAAGGCGCCTCGCAATACCGACACTCCTCCCTCCCCCCCCCCCCCCCCCCCCTCCGCGGCCCTACCACCTTCGCATCGACGGTGCGACTCCGTCTGAGTCGCGGAGGATAGGGCGAGTAGCGCATCGCCATACCAACACTCCTCTTCCTCCGCGACTCCATCTCGGCTGCAGTGGTAGGGGGAGAGGAGACCCCTCTCACCGCAGCCCACCAACACACGTCCGAAGGGGGCTCGCCAAGCCCACTCGGAGTGACCACCTCGGGCCGGCCCTATACCTCGGGCCAGACCAGGGGTTCCTCTTTGTTATCGTGGGTGACCAAGCCCCGGCTACTAAGCCGCCCCCTCCCGCGCCACGACAAGACTGGACCCGTTCGGGGGGGGGATCCTATCCTATCCTAACCTTTCCTGTTTTGTACTGTCCTGTCCTGTCCTGTCCCATCCAGTCCAGTCCTGTCCTGTCCTGTCGTATCCTGTCCCGCCCTGTATCGTCCTGTCCCGTCCCGTCCCGTCCCGTCCCGTCCCGTCCCGTCCCGTCCCGTCCCGTCCCGTTCCGTCCCGTCCCGTTCCGTCCCGTTCCGTCCCGTCCCGTCCCGTCCCGTCCCGTCCCGTCCCGTCCCGTCCCGTCCCGTCCCGTCCCGTCCCGTCTCGTCCTGTCCCGTCCCGTCCCGTCCTGTCCTGTCCTGTCCTGTCCTGTCCTAACCTGTCCTGTCCTGTCCTATCCTATCCCATCCTATCCTATCCTATCCTATCCTATTCTATTCTATTCTATTCTATCTATCGTGGCGTGTTGTGTTATGTTTGTGATAGTCCGAACAACCAAGACAATCAGTAATAAATGTTAAGAAAAGTAGTGTCCGTGTTAAAATTAATAAATAAGAGTTATGAAACAAAGAAAAATAAAAGAAGAGATAATAAAATTAAAATAAACAAAGTATTTATTGAGCGGGTTTATATTGCTGCCCTGTAAAAGATATTGGGAAATTCTTTTTTCGGATGAAAAAATTTTTACCGTAGAAGAGAGCTACAACAAACAAAATGATAAGGTGTACGCACACAGTAGTGAAAAAGCGAGCAACCATATTCCGCGTGTCCAACGAGGTCATTTTCCATCCTCGCTCATGGTATGGTTGGGAGTTTCTTATTGGGGCTTAACAGAGGTAGATTTTTGTGAGAAAGGTGTAAAAACGAATGCAGTTGTGTATCAAAATACAGTCCTGACAAACCTTGTGGAACCTGTTTCTCATGCCATGTTCAATAACAGGGACTGGGTACTCCAACAAGATTTGGCGCCAGCTCATAAAACGAAGAGCACACAAGACTGGCTGGCGGCGCGTGAAATCGACTTCATCCGGTACGAAGACTTGCCCTCCTCCAGTCCAGATTTAAATCCGTTAGATTACAAGATATGGCAACACTTGGAGGAAAAGGCGTGCTCAAAGCCTCATCCCAATTTGGAGTCACTCAAGACATCCTTGATTAAGGCAGCCGCCGATATTGACATGGACCTCGTTCGTGCTGCGATAGACGACTGGCCGTGCAGATGAAGGCCTGTATTCAAAGTCACGGAGGTCATTTTGAATAAACTTTAGTGTCATAAGAATCTATGTTTTCTTAAGTTTTTTTCCCGCGTACCGCTTCAACAATGCGCCGCATCTCTTCAGTCTCAGGTCCATTAGACGAGCATTCAAACGATGTCCTGTTTTTCTTCGATATGCCCGAAGCCCTAAGTCTTCATTTAACACCCTTTTCACCGTGGTTCTGCTTAACCCCATCTGAAGGGCCAACAGTTTCTGCTTACGTTTGGGATTTCTTTGAATTCGCGCCTTCACAGCTTTTATCACTGCTGGAGTCCTAACAGACCGAGGGTGACCACTTCTTGACCTTTCATCTACACTAGAGTCTTCATTGTATCGTTTGATGGTACGATAAACGATTCTTTTGGTTATATTAAAATTTTGCAGTATGTCAAAAATTTGAATTGGCGCGTAACAGCAACGATGCAACGCAATAACTGCAACACGGTCTTCTTTAAGCGTCCATTCCACATTTAAAAATGAGTAAAATTCTAAAAAGTATACAGTTTTATTTTCATGAACAATTCGAAATTCGAATTCAATAAACTTTTTTGTGGCCAGCATTCTAAAAGAAAAGTTTTTACTGTGTGACAATACTTATGACCTGACTGTGTATATATATGTATATATTCTCCGGCTTTATTTTTATTTCTTCCAGAGCTAACTAAAAAATCTTAAATACCATTTGAATTACTTTTTTAATATTTGAACAATTCACACAACCTTAAATGTAAAATTGTTTAATATAAATATTTCAATTATAGTCAAAAGCTCAACCCTCACATAAAATATTTAATTAAACATTAAGCAATGTTTATTCATAACAATTGTCCGAGATACCATAAAGTTTATTTTTGGAAGCAATACCAGACTGAAAGTAAAGAATATCTGTGAGAAATGCTTTCTGTAGCTGCGATTATAATTTTATATAGATTATATATTGAAATGTACATACATATAACATACACGCATGTGTCAATTATAAAGATAAACGAACATTGTTTCAGTCGAGATATTCTGTAGAGGCAATTTAGATTTGAGAGGACGGCTTTTGTCTCTGGATGTTAATTTCCTTCGCATTATACGAGGTTGTGCTTAATGCATGCGACATTGTCAACTGTTAATTAACAGCGATATGTGCTTCGTCGACTGCAATTAGAACAGTTTTTTATCTTGGAAAAGGATGTATCCAAATGTCGAAATTTAGGTGTTTTTAAAATAAGTTTTGAGTGACAAAGGAACTCGATAGTCCGTATACCTGATAGTGTTTGTCATTATGATTTTTGTCTTCATCAGTTTATAAACGGTCCAATGCTAAGTGTGGACTTTTCTCAAAGTAGGGTGGATGACGAAATCGCCATGCTTATAAGGTGGTTTAGCTATTGCATGATGGATCGGATGCATAGAAATATTAAAAAGAGGAGAAGTGGCAAGAGGGCGTGTCTGTGTCCGCACGATATGATCAAAATGCTCAGGTTCTATTCAAATGGCCGTCTTTGCGTATTAGTATACTTTCAACCGTAATTGTGAAACAATATCAGAATGCCGTGTTTTTCAGTGGTTTTGTGTAAAAACCGAAGCCAAAACAAAATCTTTGTAGATCATGGAATCACTTACCATATGTAAGAACAAGTAGTTTACTATCTTTATCTTTAAAATCATGAAAAACAACAAATCGTAAAATATTTTTTGCTCTTAATGCGTTATTTTTGTTTTCAAATATCACTGCAACGATACTATTTTGTAGTAAATACATTGCTCCTTAACAACTACTTATGTATATCGCTAAGCGACTGAACAAGCAATGTAAATATGACAAAACGATACTTTATTTATGGGGATGCATCGTGTAATACGGCCACTGTATCTTGCGATGAGTTAGTGTTGTGCTTGCGCAGATCCATTAACGTATGCTATCGACAACAATGTCGATTGGCGAATTGCTATTATAGTTTATTCTTTCAATTTGTCAACCGTTTCAGCCCGGTGGGAAGACTGATGTGACATAATGGTATTTAATTATTTTGATTATTTTCACCGTTTACTACACTGAATTCGTAACTAGCGATCATAAAGTAAGTTGCTTAAATAATTAGGTTAATCATCGTTGAAGTGTTTTGGGTTGAATTATACTATATTATGCCTTATCTTCGTGTTAATTCCATACTTTTATGTTTTCAAAACCTTCGAATGCGTTATTATACCTAATTGGCATGGTTCAGAATTCAGATAATATTATAATAGTGACTTTTGCTAAAATAAGTCAACATAATTCTCCTGGCTATTTATTTGTTATGCATGAGTGTGTGTTTGTTTTCATATATTTAACAATATCTTTAAAAACCAGGGGTTTTTTTAACAAAGGCTTGCCAGGTACATGGTGAGGTTAAGAAATTGCGTAGGATGTATGTAAATGATAAATAAATTATTATCGTACATTTTCAGCTTCCCAAAAGATGCTAATTTAAAAAAGAAATTAATTGATGCCACATGAAGGCCACCAAACTGGTTCCCTAGAAAAACTAGTACCATATGCCAAAATACCTACTTTTTCAATACGTTATGACAATCAAAACCAACAATACCGGATTTTTTTATTGTATTTGTTAGGTAGGTTAGGTACTTAATAATTTACGTTTAGTTACATATTGTTTATTTTTATTATATAATTTCCTGTGCATATCGTTTTTTATTTATTTTGTTTTTAATTTTAGTGCAATTTTAGTATAAATGGAAGAGAATCGATAACTTTCCAATTTAGTCAATCTCTAATGTATATGTAAAATAAATGGCTTTTGTTTTTAAAATGCACAGCACAACGATAGCGACTGATATTTTTGTGTGAGTAAGTAGTACGGTGAATGGTAAATGCACGCTGTTTCTGTAGGGATACGGTTTATAATTGATTGTGTAGTACGTTCTAATTTATAAAATGCGGGTGTGTGCGCGACTGCGTATCTATTGCTTTTACTGATCTACAAGTGTAGTAGTAGGCGGGTAGGGGCCAACTGGAGACACCGGGTTCCGATACATTTTCAACTACCGGGCATATCTGCTTCTATTATTATATCTATGGACGGGATGCATGGACGTATAATACAGTCTTCTTCGACATCGGTTTAGGTGTTTGAAATTAGGCAAGTATATAAAATGGTATACTGTTATTTCTCAATTCGGAGCTTACAAATAGACTTGCCTAAAGATGTGAATACAGGCAACTATTTCATGGAATTAATGGTAATTGTTTCATTCTTGTAAAGGCCTAAATTTTGACCTAAATTAGTGGTAAATATAGAATCTATGAATATTCACAAGGAAGCCCATTGACTTCACCGAAGACTTAGAATAATGTACAACAAATATTACTAAAAATCATTCAGCATTTTCAAAAGCTAGGAAGCCATGAGAGAAAATTGTGAAAATTGCGAGACTCCACTTCGAAACTGTTAAACCAGGCTAAAAGGTTACTCATATCGCTTAAAATTCTATACAGAGTACGTGAACACTTTAACGTGTCTCAAGTCGAAATTAGTTTTCTCTCCCATTTCCTCCCGACATTACTACGGTGAAATGTATTTAGACCCTATTTCGTCCAGTGGGTGTCGTAGGACGTAACAATGGAAAATAATGATTTCTTATATTTACGCGAACACTTCACATTGTAGTAAAATTAAACGCAAAAAAAATCCGTAAAAATGGTTTTATTCAACTACGGCAAATGTCAAAAATGTATGGCTTGTGATGAATGGGTGTATCGCTTAAATTACGCTAGAAGTTAAATATCCAGACTGACGACGACGAGTAGAGTCAACGATACAAGACGTTTGGTTCCTGCGATCGTCAATCCCTTGCTAAGCGTGTCTATTGAGGCAAATCAAGGAGGATTTGCTAACTAGGTCAGTGTTGTTTAACGCCTTTGTATTTCTGTTGAGGTTAAAAGCGGAAGTGCGAATACAACTTGGTTTAGCCGATAACATAAACTGATGAGAGATAAATTTAACCAACAATAGGCTGTACTTAGGTGCAGCCTAATGCGCTTGATTAAATTTTTGTTTGAAGTTATGTCGAATTTTATTTTATTAGTCAAAGAAGATAAAATTGATGTTTTATTTCCTACTGTACATTCAGAAATTCAGTCCACTTCCGATAGACGTCAAGAACGGGGCCATTCCATATTGACCCGTAATCTTAGTCGTCTAACCTTTCTGGAGAGGGAGGACAAACGTCCTTGTGCGGCACTCCTTCTCAGGGGTCACGCCCACCTCGTTGATCCCGAACCCAACGTGGTGTGATATCAATTTCTTGCGGTAGAAGGTCACTGACCAATCCCCCCCCACCTGTCTATTGGACCCTTTCAGTTGAAGGATTGACGCCGGACGACGCGCTGTGTAACCCTTTCAATGATACTAGGATTGATCAATTTTGCTCCCAATAACTAAGATAAATGAGTTCAGCTTATAGATGTGCCAACACGAAAAAAAAACCAACTCGAATCGACTTGGGTTGAAATTCACGCAACTAGAGTTAGCATGTCGTAGCAGAGTAAATTAATCGTAAAGTCTAAGTTGAATTGGGATAACTTTCATTACTAAATTTAGTTATGAAATGGGCGTGAGCCGGAGAACTCGTGCGGGGAGGAGAGGCCTGACAGCAATCTCTGTTGCCATCGGACGTTAGCGCTCGCAATGCAGTTTTAAACATTTAGCATTTGGCGCAAACAAAACCTTATATTGAGAATTTGATGAATTACAGACAAACATAGAAGTGCTTGCCGATGATGCGGGGTCTACGTTATTTGAGCATGAGGACTTTGACCGTAAGTTATTCAATCTGGTGGCCATCACGTGCAGCTTGATCGGTGCTTCGTCCAACGGTTCTGGGTTGGAGGCGGGCTTCAGAGATGCTGACTCAGGTGCACACTGTTCTAATAAGGATAGTTTTATTCATTTGCAACCAGTGCTGGCTCAAATTCCGAGATACATTTACGTCATTAATTCACGATAAGTCTAGTATCAATGAAATAAACAATTTCCACTATTTGCGCGCTTCATTGCAGGGAAACGCAGCCTTAGTTATTAAAAATATTGATTTTAAAAGCGATTATTATAAAATTGCGTGGGACATGTTGTGTGAGCGGTATAACAACAAACGCCTTCTTGTGAATAATCATGTGTAAGCTTTATTTGATATCGATCCCATAGTCAAGGAAAAATTTAAGGGCACTAACAAAATTAAATCAGCCCCCTCAATATAAGGACACATTATTAATATATATCATGACTAAAAAATTAGATTTAACAACAAGTCGTGACTGGGAAGAGCATAGGAACAATATTTTAAAAGATTATCCTACTTTAATGCAACTTTGTTCTTTTTTAAGCAGGAAAGCGGATTGGTTAGAGTCCGTCGAGTCAAATATCCATTCTTCTCAGACTAATACTATTGTAGCTTTAAATTATAGCCATACATATAAACATTCCAATTCTAAAGTCACTCAAGTTAATAAAAAATCACATAATAATTTTAATAAAATAAATAAATGTCCACTTTGCTCCCAGGCTCATACATTATATAAATGTGAATCTTTTAGAAACTTAACAATAGAGGATCGCATAAAAAAGACAAATAATTACAATGTTTGTCTTAACTGCTTGCGCGTCGGACATTCTGCTAAGCAGTGTAAACTCACACATTGCAAATATTGCAAAACAAAGCACAATACGCTTTTGCATTTAGAATTTAGTGAACCCAAACCATTTTCTAATCAATTGCCATCTGCTATGCCTTCTGTTTTGCCTTCTGCGTCAAACATCGAACTATCAGCCAATTCCTTGCAGCTTGCTACTTCTGCGCATGTTTTACTGTCCACAGCTATGGTGAACGTAATCAGCGGGACGGGTAAGAAGTACACTGTGCGGCTACTGCTGGACAACGGTAGTACCGCCAACTTAGTTACACAGAGACTATCAGAGAAACTGGGTTTGTCACATCGCGGTACGAGCACTAAGGTGACGGGTATTAATAATCACATATCCAATTTATAGAATCAGGCGTTACTTTGCGGAAATCCCAATCACATATCCACCAGTACACAGTCTTGTCACCTCACAATTGAGTCTTTATGCTGTGCCTTTACTGTTGATATCGAGTGTCATATTTTACCTGAAATAACAAAGGTTCTACCGTCTTCATTCATGCATATAAATCACGTCCTTATTCCTTCAGTTCTTACACTAGCAGACCCGAACTTTAATGTTCCGTCGATCGTAGACATCCTGGTAGGGGCTGAGGTGTTTTGGAATGTCTTAGGCAGCAAAACTATAGATTTAGGGAAACATCTATCTAAATTGTGCGAAACTAAATTCGGTTGGCTTGTCTCCGGTAGTATTTCGCATCAATCTAGTTTTGTTTCATCACACTTTTGTCATCATTCCAACGTCACTCCCGACCTAACTCAATTTTGGGAGCTTGATAACGTGCCGTCAAAACATTCACTTTCTCTCGAAGAAAGAGTCTTTGAAACAACTTTTTATCCAAATCACCGTTCGTAAAAATGATGGTAGGTTTGTCGTTACAATGCCTTTAAAAGGGGACCTTAGAACTTTAGGGCATTCGTATGAAAACGCAAAAAATCGTATATCGTAATTCTATCCCTGGGGCGGCGATTTAAACGCGATCCCTCATTTAAAACTAAATATTGTGAATTTATGAGAGAATACTAGCATTTAGGTCATATGACCTTAGACTCTGACTATACTTCTACGCCTGAAAACTCCGTGATCACATACTTCATTCCACATCATGGAGTCATTCGTAGCTGTAGTACCACTACTCAACTACGCGTAGTATTCGACGCATCAGCCTCTACCAGTTCGGGCGTGTCTCTTAATGACATGGTCGGTCCCGTAGTGCAAGACGATCTATTTTACATTTTAATACGTTTTCGTCAACATAGATACGTGGTCTCAGGTGATGTAGAGAAGATGTATAGAGTCATTGAGCTAAGTCCAGTCCAACGTCCTATACAAATAATAATTTTTCGGTTTGATCCTTCAGAACCTCTTAGAACCAATACATTAAATACGGTCACCTATGGTACCGCTTCTGCTCCTTATTTAGCCACGAAGTGCCTGGTAGGTATGGCTGATAACATTGAGGATAGTCAGGTCCAGAGGGCCATAGGACGTGACTTCTACGTTGATGACTATTTGAGTGGAGGAAACACCATAGCTGAGACTGTAACAATTGCAAAACGGGTACAATCGATTCTATCTTCCGCTAAATTTAACTTACGCAAATGGCGATCAAACCATCCTCAAATTCTAAATAAAATCACAAAAAGTAACGAATCATATAGCACTCATACGTTGCATTTTTCTAAACAGTGTTTAAATTCATATCAATCTAAAACTTTGGGTCTTAACTGGGCTTGCGATTCTGATTCACTTACTTATACTATTAACATAAAGTCGACCACTAAAGTTACTAAACGGCACGTCCTCTTAGTTATCAGTCAGATCTTTGACCCATTAGGCCTCGTAGGTCCATGCGTTGTCGAAGCGAAAATAGTCATGCAGCGTTTATGGCTACACAACTATGACTGTGACGACGAAGTATCGCTTGAGGTCAGAAACCTTTGGTCGACGTTCGAAAATACAATAACATCTTTAAATAATTTAAAGATTCCTCGTTGGGTTTCGGGTGAAGACTCTAGTACGTATGAAGTACACGTCATCACCGATGCGTCCGAAAAAGCTTATGGCGCATGTGTGTACATTCGGTCATGCAGTAACAGTAAATCTATTGGCGTACAACTTCTAGTTTCTAAAAATCGTGTAGCGCCCATCAAGCCGACAACAATACCAAGGCTTGAACTATGCGGAGCTTTGTTAGGTGCCAGGCTGTGTACTAAGGTTCAGGAAGCGCTAACTTTACCCATTCACCGATGTAGATTCTGGTGCGACTCAACCATAGTCTTGGGTTGGCTCTCTACTCCAGCTAATCAATTAAAACCTTTTGTGAGAAATAGAGTCAACGAGATACAGGAAAGCACTTGTGGTCATATCTGGAGCTACGTACCGTCGAGGGACAACCCGGCGGATCTTGTTCCCCGTGGTCTTAACGCCGACGTTATCAAGGACACACCTCTGTGGTGGTCCGGACCCTCTTTTCTGTTGCTTAATGAAAATGAGTGGCCTAAAATGCCAAATACAGAGAAACATGATTTGCCGGATGTAGTGACTCATTTCACATGTAGTGATAGCGACCATCATGTACTTAGTAATCATTCCCATTCAACCATATATTCTTCTATCATTCATTGCTTATTAGAAAAATATTCTAGTTTTCCAAAAATTCAAAGGTTGTTTGCATATGTACAAAGATTTATACATAATCTAAAAGATAAAGATAAATTGTGTGGCGATCTTTCCGTAACAGAACCCCAAAATTCGTATAATGTAATAATACATTATTCACAATTAGAAACGTTTTCTGAAGAATTTCATCTTTGTAAATCTAAACAAAAATTGCCACGCAATAGTAGATTGCTTTCTTTGACTCCGCTCATTGACGATCATAACCTCATCCGCGTGGGCGGGAGGCTCGATAACTTCCCTTACTAAACTTATATTTCAAATGAAACATTTAGAGCTACTACGTGTCGGTCCTCAATTACTATTGTCACATATAAGGCAGACTTATTGGTCTATAGGTGGTAGAAGCCTTTCTAGAAATATCGTGAATAAATGCCTTAAGTGTTTCAGACATAAAGCTCAAAGCGTTCAGCCTATAATGGGTTAACTACCTCAGTCAAGAACTCATCTTGTATTTCCATTTTTAAATTGTTACGTTGACTACACTGGGCCATTATTGGTGGCCGATCGCAGAGGTCGCGGCTGCAAACTTACATAATCTTATATGTGCATTAATAAAAAAAACATCTTAATTTCAATAGAGAAGGAGGCTGGATATTATCACCTGCTTGGGATCCTATAATTAATAAAATTAAGCGGATCCCTAGGGAAAGCGAACAAACCTCAGTTTTGGAGACAGTTATTAAATCTTGTTTGTGTTAACAAGCGACTGACTGACACTATTCTGTTTATTCTGCTTCTGTTTGTTTGTTTGTATAGTGTTTGTTCATATAAGTTTTATTATTAACTAATTTATTTAAACTAACTAAACTGAAATCCCGTGCATCTCACATGTATTGCATCATAATATCCCCCATATTTGGCTAATAGTGTTTATTCTTAACAAAAACAAACTTAAAAAAAATGATTATGTTAATCTAGTCGCTTGTTAACACAAACAAGATTAAATAACTGACTCCAGAGCTGAGTCTTGTTCGCTTTCCCTTGGTATCTGCATTGAGATTGAACTTTAATTGTAAACAATGAAACAATATAATTTTACATGATTAGTGTACATATATTCTTTCTTTTTTTACTTTTTATTATAAACTCATGCTTGACCAGTGCTATGTGATGGTACGTGGTGATGCAGCCAAAGATAGTAAAGCGCTTGTACTGAAGAGACCCACATTATTATTTGTTTATTTATTTATTTATAAAGACAGATGCTGGCAAATTATTTAACTCCCTGGCTAAACGTATTATAAAGTAATGTATAGACAACGACAAAGGGGTGGAGACCAGTTGAGTGTCTGGTGGTCCGATGATGGAACAGAGAGAGTGGATATAAGTCATGCAATTCCTGCGCACACTTCCCGAAATGAATACTACAAAAACCGAAACGCTGGCCAATTTGTACGTATATTCGAGGCTGGCTGAACAACTTAAAATTACTTTTCTAAGAGTAATTTATGGTAAGTAGTTTTTCTTGAAATAATTTTTGAAGGCAGCTAACACCTAACACGCACTAGTGTAACGCGACGGTATTTATCCTAATTCTATTCTTTTAATAATGTCATGCGACTTATATCCAATATTAGAACGTTTATGGGTTACTACTTTCATATTTTCTATTTTAATCTAAATTTTAACTAAATTTTTTAAAACGATTTTAGTTTTAATTTACATTCAAAACTTTTTGTAGTATAGAGTGTAAAAGTAGAGTCCACATAAAATACTTTGGTTATTAAACAATCCAGACAAATTAATTTAAAAGGAGCGGGAGGCTGGAATGGCAATTATTAATTCACCATCAGATGTAGCGATTGCAGAAATTCATCCACAATTGATACAAATGAGGTAGTAGTCTAGAGCCCGAAAATGCTCTACTTTCAGACATGAATTTTTCAATTACTCTTGAATTTTAGTATAGTAAATCTAGTTAAACACTGAAAACAAAGATAAATGTATATGATGGCCTATTTTGATGATTATTCTTTAGAATATGAGAGGGAGCAAACGAGCATACGGCTCACATGATGGTAAGTGGCTACCACCGCCCATGAACAACTGCAACACCAGGGGAAATGTAGATGCGTTGCCGGCTTTTTAAAAAGAATAAGCTCTTTTCTTGAAGGTCCCTAAGTCGTATTAGTCCGCAAAAATTACCGCTGGCATTCGATTCCACAAGGAAGTTGAAAAGCTTCTTGTAAATCGCAAATTAGTGGATCACCAACCATCTAGATAGAATGGAAGGTATCTCGAGTTCCGATGTGCGATGATGAAATTGAGTGGCTTGAATTAATCCGAACAATTCCCCTGAGCGGTCCTCGTGGTAGTTACGATAGAATACCCAAAGAGATGCAACATCTCTTCGCAGCGTCGGTGAGTCAAGCCGATCAGAATGAGCTCGGTTGCCGAATATTCAAATCGCTCTGCGCTGGATGCGATCAAATTGATGCATTGAGGCACTGGGGAGCCCCGGCCTAGAGATGGGAACAGTATTCCATTTGAGGCTAAACCTGCGCCTTGTTCAGTTGAATGTGTGTGTGTGAGTGTGCCGGCATGAAATACTGTCACGCTCTGCTGACATTTTAGAAACCAATTTTATGTAAATGTTTATGTAAGTCCTTTATTTGGAATAAAAGGTTCTAAAAATTAGATATACTGTTAAAAATACATTCAGATATCGAACCTAGGTTGCACGTGTACTGTAAAATTTACGGTGAAAACTTAGCTGCCCAGCTACCACGTCTCAGAAAAGCACAAATCTAAAGCAACATTCAACTAACATATGTACACCACTAAAACATACAAAAATGTTTAAGTGGTATACATGTTATAAATGCGGCACGAACTGAAATATGTATCATTATCATCATCGTTACAGCCCGTCACAAGTCCACTGCTGAATAAAGACCTTTCCCAAGGAATGCCACAAAGCACAGCCACTTGCATCCATCGACTTCGTACATGTCTTACCAGGTCGTCTCTTCATCTAGTGGGAGGTCGCCCTACACTTCGCCTACCGTTACGAAGCTGTCACTCGAGAACTTTTTTCCCTATCGTTTGACGGTTCTTCAAGCTATATGGCCGGCACATTGACACTTTAGCTTACTAAACCGCTGGGCTATGTTGGTCACTCTTGTTCTACTGTGGATATCCTCATTTCTAAGTTTACGCAGAGAAACCTCGAGCATAGCCCTCTCCATAGCTTACTGACCGACTTTGAGCTTCCTCATACGACCAGCAGTGAAGGACCACGTCTCAGTTCCATAAGTCATCACTCACAACACGCCCTGGTTGTACAGTCTAGTTTTTAAGTTTTGAGGTATACCTGACGAGAAGATATGTCGTAATTTCCCGAACGCAGCCCAACCGAGTTGAATCCGTCGATTGACCTCTCGGTCGAAGTTGGACTTACCTAGTTGGATAATTTGTCCCAGGTAAACAAACTCGTAGGTGTGACATGGACGTTACACGTGACTTTGGTTTTGTCCATGTTCATCTAAAGACTTATCCGTTGGGAGACATTATTGAGGTCATTGTGCATAGTGTTTAGGCTTCCAGCGATTCTACCATAAGGACTATATCGTCGGCAAATTGAAGATGAGTGATATATACTCGTCATTGACGTTAATACCGTATCCTTTCCAGTCCAGTAGCTTGAAAACGTCTTCCAATGCAGTGGTCAAGTGTTTCGGGGAAATCAATTCACCCTGTCTTACACTTACCTGCAGTTAGGTAGGTTTTGTACTCTGGTTTCAGTTGCCTATATGCTGTCAAATCTACTGACGACTACAACTTCATTTTCCGTCTAACAGCCATGAGATTGAAAGTATGATTGGATAATTTTTGTGTTTTTCTGCAGCGGGTCTTCCAAAACTTAACTCCGACCACCTGGACAGTTTCCACGAGATTGTAATTCATATTGTCTACTTCATTGCAGTTTCTAGGCACTGAAAACCGTTTTGTAACTGGAGCTTAAAGGTTTCGGGACTTTGGATCAGAGTGCGAGGGGGACGGAGCGTTGACTTCATTAGACGCGACCTCTCCAACTTAACATTTAGGTTTAGTGTGCCTCTTACCATTCGGTGACCGCTATCAGTTTTCACCCTTGCGACCACTGAGACATCATTGAACAATTGCGTCTAGTTGTCATAATAAAGTCAATCTCATTTTGTCGAACTGTCGAGGCTCGACCAGGTCCACTTTTTTTATAGGATCGGGTGACAAACGAGCACAAAGTTCACCTGATGTTAAGTGGTTGCTGTGGCCCATAAACATCTACATTTATCCTCGCTTGCGAATCAAAATGCAGATCCGTTGTCACCCGTGAGGACTAAGATGGAATGCCTCTTTTCCAGTAAATAGCGTCTCCAGTTCTCTACACTTACCATATGAAACATAGCAGTGTTAAACTGCTATTTTACGCTGGTATTCTGTGGGACGTTGTGACACGCTCTCCCCGTGTAGTGGCGGGTAAGAATACTCACTACCCCATATATTCCCGTGGGTGTAGTAAAGGCGACAAAGGGAAACTAAGGCAGAGGGTGGGCAGCAGCATCTTTCTGATAACAGCAAAAAAAAAATAAAACTGCGGTTGCCAACCCGCTCGCCAAGCGTGGCAACTATGCCAATATACGCCCCATGAAAGGAACGAAAAGACGGCCCCCAGTCCTCGGCGGCACCGCTATATTCCTGGCTACGGTGGCGACCATGGTAACGGCGGGGCAGGGGGTGCTAAGAATCTTCGGTGGACGTTCGGTTGCCACCTACGACGACTCGACCTGGCAACATATAACGCACGCACCCTGAGGACTGACGAGAAGATCCTGGAGCTGGAAGAAGAGATAGAAAAGTTGCACTGGAATGTCATAGGTCTATCCGAAGTATGAAGAGAGGGGGAGGACACGGTAATCCTCGAATCTCACAACTTGTTTTATCACCAGGAGGGCGACCATCTGTCCCAAGGAGGTGTCGGATTTATCGTCCACAAGTCTCTCGTTAACAACGTTGTAAAGATTGGGAGTGTGTCGACGAGGGTTGCGTACCTTATACTCAGAATCACCGAATGGTATTCGCTGAAGGTCATACAGGTTTACGCACCAACCTCGGCACACCCCTATGAGGAGGTGGAGGAAATATATGAGGATATCTCTAGAGCCATGCATTCCTCCAAAACCCACTATACGGTGTTAATTGGAGACTTTGCGTTGAAGTTTTGCTTTAATGCAAAACTAGGCACAAGAGAGCACGGTGAGCTGAAAGTAGGGAATTTCGGAATAGGGCAACGGAACCCAAGGTGCCAGCAGCTGGCCGACTTCATGGAGAAAGAGAGACTCTTTCTGATGAACTAATTCTTCCAGAAGCGGCCCCACAGGAAGTGGACCTGGTCGAGCCCCGACAGTTCGACAAAAAATGTGATTGACTTCATTATGACGACCAGACGTCTAATAAAGTCAAGGCTCAGTCCCCCTCGTGCTCTGTTCCAAAGTCCCAAAACCTTTTAGCTCGAGCCACAAAACCGTTTTCAGTGCCTAGAAGATTGCAATGCAGTAGACGATATGAATGACAAGCTCGTTGAAACTGTCCATGCGGTCGAAGCTAAGTTTGCAAGACCCGCCGCGGAAGAACACAAAAACTCTCCGATTACACTCTTAATCCCATGGCTGTTAGATGGGTTATGAAGCTGCAGTTTTCAGTAGATTTGACAGCATACAGGCAACTGAACAGACAGATCTCCAAATGCATGCGGCGGGACTTACGCAACTTTAATACTGCTCGTATTAAAGAAGTGATCGAGCGGAACCAGGGCTCCAAAGTCTTTGCTAGAGATCTGTCTGCCAGAAAGAGCCAACTGTCGAAGCTGAAGACCGAGTGTGGCAGCATCGTTTCCGGGACAACTGAGATTTTGAGTAAGATTGAAAGGTTCTATGGGCAGCTGTACACATCATCGTTGGAGCCACACGTAAGTGTGATTAACGATCCAAGAGCGAGTCTTATCCGACACTATTCCGATGATATCCCGGACGTTAGTCTGAGCGAGATTAGAATGGTTCTCCAGCACCTTAAAAACGGCAAGGCCCCAGGCGAGGACGGAATTACAGCGAAGCTTCTGTAAGCGGGTGGAAAACCGGTACTTGAAGTCCTTCAGAAGCTCTTTAATTCCGTCCTACATCGTGGCACTACACTGGAGGCGTGAAGCAGAAGTGCGGTGGTCTTATTCTTCAAGAAAGGTGACAACGCTCTCTTGAAGAACTACAGACCGATTTCCCTTCTGAGCCGCGTCTACGTGCTGTTTTCAAGAGTCATTACGAATCATCTCGCGCGCAGACTTGACGACTTCCAGCTTCCCGAACAAGCCAGTTTTCGAAAGGGCTTTAGCACCATAGACCACATACATACGCTTCGGCAAATTGTACAGAAGTCCGAGGAGTACAATTTGCCACTATGTCTGGCGTACGTGGACTATGAGAAAGCCTTTGATTCCGTCGAAATATGGACGGTGCTGCAGTCCCTTCAGCGATGCTATGTTAACTGTCGGTATATCGAAGTGCTGAAGTGCTTGTAGAGTAGAGCTACGATGGCTATCCGAGTACAGAACCAGAGTACGAAACCTATCCAATTGCAGAGAGGTGTAAGACAGAGTGACAATATATCCCCGAAACTCGTCACGGCTGCATTGGAAGACGTTTTCAAGCTTCTGGACTGGAAAGGATACGGTATTGACATCAATGGCGAGTACATCACTTACCTTCGATCTGCCGAAGATATAGTCCTTACGGCAGAATTGCTGAAGGAACTAAACATAGTGCTCAATGAACTCAATAGTGTTTCCCAATGGATAGGTCTTAAGATGAACATGGACAAAATAAAGATCATGTTTAATGTCCATGTCACACGTATGCCGGTAGTTGTTGGGCACACTAAGCTCGAAGTTGTTGACGAGTATGTTTACCTGGGACAAATAGTCTGACTAGGTAAGTCCAACTTCGCCCGAGAGGTTAATCGACGGATTCAACTCGATTGGGCAGCGTTAGGGAAATTACGGTCCCTCTTCTCGTCAGGTATACCTCAAAACTTGAAAACGAGACTGTACAAACAGTGCGTGTTGCCAGTGATGACCTATGGAACTGAGACGTGGTCCTTTACTGCTGACCGGATGAGGAAGCTCAAAGTCGCTCATCGAGCTAAGGAGAGGGCTATGCTCGGAGTTTCTCTGTGTGATAAACTTAGAAATGAGGATATCCGCAGTAGAACCAGAGGGACCGACATAGCGCAACGAATTAGTAAGCTGAAGTGGCAATGTGCCAGCCATATAGCTCGAAGAACCGGAAAAAGTTTCTCGAGTGGTGGCCTCGTACCAGCGGACGAATCGTAGGGCGTCCTACCAGTAGATGGAGTGACGACCTGGTAAGATATGCAGGAAGTCGATGGATGCAGGTGGCTCAGGACCATGCTTTGTGGCATTCTTTGGGGGAGGCCTATGTTCAGCAGTGGACTTGTGCAGGGCTGTAATGATGATAATGATGAATGATACTGTGAGAGCGTGGTCCTTCCCTGGTCGAGCCGAACCATTCGTGCTACAACTATACTACTAATATAGCTGCAGCATGGCTCTACCACGTGTAGAAAATTTCTGTGGGGCCGCTTCTGGAAGAAAGAGTTCATTATAAAGAGTCCCTCTTTCTCCATGAATTAGGCCAGCTGCTGGCCGCTTGGGTTCCGTCGCCCTATTCCAAATTGCCTTACCTTCAGCTCACCGTTCTCTCTTGTACCTAGTTTTGCTTTGAAGTCTCCCATTAACACCGTTTAGTTGGTTTTGGAGGAATGCACGACTCAATATATATCCTATTACATTTTCTCCACCTCCTCATCGGGATGTGCCAATGTTGGTGCGTAAACCTGTGTGACCTTCAGCGAATAGCGTTTGGTGATTCTAAGTATAAGGTTCGCAACCCTCGTTGACACACTTTCAATCTTTACAACGTTGTTAACGAGAGACTTGTTGAAGATAAATCCGACACCTCCTTGGGACAGATGGTCGCCCTCCCGGTGATAGAACAAGTTGCCGGAATCAAGGATTACCATATCCTCCCCCTCTTGTCGGACCTGGGATAGTCCTAAAATATTCCACCGCAACTTGTTTATCTCTTCTTCCAGCTCCAGGATCTTCACGTCTGTCCTCCGTTTGCGTGCGTTGTATGTTGCCAGGTTGAGTTGTCTTAAGTGGCAATCGAACCTCTTTCGAGATTCTTAGAACCCCCCTGCCCCGCCGTTACCATGGTTGCCACCGTAGCCAGGATTAATGGTGCCGCCGGGGACAGGGGGCCGCCTTTTTGTAACTTTTGTCATGGGGGTATATTGCCATAGTTGCCACGTTTGGTGAGCGGGTTTGCAACCGCAATTTTTTTATTGTTGTTTTACTGTTACCAGAAAGTTGCTGCTGCTCGTCTTCTGTCTCAGTTTCCCTCTATCACCTTTTACGACACCCACAGGAAGATTTGGGCTAGTGGGTATTCTTACTCGCCACCACACGGGCTCTTTTCATAGACGCATGTGCATTATATGTAGATTATTTATATGGCGCTGCTATTATATAGGCTGTTTTTAAATGGTCCAATATAAAATAAAGACCAAAGTATAATAAATAATTAAAAAAACAATTTCATATTTTTTCATTTCTTCCTCTCCGCCGCTGACATTTACGTCGTCTAGCGTCGCCCCATACTTCAACAAATCCCACAATTTTACTGAGAATTTAAATTAAGTATGTACACACATGTGAATATTTTGTATCTTCATAAGGCTTGAAAAGAGTTAATGGAAAAACTTTATAAATTTACATATAAAAATTATGAAATAGCAAATTAGTACACTCCGTGAACTACTATGTAGAAAAAAACAAAGACATAGAAACACACAAAATTACAAAAGGAAAATAAATATTTTATATATAAAAATTACGTTCACATTGTTTGTTCGCGATGAACTCCTAAACTACTAAACCGATTGCAATGAAATTTTTCACACTGTGTGCAGTTGGTCCAACTTGAGAAATAGAATAATTTTTATCCCTATAAGGAACCCTCAATATTTTTTATTACGAATTTAAGAATTTTTATAGGACACAGGGCCATCGGAGAGGGCAGAACAACGTCTGCCTGGCTAGCTAGTATAATATAAATACATCGATATCGCAATATTAACACTTGTAGGAGAACCTCTTACAAATCAATCATAGGTTTATACTTTGTTATTACGCTATCTTTGACCAAAGGCATTTTTATTAATTAATTTATTTAATTTATTTAGAATATATCTGAAATTTTCATCTCATCCTTAAAAAAAAAAACGTTACCCCCACACTAGGATTTTCTCCTGTATCGTGGAGGCAGTTTACAAACATAAATTGCACAAGGACAAACATCCAGACCCGGAACAATTATTTGTAGGCCATACAAATACTTGTTTCGTGCGGGATTCGAACCCGCAGCCCCAAGCGCTGGAACTCATTGCTAAGCCACTGCGCTACGGAGCCGTCATTGTATAAAAATTGATTGAATAAATTTGTATAAAATTGTATAAAAATTGAAATATAAAAAAATTGTATAAAAAGCGCGTGTGTGAGCGCGGGATCAGCGCGGAGCGGGAAAGAGGCGGGCGCGTGGCGGGCGCGTGGTGGGCGCTTGGCGTGTGCGAGGCATGTGCGGTTGAACGTCGATAAATGCAATTTCAGATTTATTGATTTGTCATAAGACTCAAATTATATGCAACAAATTTCAAAGCGAGTTAGACGCGGGTGCTTACGCGCGTGGCGTGCGCGTTGCGTGTCTTGGGAACGCGCCCTTAAGCAGTTATCCTCAAACAATTGAGCTGAAGTTTTACACACATGTCTAGTTTGGAAGACAATGCATGGTAACCTAAGTGACGTCTCAATAAATCAAATATGGCGGACGGCATAAGATGGCGGTGTCGTTATTTGCTATGGACTCCCATGAAATGTGTATCAAATTAAGGGGTTTACTGAGAACATCACACACTTGTCAAGTGTGTTTCCAAAGAATTATATGAAATAGATGTTAACATTACACTCGAGAATATTGTGAAATGGTTAAACCGTAACCATTTAAGTATTAATTTCTCAAAAACTTATGTAATTCAGTTTTATTTCAAATTTTAAAAACGAGTCAGACTGTTGTAGCACTCATTGTAGCTGTGGACCACATTTAAATGAACTTAGCGCCAAGTTCACAAAATTTGTCTACCCTTTGAGAATAATAATTTCTAACACGTTTATTATAGCAGGATTGATGACATACCATAGATATAATCAATTTTAGCCTATGGTATAATTTTCTGGGGCAACGCCCCAAATATCGGCAGGGTATTTCAAAAAAAGTGCATTAGAGGTATGTGCAGTGCTTTTTTATAGGATATGGGTGACAAACGAGCACACATTCCACCTGATGGTAAGTGGTTGCTGTAGCCCATATACATCTACATCTATCGTCGATTACGAGTCAAAATGCAGATGCGTTATCACCCGTTAGGACTAAGAGGGAACGCCTCATTTCTAGTAAAATGGATCTCCGGTTCTCTACACTCACATTCTCTCACTCTTACACTCAATTCTCCACATTCATACGAAATACAGCAAAGTTAAGTTGCTATTTTACGCTAGTATTCTGTGAGAGCGTGGTCCTTCCCCGGTCGAGCCGACCTATTCGTGCTACAACTATACCAGAATTATAGTTGCAGCATGGCTCTACCACGCCTATTAGAATGACTCTTGTAGACTACTTCTTACGAAACTGGGCATTTTGCCACTACCCTAAAATAACAAGTTCATTTTATCCGAAAAAAATACAATACACTAAAAGCATTTATTGTAATGCCATTAAAATTTAATTTATATAAATTCAATTTATTTATATTAATAATATTCCTGACTCTTTTAAAAATATGAACGATATCAAATTTATAAAGGTACTGAACAGGTGGTTATAAGATAAACGCTTCTACAGCTTACAAGAATTTATTGAAAAACACAGATTAAATAATGTTATATATGGTAGTTACATTTATAAATTTAATAATTTAAACAAATTACCGAATACTAACACAAAAGTATAATAAAAAAAAATTAAATCTGTAAGTTAAGTATTTTTAGTATAGAAAACTGACGTCACAGTAATAATTTAATTAAAAAATTATGATATGTTATGGATATAAAAAGAAAGGGTTCGCTAAGAATACAATTAAAATGTCGTCCGCGTTCAGCTCTTGAAGGAGATGGTAAAATACTACGCGACTAAACAGCAAGACTTATCGGGGTCGCGTCTTAACTAATATCGGTGGCCTACATACTAGGCAAATTCTAGCCGTGGCGAAAAAAAAATCAAATGGTGGAAAACCTTATGTATTATATAACGCGACAAGCTTATATTATATCATATAAATTGTGTCATGTAATAAGTTGATGGGTTTGATTTAATTGAAAGTTTATTTTCTTCTTTTTAGCGTATTTCAATAAAAGCTTGCATTTAAAAATGTTTTCTTTTTTCTATTAATTTATGTTGAAAATAACTTCGCCATTATATTCACGATATATCGAAGTTATAACATAATACGAATTTTTTTTAAGCATGTAGGTTTTTTTGGGTTGTTTACTCTACCACCGAGCACGTATATTGCTAATCATTTAATTTAGTGGTTTGAACCTTTAAGTGACATATCAAAATGATTTCTTGTTGTGACGCTTCATAATTATTATTAATAAATAATTATTAAATTCAATATCAAGGCAATTCAATATAAATTTGAAAATGTCATAGAAATTATATTTTAAACAATTAAAATGTAATAATAAGCAAAAAGTTGAAATATATTCATTTGGAATATTGAATATTATAGTATTAGTAAACGCATAAATTGTCTTTAAAAATCTCTAAATTTATTAAAATTCTGTTTAAAATATTCAAAATGTATTAAATTATCTTATATATATTTGACAACAGACACTGCTGCCTGGGATTTGCGTACCTTTTCGCGCTGTCTACATTTTAAGTTTCTGTATTTACTTGATACCACATAGAGGAGTTGTCGCATTTGCGACAAGCGGCTAATTTACGAGTACGTATAAATACAAGTCGATTACAATAAAGATAAATAACATTTAACACAATAACGAATAAAGATAAATAACATTTGTAATATAATAGAAAAAATGGATCAAAATTTAAAAAGTTGATGAAAGTGTTGTTGTATTAATCGGAAAATTTTAAGTTGATGAAGGTGTTCTTGTAATGTTCCCTTATAAGGGGGCGTTGCCGGAGATACATACCCAAGTTTGTACATATATATGGAGTGGTCGGCTGACCGACTGCTAGTAGTAAGGTTGCACAGTGACTAGTCCTATATTAGGGACTTATGATTCTAAGGTCTATGGAACCAAAGCATTAATATAGCAGGTCTCTATGATGCATAAGCATTATGATAGCAGAGTTGTGACTTGAAGTCCCATATGAATAAGACATACAATAGTATGGTCTATGAAATAAAGCAAATATGTGGAAGGTCTCTAATATGTAAAAGCATTATATTGAAAGAAATGAAACTTGAAAAGGATTATTATAGTGACGTGTAGATTGCTTCACAGCCTCCGAGACCGAGGTAAACTTGGACTCGCTAACCGATGTGTTCTAGAAATATCATCTTAGTGTCCATGGTAAGCGGGTTTGTTGTAGCAATACGGCTTGCCCGTGGACATCGCACATTCCTACCGATTGTGGGCGGCGTCTTAGCGCATAGCGTTATGATACGTCGGCTATCTTTCGGATTAGGGTGTGAGTGTGTTTGATAGTACTTTTAAGTGCAGCAAGCATACTCAACTCCATGTCTTAGTGCAATAGCGCTATGATACGTGGAGTATTGGCTACTGACGTCTTAGTACCGTGCTACTATGATACGTTGGTGGTATTTTTAGTTAACAACATTATCTATTTTGTTACCAAAGTCGTTAGGAATCATGTGGGTGTGCTGTGAGGGGGCGCCATCCGTATGATGGTTGTATTGATGCTTACTGCTACTTGCAGTATTGCGTCTTGTTATGGATCTGCGGTTGTGCTGCACCTGATTCGACGCATCTTGTGGTTTTGGTCGATGGAGGTATGCGGGTGGTGATGTCTGCTGGGGCTGTATGAGGGACCTTGAGATGGTGTAAGCCTGACGATAGTCGTATTGATGTTTGTTGCGTTCTGCAGCATTGCGTCTCTGCGATGGTTGTTTGGCGGGTCGCTATTCTCAATAGCGCTCCCTGCGTCTTGGTTTGAACTCACAACCTAAGTAGCTTTGCCCAAGTCGGGTCCCTTCAATGCGGGGCTGCAGACTGTCTGACCTACATGATGTTTTATATAACAATAGAATAATATATCTCTATAAAGTTCCCACCTTTGAAACATTAAAGGAAACTTGTGTAGTAGCTGGAGGGAGAATCTGAGGAGCCGAAAGCCGCGCAACGTCGATACATGATGGTACAACGGTAGACTCATGACACGCTCTGCGACCGATTGGCCGTGCTGATGTGTTGTGTTGCCTTACACTTACATCACGTCTGCAGGAACGGTGGTCTGGCAGGTGGTGGCGTTCACAGAGGACTTTTTATGGCCAGTGTGCCTTTTGTTGCCTAACCCATAGTGATTTTAATTCACTGTGGCTGGATTTCATCGTATTCTGTATGGCGTTTACACACATTGACATGCGTGACTTCGGTCGATGTTTGTGCTTACGCACTATCAAGAGGCCAAGCCTCTTTTACTGGTATGCCAGTTATTTTGCTGTGGACTACGGTCCAGTTCCCAACTTAACGTTCCCTTCGGGGGGAGCGCATTAAAATGGTTGGTGCTCACCGCGCACGGCGTGTGCGGAGCCGTATACCTCCTCCAATTTTTTTTAAATGTGGGAGAGGGAAGCCCTTGTGTCTGGCATTTGATATAAATATTGTGAGCCTTTTCCAAGCGGGAAGGGATTAATTAATAAGAAATTGACTGTTGTGTACCAGATACAAGTGGAATAGGGACAATTTATTGTTCTTAACCTTTTTGAGCTCTGTCTTCGTAAACGGGGTTCTTTACAATGTGTATCATTTAAACGATTGGTGTTACTGAATAATAGTATGTAAATCCAAAATATTATAATCACAACTACAACACAGACAGTAAAATGGTCCCCCCCGAACGGGTTCCCGCCTTGTCGTGGCGGGGGGGCTTAGTAGCCGTGGCTTGGTCACCCACGGTGAACAAAGAGGAACCCCTTGGCTGGCCCGTGGTGTAGGGCCGGCCCGAGGTGGCCACTCCGGGTGGGCTTCACAGCCCACTTTGGATGTGTGTCGGTGGGCTGCGGTGAGAGGGTTGTCCGCTCCCTCTGCCGCTGCAGCCGAGGTGGAGTCGCGGAGGAAGAGGAGTGTTGGTATGGCGATGCGCCACTCGCCCTATCCTCCGCGACTCAAACGGGGCCGCACCGTTGATGCGGTGGTGGTGGGGCTGCGGGGGGAGAGGAGTGTCGGTATTGCGAGGCGCCGCTCTCCCTACCCTCCGCAGCCGAATCTTAGTTGGCGGCGGAGCCATAGACCAGATCCGCCGCTGGGGTCAGGAAGGCTGGTGCTTCTGAGTTTTTCCTGGCCCCATGGCCTTCGCGCATCGGACACGGGGGCGTCCGTTGCGCATGTGAAATTGGAGGCCGAGGAGGAGGGCGCGCCATGTGTTTTGGTGCGCCTTGCCTGAGAGGGAGATGGGGGAGGAGTAGTCCTCTCCCGCGGAGGGGCCGCCATGGGGCAGCCAGCGCAGGTGGGGCAGCGGAAGTGTGCGAAAGCGTTCCCGTGGCCCTGCCAATATGCAACGAGGGTGGAACATCATGGGGTTTTAGTCGGTGCGAGTCCGACATAACCCGTCCTTGCCCCCGCGAGGCGGGTATGCGTAGGCATTTCCCCATGTAAAAAAAAAAGACAGTAAAATGGTATTTGTCCACTGCTAGCTTTTAAGGAATTCGTCAGGTGGCTATCATTATACTGGAATATTTATTCTCTTATACCATACTAGTCAATTGGGTAGGTAAATAAGTAAGGGTGACAAACGAGCACAAAACCCACTTGATGGTAAGTAGATGCCGTGGCCCATAGACACTTACATCTATCTTCGATTATGAAAATAAAAATTAGTTGTTACCACAGGACTAAGATGGAATGCCTCGTTGCACATAGAACATATTTATTCGTGGTTAGATAACGGTAGGAACTAATGAAAGGATATTATAAAACACAGAAGTATAATATAAAAGCAACAGAAGTGAAGTTATATAAAAATTAAGCCTAACAAAAGGAACAATATGTCTGTATATTTACATACACCATATAATATGTCTTTATACATATATTTATATATAAAAAAATAAGTGTCACATTGTTTTTCTGCGATAAACTCTTAAACCACTGAAATGATTTCAATGAAATTTTGCACACTATGTGCATGTGCCTACATTATGTTTAATCAATAGTAGTAGTAGCAGTATCAATTTGTGTATCATAATAAACACACGTATATCGGGCTCCTGAAGTTTTATTGATACTCTCCAATTAGTACGCAACCATACGTGTACAGTGGTGACCCCGATCTCAAGTTACGCGAACACGTTCGAGAATCAAAGTGCGCTTCACTAAGCTGACAAAGAAAAGAAGAACCACAATGACTTCGCAGCAAGACGGCCAAAATAAAGCAAGTACTAGCGGGTCAGCAGAAGTAGCAGTTGTTAGTGTTTCCTCGAGAATACCCGAATTTTGGGCCGATCAGCCGCGGCTCTGGTTCATCCAGTGCGAAGCTGTCCTTGCACCGCAGAAGATGAGCGATGAAGCAAGATACAACATGGTAGTCACTAAATTGGGGAAGGATGTAATCCAGCAAGTCAGCGACATTCTTATCAAGCCGCCCGAGGGAAGGAAATTCGATACTTTGAAAGAGCGATTGTTAAAGGTCTACGAAGAGTCCGAGATTCGACAGTTTCAAAAACTTTTGAGTGAGATGGAGTTGGGAGATCAAAAACCCTCTCAACTCCTTAGGCGGATGAGGGAATTGGCTCGAGAAAAGATACCCGACGAAACACTTCGGATAATGTGGCAGGGTCATCTGCCGGCGTCTGTGAGAAGTGTATTAGCAGTGTGTGAAGTAAAAGACCTGGAGCATTTATCAGCAATCGCGGACAAGGTTGTGGAGACTGCGCGACCCTTACAAGTGACAGAAGTGCAAGCTACACAAAGTAGTACGAACACAGAGACTGCGTTAATTCTGGCGGAGATTGCCAAATTAAGTCTAAAAATTAGGGATTTGGAGAGAGATAGACATCGTGATTATCGTAGAAATAATTATCAATATCGCTCCAGACCGCGATCTAACTCACGCGGCCGTACTCGTAATACGACACGGCGCTCACCTGATAGTCCGGACTGGCTGTGTAGTTATCATTATAAATATCACCATAGAGCTACGAAATGTGTAGAACCGTGCGCCTGGCCTAAAACAGACAAGAAGGAAAACTAGATCTGGTGCAATCGCAGGTGGAGATTTGCACCATAGCTCCTGTTCCCCGATTATGTATCACGGACAATAGCAGTGGACTCCGATTTTTAGTGGACACTGGTGCGAACATTTCAGTGCTGCCGGTGAATAAAAATCGCGTATCAAGTGCAAAATGTGAAGACTATAAGCTGTACGCTGCGAACGGGAGTGAAATTAAGACTTTTGGTGTGAAAACATTGGACTTAGACCTTAAGTTACGACGACCATTGCGTTGGTCATTTGTGGTGGCAGACGTCAAGCAACCAATACTCGGTGCTGATTTCTTAGCCCATTATAAACTATTAGTGGATGTGAACAATAAAAAACTTATCGACTCAGTGACTAGTCTAAAAACTATTGCGTCTGTGACTGTGCAAAATGAACCGTCCGTGAGAACAATTGACTGTATGAATGAATATAGCGATATATTAGGCGAATTCCCCAACGTAACGAAGCCAATGTGTTTTAAGGAGCTTCCTTGTCACTCGGTGGTACATCGTATAGAGACTTCGGGCCCCGCTGTATTCGCACGTCCAAGGCCTTTACCACCCGATAAATACTATAAGGTTAAAGCTGAGTTCCAACGCATGCAAGAGATGGGAATATGTAGACCCTCTAAGAGCAACTGGGCGAGTCCTCTTCATGTCGTTACGAAAAAGAACGGCGAGCTAAGACCGTGCGGCGATTATCGAGCATTGAACGCGATCAGCAAGCCGGATCGATATCCGATACCGCGCATCCAAGATTGTAGTTATTTATTGCACGGGAAAAGTATATTTACGAAAATTGATATTCAACGGGCCTACCATAACATTCCTATACATAAGGACGACATTCCGAAGACGGCTATAACAACGCCATTCGGTTTGTTTGAATTTTTACGCCTTGGTTTCGGGTTCCGTACGGCGGCGCAAACATTTCAACGTTTCATGCAAGACGAAGTGTTACGGAATCTTAACTTTGTATTTATATATATTGACGACGTTATTATAGCGTCATCAACGAAAAATGAGCATAGGCAACACATAAGAGAGGTATTACAGAGATTGGATAAATATGGTATTACAATAAATTTAGCAAAGTGCGAATTTGGCAAGACTGAAATAGATTTCTTGGGATTCCGGATGTCAAGGGAAGGCATGAAGCCATTGGACGATCAAGTCAAGGTCATTTCTGATTATCCAAGGCCAAAGACAGTGGAAGAACTTCGTCGTTTTCTCGGAATGATCAACTTTTATAGAAGACATTTACCGAAGGCCGCCGGAATCCAAGCGAAATTAAACGTATTTCTCCATAATTGTAAAAAGAAAGACAAGAGTTCGATTCCATGGACGGATGAAAGTATTGAGGCGTTTGAACAGTGTAAACAAAGCCTTAAAAGCGCAGTTACACTGTCATTCCCGTCACCGGATGCACCGATTGCTCTCATGACGGACTGCTCCAGCACATGTGCAGGTGCTGTGTTGCAGCAAAAAGAAGGCCAGGCATGGAAACCATTAGGATTTTTTTCATCGAAATTGAGTGAAACACAACAACGTTACTCAACGTATGATAGAGAGTTGTTGGCTATTTATATTGCTATTAAGCATTTTCGACCTTTTATTGAAGGCAGACCTTTTATAGTATACACCGATCACAAACCAATAGTTTACTCGTTACGTAAAAACACAATTAGTAAAAATGACACACCACGCAGAATACGGCAACTTGACTTCATAATGCAATTTTGTACAGAAATAAGGCATATTTCAGGTTTGGAAAATACTGTTGCTGACTGTTTATCAAGAATATCAGAAATTGACATGCCATCACCGCTAGATTATGAAAAGTTAGCCGAAGCACAGAATAATGATTTTGAGCTGCATAATCTAATGAAATCAAAGTCATTATCTTTTAAGAAAATATTAGTGCCAAATTGTAACAAAGCAATTCATTGCGATGTGTCGTTGAACCGAGCACGTCCATATTTGCCTAAGGAATTTCGCGTATCAGCTTTCAACGCGGTGCACGGAATTAGTCACCCGGGCACGCGTGCAACGAGAAAAATGATGCAAGATAGATATATATGGCATGGCATGAACAAAGACGTGACTGAATGGGTCAAAGGTTGTGTAGGCTGCCAAAAATCAAAAATACAAAGACATACGATGTCACCCCATGGACATTTTGTAAATAGCGACCGATTTGATCATCTACATATGGATATAGTGGGACCACTTACATATTGTCAAGGCCATCGATATGTTGTGACAATGGTGGATAGGAAAACTGGATGGCCGGAAGCCTACCCAGTCAAGGATATCACAGCCGAGACAGTAGCGGATATCATGTACTCTGGGTGGATATCACGATTCGGATGTCCTTTAAATTTAACTACAGATCAAGGCCCTACTTTCTTATCGCAGTTGTTTAGGCACTTAGCCAAGAGGATGGGTATCAGAAAATTTAGAACAACGGCTTATCACCCCCAGTCGAATGGCATCGTGGAGAGATGGCATCGATCCTTGAAGGCTGCGCTTATGTGCAGAGGCAACACTGACCAGTGGGTTTCGGAGTTACCAACAGTCTTATTGGGATTAAGAGCATGTCTGAGAGACGATACGCAAACCAGCGCTGCAGAGATGGTATTAGGAGAAGCACTACGATTGCCTGGAGATTTTTTTCAGCCGCTAAGGCTAGAAACCTCCGACAATATTTTGTTTGTGCAAGAGCTGCGTAGAAAAATATCGCATTTGGCTTCCGTTCCAAGAAAAGAGTTACATCAAGGAAAAATTTTCATACACCCTGACTTAAAGGACTGCACACATGTATTTGTACGGGTTGACAAGGTGTCCAAACCACTTACTCAACCATACATGGGTCCCTTCAAAGTAATTAACAAGACAGAAAAATATTTTAAAATTATGCAATCGGATACGCCGAAAGTTGTAAGCATCGATCGGCTAAAGCCAGCGTATACGATCATATCACAAGAATGCACAGATGCTCCTAATAAGGGAACTCCGAACGTAAGCAGTAATAGCAAGGTGTCGAGATTCGGACGAGTAATTAAACCTGTTGTTCGTTTCGCTGTGTAAATACGTGTGTGTGACAGTCAATTAACTGCTAAGATGGGTACACATCAGAGCAAAAAAGTTGAAGAGGTGATCATCGCGCAGAACGGCGCCGGGAATAGCGCCGCCACGGCGCAGAGCGAAACTCACTTACCGGTGCATGTGCGGCAGGAGACATACCTCCTCATAATAATTACATGCATCCTGCTGGCCATACTGTACGTAGTGTGGCGCTACTGTAAGACGGGGTACGCCAGGTACCTGCGGCGGGAGCTGATGGAGCTGCCGCGGCTGGAGCAGCGCACGGGCGGCGCGGGGGAGCCGGGCTGCGACAGCCGCCCCCCACAGCACGTTATAGTGTAGTAATAAAGTGATAGTGTGGTAAAAGTAAAAAAAGAATAGTGCGTCCTACGGCATTATAGATAGTAATGTTTTTCATGTAACTATTTTTTTTCTTTCTTCTACATTTGTTTTTTTTATAAAGGGGATAGAATAAATACATTTAATTTTATAGCATATAGCTATTATTTTTATAAAGGGGGGTGTACTGTGCCTACATTATGTTTAATCAATAGTAGTAGTAGCAGTATCAATTTTTGTATCATAATAAACACACGTATATCGGGCTCCTGAAGTTTTATTGATACTCTCCAATTAGTACGCAACCATACGTGTACATGCAGTTTGGTCCAACTTGACAGATAGGATAGTTTTTATCCCGATAAGTGAATCTCATTGTTTTTATTGCGAATTTAGGTATTTTTATAGTACAGAGGTTCGCCGCTAAGGGCAGAACAACGTCTGCCTACCCAGCTATTAGGTATATAAAAATTACGTGTTACATTGTTTGTCCGCGATGAACTCCTAAGCTACTGAACTCATTTCAATGAAATTTGGTAAATGTGTATTCCTTTCTTCAACTTGAGAGATAGGATAGTTTTATCTCGATAATTGAACCTCAATATTTTTATTGCAAATTTGAAGCTTTTTTACTGGACCAAAAGATGTTGGAAAGGACAGAAAAAAGTCTGCATGGCCATCTAGTATACATATAAAAAGGATACAATACCATTCGAAATATAACAGCACTATGCTGCTTTCTGACGGCGGTATTCTGTGAGAGAATGTCTTCCCTGGTCGAGTCCACCCATTTATGCTGCAGCCATTATAGGCTGCAAAATGTCTCTACCTCGTTTTACGTTTCACAGATCCCATAAATTCTGTACGACCCAGTTTCAGCATCCATAATACTTTTTTATTAGAATAAGGGTGACAAACAAACCCACAGTCCACCTGAAGGCAAATGGTTGCTGTGGCCCATAGACATCTAGATCTATTATCGTTTGCGAATTAAAATGCAGATGCGTTGTCAGCCGTGAGGATTAAGATAGAATGCCTCTTTTCCAGTAAAAAGAGTCTCCGGTTCTCTATACTCACCATACAAAACACAGCAGTGTTAAGCTGCTATTTTACGCTGGTATTCTGTGAGAGCGTGGGCCTTCCCATTCGTGCTATAACTATACAATTAATATAGCTGCAGCATGACTCTACCATTTAAAATTATCATGTTGAGTTGGCATGTTCCTCCTAATTCTTCATATACACGAATGTTCAATCAATCATCTTTTTGATTTGCACACAATTTCTTTTTTTATTCATATTCGATTAAGTTTTTTTATACATATTTTAAGAACGGGTTCCATTTGATGTCTCTGTCTTGTGTTATCGACGTGTATCATGATCAATAGCACAGTATAATAAACATACAGTAGGACGACGCCTTTGATCTCGTGGTAAATGCCGACAACGTCTAGACAGCGTATGGAAGGTTAGGGTTGTCACAAATTAACAACTTTTACTAATTTAATTATTTATTTTAGATCTACTTCGTCATCAACAGTATGATTACTAATATAAAAAATAAGTAACAATTTGTTCTTAGATTTTCCTGAAAGTACTCAAAACGTTAATTGCACGCCTCACAACGTGAGGAAGTGCTCTACTCTCGATATGTGGCCATACCTCAATTTCGCTACTTAAAATAGTTCTTATACTCTTATTATTAATGTTACAATGACTTCTTTCTTATAATTGCTTCTTTGGGCTTTCGAAAGTTCTTCCAACTAAATCAGATCTTTCAATACCTTCCATCCATAATTTGCATCCGAAATTTTTAAATACAATACTTATAAATAAATTTTAATAATTATCACTCCCAGAAACCTTAAAATTGACATCCATATTGTATTACTAAAAAAGATCCACCACATTGGATATGAAAATTGATGCCGTTTTTGTAATTGGCACCCCAAGAAACCTCGAGATTGACATCATAACATTAAAAAAATTATGTCCACCATCTTGGATTTAAAACGCATTCCATTTTCGTAATCAGCACCACAAGAAACCTCGAAATTGATACCCGTATTATATTATTAAAAAAATGTCCGCCATCTTGGATATAAAAATGGATGCCATTTTCGTAATCATCACCCCAATAAACCTTGAAATTGATCTCCATATCATACAAATATTAAAAACATCTTGGATTTAAAAATAAATGCTATTTTCGTAATTAGCACCCCGACAAACTTAAAAATTGAGCCCTTAATATTAATATTTTATAAAAAACTTCGAAAGACCGAAGACGAGGCACTATAGTATGGTCTAAAACTTTAGCCTGTCCAACCACACGATTTAGATAAAGAAAAAAAATCAAACTTCGAAACAGCAATGCCCAGCGACTAGTACCTATTTTTTACGTCCGCCATTTTTTTTACGTTAGCAATTTGGCATGACATAACAAAATATACATAATGTTAAAATAAAAACAATATTTATTTACCTTTCTTCTGTGTGCGGGATTTGGTGAAATCGCAGATTATATATAAACACTAAATTTAAAAAGTATGAAAGCAAACGCGCGTTAACAACCCTGGAAGTCGTGTCCCGAGCTTCTAATACGATTGGCATGAGCAGCTCGGGCTCTTCCTTCCCGCGTCTCACCCCTCACACCCCGCACGATTGCCCTGTCTAGACGTGTTCGTCGGACTACTGTATGGATTTATAGACTGTGTCAATAGTTTGAACGCTAAATTATACGCGAAAATGCGGTATGCTGTTGTGATACCGTATTTGTTAAGACCCGTTCCTCACATCATATCAGATAAACGTATCATGATTGGTGGTAATATTGACGTATTTTCATACTAACTCACGTTTTGATGATGCGATTCGACACCTGATACACCGTGTTATATCTCAAGTCAATTTTAGTCAGATCATCAAAGGTACATTAAGGATACTACAAGCTATTAAGCAGTCTTGCAATGTGTGAACGTGGAATAGATACGAAAATCTCAGAATAATTTATAGTGTTCCATTGAAAAGGACGTTATGCCGATTCGCTGAAATGAACGATATATAGTATAGGTGTGGACGGGTTTTTGACACGATACGGCTTGTGATAAGATATTGTCAAATTCGTCGTTCATACTTATAAGTACTTGATACTCGTATGTACGCCTGCTCAATATAGATACGTCATAATGATCAAAAGTGGATTTGGCTAATATAATTAAATTGCACCAATATGATAATAATTACTTCTATATTTACTCAATGTACGATTTTCTTTGTGTGGAAAATCAGATGATCCAAATGGAAAGGACGATAAATTTTATTTAATAACCTAAGCACTCCTCGGATTTTTTTCCACTTACGTTATAATCACATAACTTGGAATTGAGAAAATTGAGGAAGTAAGTTGATTTATGAGTGAAGATTACCTCGAGGCTCGGTATTTATAAGATTTCGCCAACCACCAATTTGTTCTGATTTCTCTTGAGCTATTTAATTCATTAATGAAAAATGGGCATATTAGAAATCCAATGTAATACAAGTAAATGGAGGTCTTTAAAAGTTTTTGAAATATTTTTACGGTGTTTTTCATCACCGCTTCACTACTGTATAATTTACATTCAGCGCGTAGCCCTGAGCTACTAAGGCTAAATTAATCATTCTAGGGTGTAACATGCAATCGTGGCAAATCTGTACTCAATGGAAAATTTCTAAACCTGCAACCCCCGTGTCCGTAGGCACAGTTTTTGACGTCTTGTCCCCCGCGCCTTCTGAGTTCTTCACATGTGGGCCGTCTCCGGCGTTCTAGGACGCCGAGTCGGGATCTGAGATGGAATTAGATGTAGCGAAACCCGCCAAGCCCGAAGATGACGGCTTCATCCTAGTTTCGAGCCAAAAACGTTAGCACCTCGCCGCGAAAAAGGGCAATGAGCCGCACTCGGCCTCTTCAACCTCGTCTTCATCCCCTAACGCCACTTCGGCTAAAAAGACCGCGACTTCAGCGCGCCCGTAAACTGCCAAGGTAGCGTACGTTTCGTTTGGGCTAAACCTGCCGCGGAGCGCAAAGAAAAGCCACCGGCCCCTATTATCCTACAAAATAAACCCCGCTGGAGCAACATATCCAAATGGATAGACACCAAAAAAATCGTCTGCCCCCAAGTCCACAACGATGGCCAGCACAATTGCATCCACGAATCGACCACGGAAGACTTTAGAACTTACGAACTGCGTATATGAAAGCTCAGAAACTGAGTTTTCAGATGCGCAGTTAAACCAGTTAAACACCTACGCCCTTGCGGAGAAACAAAACCACCGCGTAGTTGTTCGCGGCCTCCCCAAGGAACTCGAAACCGAACACGTTCTTAACGATTTTAAGTCGCAGAACCTCCCTATCAGAGAAGTGCACAGAAACCCCACTGACAAGAAAAGATATCTCGACCTTTACCTCGTCATCCTGGACTTGACTCCGGAAGGCAAAGATATCTTCAACGTCCGCCGCGTCTGCAACCTAACGGGGATTGCAGTTGAGACTCCTCGTAACATCGTTGGCCAATGCCACCGATGCCAGCTATACGGCCACTCGCCCAAAAATTGTTACGCCCGGCCTAGATGCGTTAAGAGTCAAGGTGATCATGGTACGACCGAGCGCACACGGACGCCCGAGTCGGGTGGCCCTCAAAGCTGCGGTCTGTGCGGCGAAGCGGGACACTTCTACCAAAGCTCTGCACAAAAAGAGGCGCGGAGTTGTAGACCAGCGTAGACGAGCAGCTAGCGCCAGCAGGTCCCGTCCTCGGCAACCTGCCCCCTAAGTTGCACCGATCTCGGTATCGGAACTCGAATAACCACCAAACCCGCCCCTGTTAAAAGGACTACCGGGAAACGCGTATAGCCCTTCGGTACCCTCAGCACCCAAAACAAACCCCGGCGATCGTAAGCGCGGTCGCTCCACGGCCAGTGCCCTCTCTTCAGCCTCAAAAGCCCAAAACCACCCCTCAGGTATCTTCAAACTTCCTTTCTGACTTCTAGTTATTCTGCAGCTTCATTAGCAACATTAATGTTGCTAAAGTTACTTCTCTGGCCCGCAAATTTCGCGAGGCAAAGACTACCCAGGATAAGCTCAGTGCCCACATTGAGCATATCACGCTCATCGATGGAATCGGCTCCTTTCAGTGTGCCAAAGTTGACCCCTCTTTTTAATCCATAATGGCAGTACAACATACCGGAAGAACCAAATCTAGCTCTCTGACTGTCGCGTTCTTTAACGCAAATGGCATTAGAGATCAACAGGAAGAAATCGTGTAGTTTTTACGCGATAATGATATCGACATCATGCTAGTGCAAGAGACTTTCTTCAATACCTTGATTTATAACAAAAGGCCCTTGCACTGTATACCGCTTGCTAACTTAGAAGATCAGTTTATAGGATATCACTTACGGGCCATCCAACTATTATAATTGCATCGGCATATCTGCCACCGCTAAAATATATATTAGAAGCCGACATCTCGGATATACTAGACCAGTGATGGGCAAAGTACGGCCCGCGGGCCACCTCCGGCCCGCGAAAGTATTTCATCCGGCCCGCCGACGGTCCTTCGACATGAAAAGTATATGTACCACGATTATTATATTTTGACGGTCCAGAAATATAAAGTCGATTCTACTTAGTAGAATAATAAACGCATAGGTAAAGGAGCCAGCTAGACTAGCCGCGTAGTTCATGTGTTGTGGGTCGTGGGGCGCTGGGTACAAAGCTACATTTTTATAGAACACTGCGTAATTCTGAATTACCAGACATGATTTCTCACGCCCAGAAAACTATGGCGATATTTGCGTCGTCGTATGTGTGCGAATTTATTAATTAATTATCGACCATGAAATTGCGGAAAAACTCAATCAGAAAACGACTTACTGATGAACACCTTTTCGCGCTGTTGAAAGTTACCTCGTCACAGCTCGAACCTGCATTTGAAAATATTACGCCTAAGTTAAATTGTAATTTTTAACATTTGTGCAAGCGTGTAATGCTGTAATGTTTTCATATGATTAAAAGTTTCAACACGAAATGTATTTTTCCTATAGTTCTGGCCCTCTTATGATTTTTTTTAAACTTTCTGGCCCCCCATTAAGAAAGTTTGCACACCACTGTACTAGACCTAGGCCCCAGCGTAGTAATCGCGGGAGACTTAACGTAAACACGTTAGTTGGAATTCTAACGTAAATAATCGAAACGGAAACGAATTATGCGACCTCACAGAGAGATTTAACTTCGAGGTTATCGCTCCTGAGAGTTCAACTCGTTACCCTTTTCTTTCACACCACATCTGGACGTCGAAACTTTCGTCAAATTACGCTTGGACCACAGGCCGGTCGTATAAGAACTGGGCCGGTCGGCAAGTGAGGTCCCTCAGACCAAAACCATCGTCAACTGGCATAAATAAGAGGTTAAATTAGAGTCAACGAATTTCCAGCATTCAAACGCCATACCGGACAAGATTGACTCGCCGAAGGAAGCCAATAGGGCGATTAGCGCCCTTTCGACTCACCTCACTTCAGCGGTCAAAATCAATAGCTCCCGTAAGGTTCGTGTGTCAAGTGATCGGTATACGAAGCTTTCAGCAGACTTTCGACAATTGATTAGAGCGCAAAACAACGCACTGAAATCTTATTACCAGTATTGAACGGAAAATAACGAAATTCGGCTACGTTCTCTGCAAAACGAGGTTTTTTTTATAGAATAAGGGTGACAAACGAGCACGCAGTCCACCTGATGGTAAGTGGTTCCTGTGGCCCATAGAAATATCTACATCTGTCTCCGTTTGCTAATTAAAATGCAGATGCGTTGTCAGCCGTGAGAACTAAGATAGAATGCCCCTTTTCCAGTAAAAAGGTCTCCGGTTCTCTACACTCACCATACGAAACACAGCAGCATGAAGCCGCCATTTTACGCTGGTATTCTGTGAGAGCGTGGTCCTTCCCCGGTTGAGCCGACCCATTCGTGCTACAACTATACTATTAATATAGCTGCAGTATGGCTCTACCACGTAAAAAACAACAACTTATACAACGCATAACCGAATTTACAAACGATAAATATGATAACCTCTTAGAAGGAATAGCACCATTCCAAGACGTCTTTTGGAGGCTGCCTAGAACTCTGAAAGCAGAGCTAACTGCTCCCATGCCGCCTCTCGTTAGGCTGTACCACCCCGATCTTGCCTTAAAAAAGCTCGAAAAAGCCGAATGCCTAGCTGACAGTCCAGACAACCGGTGTACCCTATCCAGCGTACCAACAGATCCCACTTACTTACTAGAGGTAGAAGCGGAAGTCGAACGTGGATCTGCGTTACCGCCAGCGGTGATCCACTTGATCCTGTGGTTATCGAAGAAGTCACTGAAACTATAAAAAGCCTTAAGAATAGATCAGCCCCTGGTCAAGACAGTATCAGAAACAAGGTGATCAAATCTCTTCCGGCACCACTAATTTACCTCTTCGTAGGAATTTTCAACGCCCTCCTGTCGAGCTGCTCTTTCCCGGATATCTGAAAAGAAGCAGACGTAATAGGGATTCCAAAATCTGGGAAACCACGCTATCGACCCACCAGCTATAGACCCATCAGTCAACTCATCACATGCGGTAAATTATACAAGCGCATTATTTTAAAGCGTCTCCGTCACTTCACTGAAATAAACAGACTCCTCCCTGACGAACAGTTTATATTTAGAGCTGAACACTCGTAGACTAACCAAATTCATCGCCTAACAGAATATATTCTGACTGATTTTAAACACCATCCGACAAAGAAAAAATCTGGAAACAATGGAGCCCTTTTCTTTGATGTCGCAAAGGCATTTGATAAGGTCTTGCCGGACGGCTTGCTCTACAAACTGTATAAACTAAACGTGCCCGACAGGCTCGTGCACATCATCCAAGCCTTCCTTATAAATCGTCCTTTTCCCTATCGAGTCGAGACTGGGGTGCTACGAGGCTCCGTCCTCTCTCCACTTCTCTTAACATTCTTCACGAGTGATATCCCTAAAGATTCAGTGGTAAACACTGCTCTCTTTGCCGACGATACGGCTCTCTATGTATCAGATTATAATAGGAATAGTCTCACTTTATAGCTTCAAAAAGCTACCAATCGCTTAGGCGAAAATGTGAATCCTGAAAAAAGTGTAGCAATACACTTTCAACGGAGTCCAAAATACACCCGAAGAATTGTGAACCAAAAACCAGAATCAAGGTAATTACTTTATACGGTCGCCCCATCCCTTGGAAAGATTCGGCCAAATATCTGGGCGTCACGTTCGACATTCGCATGAGTTTCGCGAATCACATAAGTGTAGTACACAACAAAGCCAGGTCAGTCATTGGCCGTTTTGACTAGGGTTTGGGTCTCGGGACGTCTCGTGTCTCGAAGTCCCGGGACTTTGTAATTTTAGTTGTCTCGAGTCCGTTGTTGGGAATTCCCAAACCATAGTCTCGACCCTCTTGTTGACAAGAAGAGTATGTTGTCTCTAAGACACAAACTCCACCTGTACAAAATCTGCGTTATACCTATCATGTCTTACGCAATTGTAGCCTTCGCCCACACGTATAGGTTTCACCTAAATTAATTACAGAATGTTCAAAACTTTTCTTCGAATCAAAATTTCATCAGTAGAGCCACCAGAGCACGGTGATATCAACGAAATTCAGATTTACACAGTGATTGTCAACATCCCACTATCTCCGTATACGTCAAGGAAATATCTCAGCGCTATTTCGATAGCGCATAAACCCATTCGAACCCGCTAGTGGCAAACACAGCCAAATACGTCCCGATACGCCGACTCTCTGTTTACCGCGTAACGTACTAATAGAACAACCACACTCGCTCGATCCCGTCGACCCAAACGTCGCAGGCACATTATACACTGACACCACACCCACACCAAATGGGAAAGGCACAAATAGGGTAACGGATGGGGTGCGATGTACCCGTAGGCGGTCACGATGCGTTCCAGCATACACCGCGTACACACCGTACACCCGTGTACCTGGACGGTTCTCACCGGCCAGAACATCGACCGATACGAACTAAGCAGTCAGAGGCGAGAGCACGCCCACCCCCACTCGGACAGCGGTTAGATAGCTTTATAAATCTCAACAGAGGGGACATAATAATTGGTAAAATACCAATTCATAAACCATAATCATCCTCATCCCGATCCTAATTGCTGCCGTTCCACTTTTATATAGCTGTGTCAGATGAAGCTGTAAGAGCCGCATAGGCTAACAGCGCAAATATCTCGAAAATAGATTTACCACTCGGAGCGTTGGCCGCTCCACGGGCAGGACACCTTGCCTGGCAGGAGATCTCCTCTTTTCCTTCCACCGGCTACACATACATATATACAAATATATACATATTAATATACATATATAAATAGTACATATAAATAACTATGACATGGACGATTCATGTAAGAGGCGTTGTCTTTAATAGATGATTACGCACCAAATTTTTAAAAGTATCTTTAAATATATTAAACCTAGCAAGCTAACAGCATAGCAAAATGGCGAAGCAATCAGCTTTGTAGCGGTTTCTAACGGTTGCCGTTGAGCAACCAGTTTCAAAATAGGAGGTTCAGATGCCTGGGTGATCAGTAATCGATTGCTGAAAACAGAATTTGAAAATTCGAAACCGTCTCGAGATAATCGTGGGACAGACGGACAGACGGACAGACATCGTGAAATCAATAAGTGTCTTCACAAGCTTCGCCACTTAATAATAGGGAATATTATTTTAAATTTCAACCATATCCAAATAAAATTGGTTTATATTTTTTTAAACATTTCAATTGTTTACCAAAATAACTTGTAGCAACCAATGTTTTTTTTTGGATGGTTGTGTATAAGTAAGTACGTAATGTACTTCGTTAGTACTATTATTTATTCCATTGTGTAACGTTATATACTTGAATTTTGTTTTTCTTGTATTAAAGTAAGTTAAAGTTACATTCCACTGGTGGGCACCCTCTCATTTCCTCTTCTTCCTCAAATTTCTGACAAGCTGTAATGGGCATGAAAGTGTCCGCCGCGCTGGCCCAATGCGTCGTGGCGGATTCTATGTTTTAGAAATATTTAAGTTTTTTTATTTCTCAAATATGCGGGTGATGGTGATCACGATGTTTTCCTTGATCGTGGATTACGTGGAAAATTACTAAGCACTAAGAATTGCAATTAACAAAATCATTGATGTCGGCAGAGATCTAGCGTATTGTAAAATTTACGGCGAGCAATCTGAAGACGATCATGCACACAGAAATAACACTATAACTCTTTATATATAGATCATATTATGTGAATTCCAGTCGTAGCTTGCGGGATGAATAATTTAATAAATTATCAATTAACTGCCAGCACGTAGTTTGCATGTCATTCGCAACAATCCTGTACAATAACACGGTTATGTACGCATGACGGTACGAAAAGCATGTCATGCCGCGTCAATTTCTAGGGCCCATATGAAATAAATCGTCAGTCAACATATTTACAAGGAAACCAAACAAAAGGGTCAAAACAAAGCCAAACACAATTTTTACTAGTTACGCAATCAAATAGCAGTGTACTTATTTGATTCTGTACTGTATTTATTTCTACAATTTCGCATTTAAAAATGTAAGATAATTTAAGTAGGTACATTTTCTTTTTAAAATATAAGTTCCAATAAAAATACAAAAATTATTTAAAAATAACTTTATGAATGTTATGTTCAATATACTATACATTACAAATAGTATTATTATTGAAATTTATTTACCTATTATAACACAAGTAATTGTTAAAAAATAGTATAAAATTAATAGAAATCACATATACATCAATATACACTAATAATAAATATTTTTTATAAGTAAATCTTATAAAACTTTTATATTTAGAAATGATAATGATTGAAAATGTACTAAAACGTGTTTCCGATAACGTCAGTTTAATTAGTCTGTACCTGTAGAGCGTTAATGGAGCCAAAAATCGGCGAATGTAGCTTTTTAATGTCGAAAATGGCTTAATTTAATACAAACGCCTTTAATTGAATATAAAATGTAAAATGAATTTAAACGATTATGTTTATATAATATTTGAATATATAATATTTACAGTACCCTTGAGCTTATCCCATAATGTTATCAGTAGCATCAATCATTCATTACCGCTCATCGTAGTCCGCTGTTGAACAGCCTCCCCCACAGATAGCCTCAGAGTTATCTCACACATACATCTCTAGATTGATATTTACGCTTTGCAGATGGGCTGGCAACAGCAGTTTCTTATTATGAGTGTGAATTGGTATCAGGAAAATGCTTTTTATTACGCAGTAGGTGAACGCTATGGCCCAGAAATATATATTTATATAAATACTTTAAAAATAATGCCTCAGTCCCAGTGAAAAAAGTCTACAGTCTACTCTACGCTTACTATATGATAAACAACAGCATTAAGATGCTATTCAACGCTGTTATTCGGTTAGAGCGTAGTTCTGCCCCAATCGAGCCGACCCATTCGTGCTATAACCATAAAACGGCCGCAGCATGGCTTCACTACGTACAAACCACGCTGCTGCCTATCTCCTGTATTAGTTTCCCCTTAGTCGCCTCTTATGCCACTCACAAACAGCGTTAATCTGTGTGAAGTATAAACTAAAAACTATATATAAAATTAACCTACATGTAAATAAATCTCTATGAAAGCTTCTTCAATAGCATTCAAAATAATTTAAATACATTAAATTATTTTGAATTCCTGCACAAGTGTTAATGAATTCTTTGAGCACCGTTATTTTTTTTATAGGATAACGGTGACAAACGAGCACACAGTCCACCTGATGGTAAGTGGTTCTGTGGCCCATAGACATCTACATCTATCCTCGTTTGCGAATCAAAATGCAGATGCGTTGTCACCCGTGAGGACTAAGATGGAATGCCTCATTTCCAGTAAAAAGGGCCTCCGGCCACCTGCACTCACCAAGCGAAACGCAGAGGTAAACCTCTACTTCACGCTGGTATTCTGTGAGGTCGTGGTACTACCTCGGTTCGAGCCGGCCCATCCGTGCGACAGCAAAACCTGCCGCGTGGCTCTACCACTGTTAATATATCAATCGTTATAACTCGTCACACGTTATATTTAGAAACACGACGACAAATTGTGAAAAGGTTTCCTAATATCTTTTCAATTTCTTTATATTTTTATGAAACAAAGGTTAAGAAATTCTTTATGGCTCAAGAAATCAAGTTAGGAAATCCTGTCTCGTTAGGTCGGATGCAAATTTAGTTGGGTTTCTACTTTTGTACCTATTGTCTGATGAACGTATAAAGAAAAATATTTTATAAAATCTAAGATATAGAAAAATTAGAAGAAATAGACATGGAAGACATAGAGATAAGATAATTTATAATCTTCTACGTCCTCATCGCCATTGTCATCGTTATTAACATAATTAAATAAAATTATGCAAATGTACCTACTTATATTATGTGGTATTCCTTGGAATGCCACATATACGTTTCGAGAAGGAATTCATACGTTCAGGTAAGGTAAACTTGTGAATGGCTGTAATGATGATGAAGATGTTGTTACCTTTTTACTATCTTATGGATTTTCATTCCATCATTGGATTCCATCATCGGACCATCTTATGGATTATAAGTAGGACATGTTCACCTACAAGTGTTGTACCTCTAGACTTTGACGCTAAACTGATGATATTAATCTACTTGTCTTATCCAAAAATAAACTATATTTGACAATAGCCACATACACACATACATATACAAATACCAAATAGGTATAATGTATGTCTATTATATCTTTTTTTAAATACTGGCATTTTAAAGTTTTATCTTTATATATAAAAATTACGTGTCACGTTGTTTGTCCGCGATGTACTCCTAAACTAATGAACTGATTTCAATTAAATTTTTCAAACTGTGTGCAGTTTGGTCCAACATGAGAGATAGGATAGTTTTTATCCCGATAAGTGACCCTGAATATTTTTTTATTGCGAATTTAAGAATTTTTTAGGAAGGGTCTTCGGAAAGGGCAAAACAACGTCTGCCTGGCCAGCTAGTTATACAATATAGTATATTGGTATATTTCATTTAGGTATTATTTTGTAGATTTATTATAATAAACAATATTTCAATTTTCCCTCTTTAATATTGTCTGGAAAAGACCGGTCATTACTGATAAGACCGCCTTGTTTCCAAGTTGTGTTGTGGTGTACAATAAAGTGAATACATATATTTATTACATTCCATTAACAACGAGATTGCCATACACTATTGTAAGCAATCAAGCATGTGATTTTGTGCTGTGGGTGCTGTAAAAGTCGACAATTGTATATGCCAGAAATATCTCTATAATTTCCGACAGATGGCGGTATAACCATGTCGTTAACTCCATACGTAAAATAAACAGACCGAGTGGGGATCAGCGTCAATGGTGCGAGACGTCGAATACTGCGACCATCAATCCGTCTGTCAGTCGTGAAGATTAAGGCGAATACTCTCTAAAACGGAAGAAATTCAGCAGTAGACTTGACTTGCTAATGAAAAAGATGAATATGGTGTGCTACATGATGACGGTGTAAGTGAAAATATCACTCAGCACGTAGGTGCCGTAAGAGTCAACTGGTATTAAAATTGGTCTAATTAAATAGGTATGGAAAGAGAGGGACTAATGCTTTATAATATAAAATTTTAGCCGAGAGATTTCAGCGTTGCAGCTAAAAAGCTATTCACTCAAGCGGCAACTGTTCAGCTATCAGAAAAGTCAGGTTAGTGAATCAACTACGGCGGAAGCTGGAGACCGGACCGCTGAGCGTTCCCTGTCCAACGGACACGGAGTATACGTGAGCCGGGATTTGAACGCGTCTAGAACTGCAGTACCATCATGTGTTCTCTACTCTTCTATCTGTTCGATTGACTCTAACGTTTTTGAGCAATGCATCTATTTTCTAAAGGTTTTATGGCCAGCTGCACTCTTGTTCGCACCGTTTCCCGCCGGTTGCCTGCACTCTTGCCGCTCAACTCTATCGATAGCCGATTATTATATTGGACTACTTTTCAATTTGTCTGTACATGAAAAATATTAAGATATTAAGATATTATATATTATGTGTATTCCTAACTTGAAATTCGAATTCATATATTTACAGCAAACAGTCGATTTACTGTTTGCTGTAAATATAATATGATGCTGTGTTTTGTGGCTATTTTATTTGCCGTCATTCTTTGAAATTTCTTGTAAAATAAAAAAATATAACAAATAGAAAACTTGAATCCTTAGAAAAGTTGCAAATTGTAAAGAAACATTTTCAACAAATATTATTAATGAAAATATTAATTTTATTTCTTCATATAGTCGTATAGTAGCGGCGTATAAGGCTTAAGTGCAATCTACTTCCTCATATAATCCCGTGCATTTTGTTATAGATGACAGAGGGAAACTGAAAAAGGAAAAAGGCAGCAGAATCTTCTTGATAGTAAATCTATAATTATAAAAAAAAAACGCCTACTAAGCGAATCATCATAAATATCCCCCTTAAATGAGCAATATATTACCAGCATGTCTATGAGGCTGTAATGAATAAAGGCACATGGGTATTATTTAAGTAAATGAAATATAATTAGTCTGTTAAGTGCAGACTCAGTTAAACCACATTTTATTGAATGGAATTCAGTTAAAAAGTGGATGCTTCTGTTTTCAAATAATATTTAATGAATGTGTATGTCAAAATTATGTCAACAATATGTTTAGATGTTCTATAGTTTTGGACTAATATATTCCAATAAGGAAGAATTATCTAGAGTTTCACTTGTGTTACAATAATCAGGGCACATACCGGGCTTAATAATTTTGTACTGGATAAATTATTAGTAGTCGGCTTTTGATGTTTGATTAATATACAGTTTTTCTCACAATTCATTCGCACCTGTCTTTGATATTATTTGGATAAACGAAACGAACGAGGGATTTCCATGTATATGTTAATCGAATAATAGCGCAAATTCCATCAAAAACTGAAAAGAATCTTACAGACTGATAATAGAGATCATATTACCACAGTGAAGGTATAACGATTTTAATTTCATACTCACTTGAATAAAACTACTTTTACGGATACAATTAACTTATTTATCTTATTTTTATTATTCCCGACGTTTCTTATTTATTATCTTATTTCTACTATTCTCGACGTTTCGGGTGCTTTACAGCACTCGGGTCGGTGCTGGGTGGGACCAGGGGTGCTGCAGGAGGGCCTGAGGTGATCGACGTCCCGATGTCAGAGTTAACCCGGAGTACCTTCAGCTTTTTTAATTATTAATTTTGAACCGATCTACGCAGAACGAACTTATTGTGTCTTGAAGTCTTGCAGTGGTATGCTAGGGTTTGGATTTAATTTTATTAATTACAGGATCCCAAGTAGGTGGTAGTACCTAGCCTCCCTCTCTATTGAAATTAGGATGTTTTTTTTAATTTCAATAGCTTCACGTATCATCCTTAGCAGGAATCGATGTTCTTTCGCGAGAATTTGTGGTTTATCAAATCTAATGTAATGGCAGGGGCTGTCTAGGATATTATCACAAACTGCAGACTTCCCGGAACGTTAGTGCTTCACGTTAGCTATGTGTTCTTTTACTCAGGTTTTATTGATCGTTTTGTTTGCCCTATATATGAGAGACCACATTCACAATCAAGGTTGTACACTTCTGCATCTTCTAGAGGAATATTGCACTGGACGGATGGTAAGAACTGACTAATCTTCTTCGGCGGCTTGAAGAATGTTCTAATAGAATCTCGCTTCAAGATGTAGCCAATCTTGTCTGTGACACCTCTGACATATGGTAGTACAGCAGACACACGCTCGACTGTGGTCGGCTTCACTCGGTCACTGTGACGTAGGCGCGGTACCCGAAGCTTGTAATCGTGCAGAACCTGCTTGACGTGCTGAAGCTCGGCGGCCAGGTGTTTGCTGTCACAGATCCCTCGTGCTCTCTGTAACAAAGATTTGCCCACGGTAGCTAACTATGAAGGATGATGGTGGGACTCACCGTTTAAATATCGGTTTGTATGGGTCTTTTTCTATACATAGTGTGATCTATGGTTGTTATTAGGATGTCGAAAGACTAACACATCTAGGAAAGCTAAAGAATTATTTGCCTATAACTCCATATTTTTTTTTTATTTATTTAATCTTTCATGCACAAAGTTGTACATATGGCGGACTTAATGCCATAGGGCATTCTCTCCCTGTCAACCATTAGGCTAAACAGAGATATACGAACAAGAGGCGGTGCAGCAGTAATTTAAATAGAGAGCGCAAAAAATGTATATACATATAAATACATACATACACATATACATGCATACACTATATATATACACACTACATGTAAATATTATATATGTCAGAACAAATGAAATATACATATGTGTATGAAAATAAAAGCTGTGTTAGTTCAAACTTGCAACAATTTTTTCACATGCTTACGGACTTGATTTTTAAAAACGAACTTGTTGGAAACTTTTTTAATGTCAAGAGGGATGTCGTTCCAGAGTCTGATGGCCGTGAGGGCGAAAGATTGAGATAAATAACCAGTACGGTGTAAAGGAGTGAGCAACTTAAGATTAGCCGAAGAACGAAGAGAACGATTATGAGAATCTCCCAGGTATTGAAATTTGGATTTCAGATACTCGAGAACAAATGGATCGTTCAGAATTGTGAAAATGGTGCAGAGCATTCTGACGTATCTACGCTGACGGATAGGCAGCCAATTTAGCTGAGCACGAAAAGAAGATAGATGGACGTATTTACGGAGACCATAAATGTATCTGATACAGTTGTTAAGTAGACGATCCAATGTATTAAGATGATGTTGAGACAGGTCTGAGCAACACACATCGACATAAACAATAATCGGTAGGATAAGTGACTGGACAAGTAAAATCTTAGTATTGGTGGGAAGAAATTTTTTTAATCGATATAGAGATCGCAAAGTTCCAGTAGTTTTGCGACTCACCTATTGTATATGTTTGCTCCATGTTAAGCAACCGTCAACGTACAGACCAAGATTCTTTACATGAGGAGAAAATGGTATGACATTATTTTTAAACATAATTGATGGTAGGGTGGGAATATCTAGTTTCGATAATAATCGTGGGCTACCTAAGATTATTGTTTGGAAATAAATTGAATTGTAGAGTTTATGGAATTAAGATGTTCTAAAAATGCAGTTACTTTGTTACGCTGTAAAGCATCCGAAACGTCGGGAATTTGTAAAAATAAGATAAATAAGTTAATTAAACGTGAAAAAATCCGTAAAAGTAGTTTTATTCCATGCGTAGTGTTCGCGTAAATATAAGAAATCATTCATACTCACTTGTTAACCTGTTTCAATAATCGACAAAAACTGCATATACTGTTGAAATATCTCACCGGGCAGAAATAACATAGCAAAGTAAAGTTACAGTCTATGTACATCCCACTGCAAGGAACAGGCTTCCTGCCATTATGAGAGGGTAATGGAGGAATCAATTACTGCACTGCTCCGAGACGCGTTGGAGGACATCACACTTCTTCGAGTTTTTCATCCCCGTAAATATCTTCCCCCGAATTTGGCAGTGATTCATCCCCGTGCGTCAAAAACATGTAAAGCCGTTGGATCACTAAATGATCTCTCTCCAGTTGTGTCGGCCTGCTGTCACATTGTACTATGAAAGAGAAAAAATAGAGATTGCACTTGAGTTTCAGTTTATATACACTCGGTCATTATAATATTTTCCTGCCCAAATGGCTAGTCTCCGTTGAAACTAATCGCCGTGACCAAAATTCGCGCTGGAGGATATTATTATCACGTTATTTAAAAAATATTTTTAATGAATTTAATAAAAATCATTAAATAATAAATTAGAAAAGGTTCTTTCTCATATCTATGGTGCTAACCCATGGGAAAATGATTGCGTGACTTAAACTTAGCAAATAAATTATTTGAAATGGAACCTTGGTTGTTGTTTTATCGGGTTATTAATTTAATAAGTTTCTAACAACATTAATATTAATAATTATACGATTTTTAACGTTATTATACTATGGAAATAAAATGAGATACGTATATTTTTGTAACATACTATTTAGTACCCAGATAACCTCCTGCAACCTGCAGCGTATTTGGTTGCAGCACGGATATGTCCGCCCGATCTGGGATTAACCACGCTCTCAGAGAATACCAGCATAAAATTGCACAGGAAAGTCTACTTTATAAATCCATTTAAATCTTCAGAGGTAACAACGCATCCGCATTTCGTTTCTTAATCGATGATAGTTGTAGTTATGCGTGGAAGAGTCACGCTGCAGCTTTGTATTAAGAATGGGTCGATTCGATCGGGGAAGGACCACGTTCTCACAGAATACCAATGTAAAATAGCAGCTTAGTGCTGCTGTGTTTCATATAATGAGTGTAGATAACCGGAGACCACTTTACACTGGAAACGAGGATTTCATCATGATCATCATGGGTGAGTTACAACAAAACATCTGCATTTAAGAAGATAGATGTAGGGGACAGTATTCACTTACCATCATGTGTGGACTGCGTATCCATTTATCACCCATGATCATTTCATCTTTATTAGAACTCTTCCGAAGTCTACAGCTAAACATAGGCTTCCCCCAAGCGATCTCACTAAACAAGGCCTTGAGCCATGTGCATCTATCGACTTCCTGCATGGCTTACCAATTTTAGTTCGGGTCTTAATTGTTTCTTAGAGCCGTGGTAGCTCATATGGTTAGCGCTTGCTATAAATTTCACAGTACGCGAGTAAACCGGGTTCGATCCCCGCCGGCACCAATGAAATTGTTAATTGCAATTTTAAATGCTGATTTACCACGTGTTCGGCGGTGAAGTAAAACATCGTGAGGAAAACTGCATGTCTGAGAAATAAGAAGATCATTTCTCACTCAGTGGTTTAGAGGAAAGCATTTAGGCCCGTATTAAAAAAGTTCCTGAGCTGAAGTAAACGCACTTAAGAACAATCCTGAGGTTATGAACTTATTAATAAACATTGACGTATGTTTATGTTTGCGACTTAGGTTTATGTTATCAGCCGAGTGACGAACTGTCTAATAAACGAAACTCGACTCTCAAAGTACACAATAAGTACTTGTGCACGAGATGCAAAAAACTGAGTGCAGTCGGTCCGTGACTTGATCGTGATGGTAGTAGCATGAATCATGGAGTTATATTTTAAGTGTTTTAATTATTACGAATTCATTATTACTATGGAATAGAGTACTAGGAGGATATTATACGGACTTTGCGAAAACGTTTACTAAGAATTTGTAATAGGGATGCCTCGAATCCTTTTGAAGTACCATCCATACCATAGGCTCCTTATTTTCCACCATCATCATCATCATCATTACAGCCCTTCACAAGTCCACTGCTGAACATAGGCCTCCCCCAAAGAATGCCATAAAGCACGGCCCTGAGCCACCTGCATACATCGACTTCCTTCATATCTTACCAGGTCGTCACTCCATATAGTAGGGGGATGCCCTACACTTCGCCTGCCGGTACGAGGCTGCCACTCGAGAACCTTTCTTCCCCATCGGTTGTCGGTTCTTCGAGTTATATGGCCGGCCCATTGCCACTTCAGCTTACTAATCCGTTGGGCTATGTCGGTCACTCTGGTTCTACTGCGGGTATCCTCATTTCTGAGTTTATTACGCAGAGAAACTCCGAGTATAGCCCTCTCCATAGCTCTCTGAGCGACCTTGAGCTTCCTCATCTGGCCAGCAGTGAAGGACCACGTCTCAGTTCCACCATAGCCCTATATTATTTTATAATATTGAGAAAGAATTCTTTCTCAATTTTTTTTCCATTTATTTTGTAATTATAAATTATAACTCAAAATCAGCGATATTATAAGTAAACAAGCAAAAAGTATATAATTACAAAGTTTTAAAAACGCAGATGTTCTTTGATGTCGGTGTCGTCCCTTTTTTGACACTGACGCTGTCGCTTTAATGCTTTAGGGCTGTGGCTTTAGGTTATTTGTACGTATTGATTAGAGATGTAAACGTTTAAGTTGTATTTAAAAATACAAACACAATAGTTTGAACAATTTATGTAGACAATTTTTCTTTAAGTAGTAAAATGCTTCTTTAAGTATAAAAACAAATTTATAACTTGAAATGTGATGAATTATATTCTAAACTTCTGTCAATGTTACGTAATCGTTCACGAGATCTAGCTCTTGCACGATAGTATGTATGCTACATCCAGCACTGCGGTTTTTATATAAGAATATTCACTACCCTTTATCATTCCGTGGTTGCTTTTCATACCGACTAATCAATAATTTAAACACTTACGGGATAAGATGTACAATAAGCACCGTAACAATACACGACATCAAGATATACTTCAGTGTACCAAAATGTTGATTATGCGTTGTCGCTCTTGAGACCTAAGAGAGAATGCCTCATTATCATTACCGAAATATAGCAGCATTATGCAGCTATTTAACGCTAACATGATGTGCGAGTGTGGTTCATCATGATAGTGTCGACCCATTCGTGCTGCAGTCATAGTGCTGCATCGCAAATGGGTTGACTGCACAGCAGCACTCCAGCTTGTTTCTACCGCGTTAATTTTACGACTACCTTCCCAATACATTTATTTCAAAATTAGTTAAATGATTTTTAATTCCAATACTATTCTACTTCACACAGTCGAGCAAGCACTAAAGGATCGTATTGAACTCAAACGAGAGAACGGAAACACAAAGAAAGATTGCCTCGAGGTACTGATTCAACTATTGGCTCCAATTTTTTTCTTTTGGAACAGAAGTGTCGGATAGACGAAGTGACTTTTCTTTGTTCTTTTAAATGAAATATATTTCATGTGAAAGTAGTTATTAATTTCCTCTGTGCAGTTAAAATACTTTTAACTTGTATTACTCATTTGCGAAGCAGAGCTTCGTTAAAATTTTGCAAAAGTACACTTGTGGAGTCTGCACTGTGCACTGCATCTGTCGCAGGTAATTTTCTTTAGAACTCAATTTATGTTAGATCGGTGCACATTTTTGCAATACATAAAGTATTTATCCATATTTAGGTAAATTCCAGTTTTTTTTTATTTATTGTTAACTTACGGGTTACTGAGGGGTGGGCGGGAAGCCGAGGCTGGGTTTAGTTTAGTTTAGTTTACGATGGGCTGTTTTCCGCAACTCCACGTCTATGCGCGGATTTTGCGTGTGGGCAGGAATAATGTGATTATTCGAGTCATGAGATCTCCCCGAAGAAGCTCAATAGTTCCTTGATGTTGCATGCAACTTCGGGGAGTGATCCCGGCGTGCCGAGATTTATAGCCCTGTACGTAGCAACCTCCGGACATTTCAGTAGCACGTGGGCCGCCGTTTCTTCCTCCCCCATACATGCGCTGCACAGGGGACTATCTGTAACACCTATAGTAAATAAATGTTTGTTAAAGGTGCCGTGTCCTGTGATAGCACTGGTTACTATCCTGATCTGCGGCTTGTTCAGTTTCATTAAAACTTTGGTTCGGCGACTGTTTATTTCAGCCAGGGCCTCCCTAGCTTGTCTACAGTCTACTATATTTTTCCAAAGCTGAGGGTGTTGATTAGTGAAGTGTCTACGTACTAGTGAACGAACGTTACCAAAGGGGAGTGGTATGATTGGTTCCGGCCCTATAGTGGCCAGAGCCGATCATCTTCAGGCCAATTCGTCTGCTGCATCGTTGCCTCTGGATCCACTGTATCCCTTTATCCATTGCAGAGTCACATTGTTGTTTTTACATTTCCATTTAATCGTTAATGGCATTCATATATTAGTCCCGAGTTCACCTCATTGCAACTCATAGCTTGTAGTAACGCCCTACTGTCGGTCAGTATTCTGATGGGGAAGTCATTAACCTTCCTAGCATCTATTGCTATGGCCGCTTGAATGATGCCCATACATTTCGCCTGAAAGACCGTGTTATAGGTGCCCAGCGGTGTGCATATATGAATATTGAGATCTTCAGTGAAAGCTCCAGAACCTACACCTTCATTTGTTTTAGAACCATCGGTGAAAATTCTAAGCTCTTTTGGGCTTAATCCTTCCGGCTGGCTGTTTTCATTTAATTATATCTTGTACTTCTTATCGAAAACAAATTGTTTAGGAATCTTATCGTATTTGGCTTGTAGGATAGGGATTTTTGAGTGAATTCTATTAATTATGCCTGCATGAGGGACACTATTCTTACTAAAAAGATTTAGGGTCTGATGGCAGCTAAAGTCTGATGGCAGCTAAAGTCGCTTCTTGTTGTAAATGTAGATGAAGCGGAGTTAGCTCCAGCATCGCTTCTAAGGCTGCTGTTGGCATAGTTCTCATGCAGCCTGTGGCAGCCATACATGCCAATCTCTGGTAGCGCTGAAGCTTCTTAATTGTGGTGGCTTCATTTGTCTTGGTCCACCATACCAGAGCGCCGTATGTGATCATGGGCTGAATTACAGTTTTGTAAAGCCACAGTATGATTTTTGGCGACAGTGCCCATCTTTTGCCAATCATGTTTCTGCATTGCCAGAAAGTTATACTAGCTTTGTTGATTTTGTTTTCTATGTGTTAATTCCAGTTAAGTTTGCTGTCTAAGGTAAGACCTAAATATTTTACTTCAGAGGATAGCTGGAGTTTTGTGCTAAAAAGACTTGAAAGATGATAGTTATTCAGCATTCGTTTTTGTGTGAAAATTACTAAAACCGTTTTATTTGGATTGACGGTTAAGTCGTATTCCCTGCACTATCTCTCCACTATACGGAGAGCCGCTTGGGTCAGGTCGCACACTATGCTTGCTGTCTTTCCAGAGACCAGTATTGTCAGGTCATCAGCATAACCTACTGTGTAGAAGTGATTGGCATTTAATTTGCTGATGAGTTCATTAATGACCATATTCCACAGGAGAGGTGAGAGAACCCCACCCTGCGGGCAGCCTTTCTTACTTTGGATTGGTTGAGATTCACCGGCAATCTTTATTATTCGTGTACTGAGCATGTATACTATCCAGTCGATCAGTGCCGGTTCAACTTTATGTCTACTGAGTGCACCTTTTATGCTGGAGAAGTTCTTTCTGTCAAAATCATCTTCTATATCTATGAAGGAACCTAGACATATTTCTTTGTTTTGTCTTTTTTCTGTTTGTCTGGTCTTTTTTTTCGTCCAGCTCCTCAGGTTTGGAACTGGTTTTGGAAACGTTCAGCGAGGTAGTTGTCCCCTTGGTGGGGCCACCTACGCTGGACGGTACTGTCCGTGGAACCATCGGTTTAGTGACGGTTCCCCCTTGTTCTTTGGTGTCTCTGGTAAACACCTCTGCCACCTCTCCCTCTTTCTTATTGGGCCTTAAATTGTCCATAACTTTTGTTCTTTAAAATTTGTCCCCCCCGGCTTCCCACCTTCCATGGAGCACGCACCTTTTGGAACGCCCTACTTTAAAAAAATAATTTCAGGCGTTAGGATTACCGGGAGAATATAGAGACGCGAAGTAGGCTCACAGCGCGACATCGGGAGCTCGATTCAGCTGGTAGATGGGGCTGACAAGGCCCATCCCCATCACCCGAATAAACTGTCACTTGCTCCGTCAGCATGGCCTTTACCACCACCCAGCGTCCTTTTCAGGAAAACTAGGCAGCCCCACATCCCTCGTCTGCGACCCTCTGACGGGACGCTTGGCCATTTCCTTATCTGTGGCTAGCAGATAGGGCCACCGTTTAGCTTGAAATCCGGACCAAAGAGGGCGTGTTGCCTTTCGCCACTATATACCCCAGCGACGATGGGCTCAACCCTCCAGGACTCCTTCATCCCCGCGTACGGCGCTCAACTGCGCAGGTCCTAGCGCAGGTGGGTGTGTTAGTCCACCGGATACACCCATACTCTCCGGCGGAACCGTCCCCTCCTCCTTTCTCATCCGGGCTTGGGACCAGCAATGGCGGAGTTAAAAGGCTGGGTTAATGTGGTGTTATGTAGATTTAAGATATTGCCGATGCCGATTGCCGCCATCAGGCACTCTTTGGGGATTTTCAAAAATTAAAAGTCAGTGAGGCGACATTAGCAAAATTCAATTTACTACCTTGTTCGGCAGTCTATGGATAATCAAATGTTCACTCAGCATTGTCACATTTGTCTAGTAGGGTCTCCATGCAACTCTTATCGTTATTCGCCAGTGCATTATTTCAATTGAAACGTTATTTAAAATTATAACTTGTGAATTTAGTAGGATATTTACTTCTAAAACTTCCTCTTTTAACAGTCGCAAATCATTTAATGAATGGGCGACAGTAGGAATTTATAAGAGTAGGCGAAGGTTATACGAGCTTTATAATGAAAGATCATTTAATAGTTGTGTTATATTTAGAGATTATGTAAAAACATATTCTAAAATATTTAAAAAAGTGTGCGCCACAGCTAAGGTAAAGCCTATTTAAGTAACAAAATTAAAACTGCATCAAACAAAATTAAAATGACCTTGAGAATAATAAAAAGTGAAACGGGCAAGGTCAAACCGCGCAACTCGGATTTTCAATTGAATATTAACAATAATTTAACCCGATCTGATCAAGAAGTTGCTATGGCTTTTGAGAAACATTTTACTGATGTTCCTTTTTTGGCAACTAAATCATTAAACTCTTCTCCTACTGTCGCCGAATCATTGCTCAAACAAAATGTAAAGGCTTGTTCAAATACTTTTAAATTCCATAGAGTACTGCCAAAAGATATCGTTAAATATTTTAAAACTATTGATGTTAAGAAAACGGCAGATTTATGGGGGATTTCCGATAAAGTTATTTTATCTATAATAGATATAATAGCACCTTATCTAGCCACTATATTTAATACAAGCGTCGAATCTGGTGTGTTTCCTGATTTAATGAAACTTAGTAAAGTCATACCTTTATTTAAATCTGGTAGTACATTAGACCCCGCCAATTTTAGACCAATTTCTGTGCTACCAACATTTAGTAAAATTTTTGAAAAAATAAGTTTAGATCAAATGTTAAGTTTCTTTAATATTAATAAATTGCTACATAGAAATCAATTCGGTTTTACAAGGGGTCGCTCAACAACTGACGCTGGAGTTGAGCTTATTAAACATATTTTTTGTGCATGGGAGAATTCAGAGGATGTTTTGGGTATATTTTGTGACCTTTCCAAGGCCTTCGACTGCGTTCACCATGAGACATTAATCAGGAAGCTACAGTACTATGGTGTCAAGAACACAGTGCTTAAACTTATAATTTCATATTTAAGTAATAGAATGCAGAAAGTTATTATCAATGGTAAAAGTTCTTCCGGCTCACCTGTACTAATGGGTGTCCCTCAGGGCTCAATTCTCGGCCCATTCCGGTTTCTAGTGTATATTAATGACTTACCGTCTATTGTAGAGGATAATCATGATATAGTATTATTTGCTGATGATACTTCTTTGATTTTTAAACTTAAGCGTCAATCATTTAAATGTGACGAAGTGAATAATGCTATATCAAAATTAGTGCATTGGTTTAACGTTAATAATTTACATTTAAACGGAAATAAAACTAAATGTATTAAATTTACAACAACGAATGTTAGAAATCTGAGTACCAATGTGTTTTTAAATGGGGAAGAACTGAGCCCTGTTGAATCCACTGTTTTTCTTGGCATCACTCTTGACGCAAAGCTTCAGTGGGGCCCCCATATATCCAAACTAGCAAGCAGACTAAGTTCTGCAGCCTATGCTGTAAAAAAGATTAGAGGTCTCACTAGTGTCGAGACAGCTAGATTAGTTTATTTCAGTTATTTCCATAGCATAATGTCTTATGGAATTTTGCTATGGGGAAATGCGGCTGATTCAGAAACTATTTTTGTTTTACAGAAGAGGGCCATTAGAGCTATTTACAATCTAAAACTGAGAGTCTCTTAGAGATAAATTTAAAGAAATAAATATATTAACTTTGAGCTCTCAGTATATTTACGAAAATTTAATGTATGTTAACAAAAACAAAGCTAGTTTAAGTAAAAAAAGTGATGTGCATTCTGTAAACACTAGGAACAAACACAAGCTAGTGATACCAGTTTCTCGACTCCACAGAGTAATTCATTATTGGGGCAATGTATACGCTATTACAACAAGGTCCCGGAAAGTGTACAGGCTCTCTCTATTAGCAAGTTTAAATGTTTTGTTAAGTTGAAACTGTATATGAAGGGTTATTATAGTATAAATGAATACATGGTTGATAATAACCCCTGGGAATGAGGTGATTGCTTCCAAGCTGTTTCTAAAATAAAATTTGTACTTATATAGTTAGTACAACCATTATTGTAAAATTTGCTTTAAAAAAAAGTCCCGCTGGGTTTCTTGCTGGTTCTTCCCAGGAGAGGTTTTTTTTTTCGAACCAGTGGTAAAGTAAAAAATGACTTTCAATAAGAATTACACATGTGATCTATATTGAATAAAAAATTATTCTATTCTATTCTATTCTATTCTATTGTATCAATCACATTCCAGTGGCTTTTAAAGGTAAACTAATGGTTTTCTTTTATAGAATAACGTTGACATGCGAGCACAGTGCACCTAATTATATGTGGATGCTGAGGCCCATAGACATTTATATAGCCTCGATTAAGGATCAAAATGCAGATGCATTGTCACCCCAGAGGACTGAACACAGCAGCACTGAGTTGCTATATCAAGTTGATATTTTGAGAGAGCGTGGACCCAGCTCGAGCCAATCTATTCGTGGTGCAGTCATAATATATCTGCAGCGTGGCTCTACCATGTCAACCGCATTCTAGCCAGTGACTTTTAAGAGTAAAGACAAGTGTACATACAACTCAAATTAAAAATAAATATATCTACTAAGAAGCAATTAAATTACCATTGGAACTATGTAAGCGCCTGTCAACGTATTAATTAATGGGCACACCCAGTTAAATGGCCTTCCATTAGAGGATAGAGCTAAACTAAATCTCCCATATAACTCACCGCATCTCGAGAATTAATTATATACAACAAATGTATGTCACCGCATGGGGCTCACCTGCTCGTTATATATCGTGCGGATATACTAACGACTTCTCCTCCCTCTGACTTATGGCACCATTTGTTGCGTATGTCAAACAAAACACCGTGTGTTTGAGTGGTCAGAGAACATGAATAGACTAAAGCACCGGATTCGTTTTTTTATTATAAAACGTTAGCTTCCACTATTTGCAGCAAAATTTTCTCCTGTATCTATAGATGCGTTTTACGTAAACAAATAACGTAGAACAATCACTTAAGCCCGGTTGAATGAAAACACTTTGTATTTTGACGAAAGAAACTAATAGCCAATATTTCTCGGGAAAACGTCGCCGAGTACCGGGACAAACTTGTGTCTGAAGTCGAGTCTTTGCTTAACAAAGTCTCGGATTGGGGCCGATTAAATCTAGTCCAGTTCAATTCCCAGAAGACACAAATTTGCGCGTTTACCGCTAAAAAGAACCCTTTTCTCGTATCTCCTCAGTTTCAAGGCACTCCCCTTGTTGCCTCAGCCAGTATCGGAATCCTTGGCGTCGAGATATCGAATAGTGTGCAGTTTCGTGGTCACTTGGAAGGGAAGGCCAAATTGGCCTCTAAAAAACTTGGCGTGCTCAGCAGAGCGAGACAGTATTTCATGCCACAGAATAAATAATAGCACTACGTACTAAAAGTAAGTAGGATTTATAATATATAAATAATTATAATTATAATATATTTATAATATACTTAACTTTACGGAGTGACAGTGATATTCTTAAAAATTTAATATTAAAATATGGCATATTTAATGACAGCTCAAGTACTGGATGCTCGATTTCATATTAACGTAGGCGATCCGAGTTCTATTTCGGTAGGCCACACCAAAATTAATTTTAAGTACATACTGGTCTATCTTCTTCCCCATCGGTTGTCGGTTCTTCAAGCTATATGGCCGGCCTATTGCCACTTCAGCTTACTAATCCGTTGGGCTATGTCGGTCACTCTGGTTCTACTGCAGATATCCTCATTTCTGAGTTTATCACGCAGAGAAACTCCGAGCATAGCCCCCTCCATAGCTCGCTGAGCAACCTTGAGCTTCCTCATCCGGCCAGCAGTGAAGGACCACGTCTCAGTTCCGTATGTCATCACTGGCAACACGCACTGGGTGTACAGTCTCGTTTTCAAGTTTTGAGGTATACCTGACGAGAAGATGTGCCGTAATTTCCCGAACGCTGCCCAACCGAGTTGAATCCGTCGATTGACCACTCGGTCGATGTTGGACTTACCTAGTCTGAATATTTGTCCCAGGTAAACATACTCGTCAACAACTTTGAGCTTAGTGTTCCTAACAACTACCGGCATAGGTGTGACATGGATATTAAACATGATCTTTGTTTTGTCCATGTTCATTCTAAGACCTGTCCGTTGCGAAACACTATTGAGGTCATTGAGCATAGTGCTTAGGTCCTCCAGCGATTCTGCCATAAGGACTATATCGTCGGCAAATCGAAGGTGAGTGATGTACTCGCCATTGATGTTGATACCGCATCCTTTCCAGTCCAGTAGCTTGAAAACGTCTTCCAATGCAGCGGTGAAGAGTTTCGGTATCGCCGAGTACCGGGACAAACTTGTGTCTGAAGTCGAGTCTTTGCTTAACAAAGTCTCGGATTGCGGCCGATTAAATCTAGTCCAGTTCAATTCCCAGAAGACACAAATTTGCGCGTTTACCGCTAAAAAGAACCCTTTACTCGTATCTCCTCAGTTTCAAGGCACTCCCCTTGTTGCCTCAGCCAGTATCGGAATCCTTGGCGTCGAGATATCGAATAGTGTGCAGTTTCGTGGTCACTTGGAAGGGAAGGCCAAATTGGCCTCTAAAAAACTTGGCGTGCTCAGCAGAGCGAGACAGTATTTCATGCCACAGAATAAATAATAGCACTACGTACTAAAAGTAAGTAGGATTTATAATATATAAATAATTATAATTATAATATATTTATTATATACTTAACTTTATGGAGTGACCTGAACGATGATTTGATGATCATATGAGCACTATAACTTGTGCACTTTTGGATTTTAAAAAATTTTTTTAAATTGAAGTTTGACATAAAATTATCCTATAATTGGAAGTATAATACCTAATAAGGTTATCAGTGAAAACTTGTGGGTATTTACTTTAAAAAATTTAAACGCTTAAGGCATGCACAATTGGATTTACCAATTTTTTTTATTATATACATTGATGATAAATTACTGACGTACATAACTATTAACCTGCGGTTCACTTCTTGTTAGGAGAAAAGATGTCAAGCGATTTAACAAGCAGTAAATCGGGCAATGTCCATTTTTTATGACAGCGTTATTATAGGATCGCCGCTTTTAAAAATTGGCGACTAAAGAGAATCCATTACTCAATCATATCCCGTTTGTTTCATAAGAGGAGGACAGGGCGAAATGAAACAGTAGATGAGCAGCGCCATCTTGCTGTCGATTCAAATCATCTCCCAATCGAAAAAACTCTATTCGTTGCGGAAATTTTTACTATTATACATAAATACTATTATTATATAAACCAAAATAAAACTGAATAAAAATGTAAATGTATGAGACAATCTTTCGGAGAGGTCTATGTTCAGCATCAGCAGTAAACATTTGATAGGATGTAAAGAAGAAGAAGAGTTTATAATAGAAATTCGAGGAAAATCGTGAAATAAGGTGGAGCGTTTATCGTACACGACAAAAAAATCTCCTGTGTGACAGTGTCTTTAGTGACTACGTCACACAAACTGCTCAGAATATATGCCGAACGCGTTTATTTGCTTAATGTTATAAATCTTATAGTATTCCATCTAAATGATTGATTTCGACCATTAGGACATCCCTATAAAGCTTAAGCATGCATCAAATGAATACCATCTATATGTGACTATGTCGGATAGAAACACTCAGTCGAGCTCAGCACTCGGCTGTATATACAAAAAAATATAGTATAATATAAGAAAATCAGAGGATATCCCACTATATCCGAACATCTTGTCCGTGTAGTATAGTTCTAAAAAATATGTAGTAGCCTAAATTACTATATTTTAATAAGCGCTGACTATAGCTGACTTTTAATAAAGATTCAAAGCAGTATAAATATTCCTTTAAAAATATTTTTTCCTTGGTTATCTACTATATTTGACGGGTAATATTTTTAAAAATTTAATATTAAAATATGGCATATTTAATGACAGCTCAAGTACTGGATGCTCGATTTCATATTAACGTAGGCGATCCGAGTTCTATTTCGGTAGGCCACACCAAAATTAATTTTAAGTACATACTGGTCTATCTTCTTCCCCATCGGTTGTCGGTTCTTCAAGCTATATGGCCGGCCTATTGCCACTTCAGCTTACTAATCCGTTGGGCTATGTCGGTCACTCTGGTTCTACTGCAGATATCCTCATTTCTGAGTTTATCACGCAGAGAAACTCCGAGCATAGCCCCCTCCATAGCTCGCTGAGCAACCTTGAGCTTCCTCATCCGGCCAGCAGTGAAGGACCACGTCTCAGTTCCGTATGTCATCACTGGCAACACGCACTGGGTGTACAGTCTCGTTTTCAAGTTTTGAGGTATACCTGACGAGAAGATGTGCCGTAATTTCCCGAACGCTGCCCAACCGAGTTGAATCCGTCGATTGACCTCTCGGTCGATGTTGGACTTACCTAGTCTGAATATTTGTCCCAGGTAAACATACTCGTCAACAACTTTGAGCTTAGTGTTCCTAACAACTACCGGCATAGGTGTGACATGGATATTAAACATGATCTTTATTTTGTCCATGTTCATTCTAAGACCTGTCCGTTGGAAAACACTATTGAGGTCATTGAACATAGTGCTTAGGTCCTCCAGCGATTCTGCCATAAGGACTATATCGTCGGCAAATCGAAGGTGAGTGATGTACTCGCCATTGATGTTGATACCGCATCCTTTCCAGTCCAATAGCTTGAAAACGTCTTCCAATGCAGCGGTGAAGAGTTTCGGGGATATGACGTCACCCTGTCTTACACCTCTCTGCAATTGGATAGGTTTCGTACTCTGGTTCTGTACTCGGATAGCCATCGTAGCCCTACTTTACAAGCACTTCAACACTTCGATATACCGACAGTCAACTTGGCACCGCTGAAGGGACTGCAGAACCGCCCAAATTTCGACGGAATCAAAGGCTTTCTCATAGTCCACATACGCCAGACATAGTGGCAAATTGTACTCCTCGGACTTCTGTACAATTTGTCAAAGGGTATGTATGTGGTCTATGGTGCTAAAGCCTTTTCTGAAACCAGCTAGTTCGGGAGGCTGGAAGTCGTCAAGTCTGCGCGCGAGATGATTCGTAATGACTCTCGAAAACAGCACGTAGACGCGGCTCAGAAGGGAAATCGGTCTGTAGTTCTTCAAGAGAGCGTTGTCGCCTTTCTTGAACAACAAAACCACCGTACTTCTGCTCCACGCCTTCGGTGTAATGCCACCATGGAGGACAGAATTAACGAGCTTCTGAAGGACTTCAAGTACCGGTTTTCCACCCGCTTTTAGAAGCTCCGCTGTAATTCTATCCTCGCCTGGGGCCTTGCCGTTTTTAAGGTGCTGGAGAGCCATTCTAATCTCGCTCAGACTGACGCCCGGGATATCATCGGAATAAGTGCTGTGCTTAGCTATAAGATATGTAATATGTACTTCCATTAAAGCCTTTAAAAGTTCACTGCTTAACATAGCTTATCAGATTGATTGACTTGCTTGGCAAGTGGGTTGGAAACCACAATTTTTTTTGTTTTATTTTCAGTTGTTATCAGGAAACTGATGCTGGCTGTTTCCTGTTTCAGATTCCCTCTGCCGACTCTTACGACACCCACAATACTACATGGGGCAGTGTATATTCTGACAGCGTCACTACACGGTCAGCATAATGTACTTAAGCAGATTATTAATTTTAAGGGCCAACGACATTAAAAATATGGTATACAAAGTTTAAATAGGAAGTAGGGAAGGAAGTATTTTTAGAATTTTTGTTAAGTTTTTGTGGCAGTCGTTCTCCATTAGTTGCATGCGAAAATTTACTATTAATAATTAAATATTAATAAAATACAGAATACTACACTGTTCTGTATTGGTTTCCATAAACAAGGGAACTCAACCAAATTCATAGTTCAAAACGGGTTATCCCGTAAAATACATGAAACAGAAACAGAAACTTTTTTTATTCAATATAGATTATAAATAATACTTATTGAAAGTCACTCTTTTGTTTGATTACCACATGATACCTGGACACCCTAGTACTTTACTACATTTTATAAAATGTTACCCTGAAGAAACAAGTATTTATTATTAGCGACACCATAAATCTCTAATCACGACGAAGAGCCAAGAGCTTATAGGTATATTTACGTAGTTTTTACGACTCAGCATGAGGAAAATGCACTGTAAGGTAGGTTAGTGCGAACAGTATTTACTTGGACGATTTTCTTTCTTGTTTTTATTGATCATTCCATTTATCTTATTTTTCCTAGTTTAAAATAATTTTCATAAGTGCCGATCTAAAATATACTTTTGGATCAGTCACAGATAGATTCTCGCACTTACCTATATTTAAATAAAGAATGCGACACATGATAATAGTAGTAAAATAAGAATAAGATTAAATTATGTATTTTATTAAAAATATACACTGAAAGTAATAGTCATAAAGTAAAAATAATAAATAACATACACATAGACATATTGATTTAACAAATGTATGCAAGAACAGTGAACTATATTTTCCGTTAAATCCCAAATAAGAAAATAAGACATGACATTCCCTATGCAAAATCATAAACGAACAAAAGGTCTTAGCGCAATCTGGACTAGTATGTGACATAACTGAAATACTTTTTAGCCTATATTTCACCTGATTGTAAGCGAATGCTGAAGTCCATGCCCATCCATGTAAGTCCATGCCTCTATCCTCGATTAACGATGCAAATGCGTTCACACCCCGAAACTCAAGATTGAATGCTTCCTTACTAGTAGCAGCGGTAAAATAAGCACAGCGGCTGCTGTCACTATGTTGTTTCTTACAAACCAACTTATAACTATGTGTTAGGACACTCTTTCTGCCTAGGAGTATTTTACGTCAAAATAGCAGTGCTCGCACTGCTTTGTTTCAGTATGAAGAGTATAGAGATCCCGTATAATTACAGACTACTATTCTAATTACTAAGATGGAATGTCTCACACATTCCATCTTAGTCCGCTGAGGTGACAAAGTATTTATAGCGTTCTTTGATTGACGTTGCCTGCTGGTTTTCATAGACGTCAGTAGCTACTTACCATCGGGAATAATGTAAGTTCATTAGTTTCTTCAGTTTCTTAGAAAAGCATTTACTAAAGTGGTTAGTAAGTAAGTAGTTGTGCGAAGTGCTGCTCCAGTGCGTGTTTGCGGATTTCACATATGCACGAACTATTTTAATTCTCAGGTATATGAAGGTTTCCTTAATTAGTAGTTTGGTCGTGGTAGAGAAAGATCTCCTACCGGGCTAGGTGTTCAGCCCGGTGAGCGGCCAACGCTTCTTGTGTCAGCACAGTGCTATTTTATATATAGCGTAGTACTTCGGAACTTCGATAGCGTGATTTAGTCTTCGGTGTGTTTCGCTTGTGGTGCAACGACAGCGCCACCATATCACCCCCTGCTCAGACAGGAGATTCAGGGTACAGTCTAGTTGTCCTCTTGTCACTAGTAGCAGTGCATACACTGACACATAGAGCCACGCGGCAGCTTTTGCTGTCGCACGGATGGGCCGGCTCGAACCGGGGTGGTACCACGACTTCACAGAAAACCAGCGTGAAGTAGAGGTTCACCTCTGCGTTTCGCTTGGTGAGTGCAGGTGGCCGGAGGCCCTTTTTTACTGGCAATGAAGCATTCCATCTTAGTCCTCACGGGTGACAACGCATCTGCATTTTGGCTAAAAGCGGTAATCTCTAGATACGAAGGCAACAAGTATCTGCGTAGATAGTGTCGAAGGGTTTTACATCTTTCTCAAGGAATCATATTATTTATAACTTTTCTTTTAAGTATGCTTATTTTATTAGGATATTTAGGTCCAATCTTTCAAACTGATTTGGTCAAGTTCTTTCTTTCAGCAAATTTTTTAGGACATTAAGAAAACTATATATTCTTTCTATTCCGGTGATGAAAACCATTCAATACTATACTCTTTCTTCGTTAGTAATTACGTATGTACAAAATAGTAATCTGTATTTATTTTGTAGGTAAATGCAATAAAACGTAAATTCTTTTATTATTGGATGTAACAATTTTTTCTTCTTCTTTTAATTTATGGCTGTTCTTGATAGGATTCTGCCGGTGTCTTCAAGTGACGTAAGAAATTAAAGTTTCGTTTGTCAATAATCAATTTTATTTTTTAATCTGTTAAAATTTTAAAATGAGGTCCCCCCCGGAGCCGAACCGACGATAGAAACTGATGCTGGAGTCAAAAATGCTATTTTATTACGTAATTTCTCTATGGTGGGCGTATAATTAATATTAGTTATACACCCACAATTGAGAAATGATGATACTTTTATGTAACGATAATAATATTAATATCATCGTTATATCAACTTGCTATGGGCTGAATTGATAATACAATCATCAATTCAGCCCATAGCAACATCGCTACTGAACATAGACCTCCTCCAAGAAATGGCACAAAACACAGTCCAGAGTTACATACATCTGACGTCTCCCTATTATCTTACAAATTCCCCAACTCATCTAGTGGCAGGCAGCCCTACACTTCGCTTACCGGTACGAGGCTCCACTCAAGAACATTTCTTCCTCTTAGGTTGTCGCTTCGAGCTATATTGCCTACCCATTGTCACTGAAACTTACTGATTCGTTGTGCTATGTCGGTTACCCTTTTTTATTTATTTAGGATAACAACAGCCTTACAATATTATAAAAGGCGGCCAAGTGCGAGTCGGACTCGTCCATGAAGGGTTCCGTAGCAGCAAGTAACATAATTTACTATTTATGACGTATTAAAAAAACTACTTACTAGATCTCGTTCAAACCAATTTTCGGTGGAAGTTTACATGGTAATTTACATCATATATTGTTTTTAGTTTTATCATTATCTTATTTTAGAAGATACATGGGGGGGGGACTCACATTTTACCACTTTGGAAGTGTCTCCCGCGCAAACTAATCAGTTAAGAAAAAAATGATATAAGCAACCTCAATATCATTTTGAAAAAACCTATCCATAGATACGCCACACGTATGGGTTTGATGAAAAAAAAATTTTGAGTTTCAGTTCTAAGTATGGGAAACCCCCAAATATTATTGTTTTTTTTCTATTTTTGTATGAAAATCTTAATGCGGTTCACAGAATACATCTACTTACCAAGTTTCAACAGCATAGTTCTTATAGTTTCGGAAAAAATGGCTGTGACATACGGACGGACAGACAGACAGACATGACGAAGCTATAAGGGTTCCATTTTTGGCATTTAGCTACGAAACCCTAAAAATCAAATTTTACAATATCCACTAACTATACTTAATATGAATATGTGCTAACAAAAGCCTTAAATCGAAATATAAAGAATAAAGAATAAATAAAGTGCTCTCTCACGAAATATGTCAGACATAAACAACGTTATGATTACATACACCACATAATAATATCTAAGGATGTACTATAATAATACTAGCTGGCACGGCAGATGTTATTCTGCCCTTACTGAATGGTGGCCTAATGAATTTCATTTTCACACACACACTTTTATATAGATTTATTATACGACAGCTAAATCCTCTTTAGGAGTAATAGCGCCATCAGCAGCCATAATGGCAATAAACTTTAAGTTTAAAACACAACTCTTTTTATTATTTCGTAAGCTGTTAAAAAGTTACCTGTATGTATATACAGTAAATTACCGTGTCTAGGTCATTTGCTGTCTACATACAAAATTTCGTGGTAATTCGTACAGTAGTTTTTGCGTGAATCGTGAAACACATTTTTTCTACAGATTTATTATATTATGTATATAGATAAAATTATACTTTGAAAAGTTTAATATATGTATTAATATGAATTTTAATACAAAATTTAAAATGCACTAGTATTAAAACAGTACAAATAAAAATAATTGTGTACATTTAAGTGAAATTAAGCTTAAAGTTTTGTTTAAATGTGTCCTTAGGGCCAATGAAGAGATCAGCTCCTGTAAATTTAGTATTGTTGCGCGTCACTATTAATGTCTTGTACATGGCAACCATGACTGCTCTCACCCTAGGCCTGCGCGACCAGCCCTTAACTGTTCTGGAAGCTCTCGATAAGGAAGTGACTTATGAGCAGCTCCTTGAGGCATTGAAGGCGAGATATGGCGACTCTCACCTGAAACACGTCTTTCGTGCGCAGCTCAAAGATCGCGTGCACCGCAGTAAAGAAAACCTTCAGCAGTGGGCCCTTGAGGTGGAGAAGCTCTTTCGAAAAGCATACCAGTCTGTACCTCATTGTAGGGAACCTAGTGCAAATATTCATCGACGGCATCCACGACCTTGAAATCAGAGCTGCTGTAAGGCTCGGGCACCACAAGACGCTTAAGGATGCCTTAACCCATGCACTGGAGGTGGAAGCCGTGCAGCAGGATCATCGTCCCCATCGCATCAGAGAAGTTGCAGCAGCTACAGTTCGGGATCGCAATAACGGCTACAGCCTTAGGTGCTACGGCTGTGGGGAAAGGGGCCATCTTCGATCCAGCTGCCCTAAGCAAACTGTAGAAAGGAAAGGTAATTGATCTCGAGAGGGTAGTGTGGCTAACAGCACCGCCCAGCAGCAGTAGGGTGCTGGCTGACGTTAAAAGAGCCCCAAGGATTTCGATCTCACAAACCCATGATGGGAACAGCCTAATCATCAAGAGCGAGGTCAATGGAACGCCGTGTAAACTGACCATAGACACTAGAACCTCTCGCTCGGTTGTCAGTTCCCAACTTATAATTCAGTTCCTTGGGGACTCCGCATACAACCGAGAACGCATTAATTTGGTGACAGCCACTGGTCAGCGCATACCCGTCCGTGGAGAGAAGGAGATGGAGTTGAAGCTAGGCAACATGATCTACATGCATAATGTCATCGTGGCTGATATAATGGACGACTGCATCCTGGGCCTAGACTTTATGAGGAAGAATTGTTGTGAGATCGACGTAAAGCAAGGTGTTTTGAAATGTAGATAAGAGGAACTTTTTGTGGAAGGGGCATTACCAGGAAGGTGTATACAGCCTTAAGAAGATTGTTCTTCCACCGAGATCGGAAACGATTGTGCCTTGGTTAGTCTTCCTCGGAATCCTGGGCAAGCTCATCGTTGTGTACTCGTGGAAAGGGTAGACACTGACCTTCCAATGATAGTGGCTTGAACCTTGGTTAAAACCACCGACATCTCAGGAGTACGTGCATTGAACCTTTGTAATCAGGAACAGATTATAGAAAAAGGCACATTGGTTGGTACTAGTGAGGAAGTGGATTGGTTGCGTCGGTGCGAATATCTATCGACTGGGACCCCCAGCAAGAATGGACAAGTGTGAGAGACTTTTTGAACTGATCAAGGCGAAGAAGTTGTTACTCAAGTACGCCAATGTTTTCTCGTCAAACGAAGCTGACATAGGAAAGACTGACTTAGTTCAACACAAAATAAACACAGGAGAAGAATTGCCTATTCATCAGCGGCCAAGAAGACTGCCCGTAGCACGTGAAAAGGAAGTGGAAACCATGATTGAGGGAATGGTGAAGGATAGTGTTATTGAACATTCATCTAGTCCATGGTGTTCACCTGTGGTGCTGTTAAAGAAGAAGGATGGCAGCATGCAGTTTAGTGTTGACTACCGCCGCCTGAAAGACGTTACGAAGAAGGACAGCTATCTCTTGCCAAGAATTGACGATACGCTGGACATGCTTACAGGCGTAAAGTGGTTTAGTACGCTGGACCTTAAAAGTGGCTACTGGCAGGTTGAAACTGACCCTAAAGATGAGGAGAAATCTGGATTCTCCACAGGAAAGGGTTTGTGGTAATTTAATGTCATGCCATTTGGATTGTGCAATGCTCCAGCAACGTTTGAAAGGTTGATGGAGCTTGTACTTACCGGGCTAATTGGAGATGCCTGTCTTGTCTACTTGGATGATATCATCATCGTAGGCCGTACATTTAAGGAACACCTTCAAAACCTGGAACGCGTGCTCATGAAGATCCAGAGTGCCAACCTCAAGTTGAGTCCGAAGAAGTACTCACTATTCAAACGGCAAGTTAGCTTTTTGGGGTATGTAGTGTCGGAAGAAGGTATCCGCACGGATCCAGAGAAAATTGCCGCTGTCAAGGATTGGCCGATTCCAAATGACAAGACACAGGTTAGATCATTTTTGGGTTTGTGCTCTTATTATCGGCGATTTGTGAAGAACTTTGCAGATATAGCCAAACCTCTGCACAGGCTAACAGAGGAGAAGCGACATTTCTGCTGGAATGAAAGTTGCGATATTGCATTCCAGGAGCTCAAGAACCGTCTGTACAAAACATCTATCTTGGGGTATTCTGATAAGGGCAAGGAATTTATAGTTGACACAGACGCAAGTGATATAGGACATGGCGGTGTGTTGTCTCAACGGAATGGTGATCAAGAGATTGTAGTAGCGTACTTCAGCAAGTAGTTGTCAAAGCCGGAAAGAAACTATTGTATCAAAAGACGGGAATTGCTTGCTGTGGTAAAGTCCTTGCAGCATTTTAGCAAATATCTTTTGGGGCGGAAATTCCACTTACGAACTGACCATGCTGCACTGAAATGGCTATTGCAGTTCAAAGCTCCCTTAGGACAAGTTGCGAGATGGATTGAACTACTGCAGGAACACGACTTTGTGATCGAACATCGCAGCGGGAAATCTCATGATAATGCAGATGCATTATCAAGAAGACCTTGCCCTGAAGATTGCAAGCATTGTACTAGGCAAGAGGGTAAGGAAGTGGTATTTGTGAGGATGCTCAGGATAGACCAGCTCAGCAATGAGTGGAAGGACAGCCTATAACATGCACAGCAGGAAGATTCGGACATTAAGCCGATTCTGGAATGGATGAAGGCCAGTGCTCCTAAGCCAAAGTGCAAAGTACTCCTAAGATCGTCCATGTGGATCGACTGGCGCGTTATTATGGGGCCAATAATGCTCGGGACGAGCATGTCTTAGGAAGGGACAGTGTTGCGCGCCACTATTAATGTCTTATACATATTGTAACACTTGTTACACTAGCGCCCTCTAGAGTCGAGTAGCAGAACTAGGAGAGTCAAGATCCTTCCAGAAATTTCGGGACCGATATGTACTCGAACATTATATATATCCCTACAGTAGAAGGTTCTGGAAACTATCTGAGGCCCTATATAAGGCCGGTATAGACCACGACCGGGGCAGTATTGAATTGGCGATACAAGAGAATACTTCGAAGCGAAATAACGGCGAACTAAAGTGATCAGTGGTACAACTGTGTTTTATTATAAGTGTGATTTTAAGTTGTAATTTGTGTAGTGTCAATTTTGGCAATTCACTTGGCAGTTTTTAATTATCTCGAACCCCAAGCCCGTAACAGTATTATAACTTCTTAATATTCTAGTAAAAACCTCATTTTGACCATAGTTCGCTGGGTGAAAGGGAACATGAAACAAAGAAGTAAGTCTAGTGCGGCGCGAAGCAACCCGCAACGACACGTGTTCTAATAATTCAGGACAGTTTAATCGTCGCGAGATATCGTACAACAGACCCATGTCAATCAGATCACGACGTTCTTTAAGCGTAAGTAGACCAAACGTGTGACAGTTATCCACATACAACTCAGAAAAGTGCTTACATTTGTAACATAGTTGTTTAATACATTTTGTGCTCAAGACGCTTCTTATAAACAGCATATGTTGGAGACCACACAGGGCTTACATATTCCAAGATACTACGAACATATGCGTAATATACAGCTTTTAAACATTGCGCGCTCTTAAAAAGTTGGCAAGTACGGATGACAAATCCTAGATTTCTGTAAGATTTATCTGCAATCGTATTTATGTGAGTTGAAGATTTTTAATTACATGGGGATATGCTTACGCATGCCCCCAGGCAAGGACGGGTTATGTCGGACTCACACCTATTAAACCCCATAGTGTTCCACCTTCGCCACTTATTGGCAGGGCCACGGGAACGCTTACGCACATTCACGGCCTCACTAGCGCAGGCTAACCCATGGCAGTACCTCCTCGGGGAGCACTTTTCCTCCCCGTTTTCCTTCTCAGGTAAGTGCGCCATACTCCGCGGCTACTAACTCCACCTGCGTAACGGACCCCTGAGTGCGATACGCGGAGGCCGTGGGGCCAGGAATAACGAGTACTAGGAAGCACTACCTAGCTTTTCCGACCCCAGCGTTCAGCTCCATGTTTCAGCCGTGGAGGGTAAGGAGAGCGGTGCCTTGCAATACCGACACTCCTTTCCCCCCACCCCACCACCACTGCATCAACGGTGCAGCCCCGCCAGAACCGCGGAGAATAGGGCGAGTGGTGCATCGCCATACCATAACTCCTCTTCCCCCGTGACACCACCTCGATTGCAGCGGTAGGGGGAGAGGTCACCCCTCTCGCCGCAGCCCGCCGATACACATCCGAAGTAGGCTTGCCAAGGCCACTCGGAGTGGCCACCTCGGGCCGGCCGTACAGCACGGGCCAGTCAAGTGGGTTGGTTTTTGTTCACCATGGGTTACCAAACCACTTAAGCCCCACCGCCACGACAAGGCGGGTACCCGTTCGGGAGGGTACCCGTTTGGATATCGCTTACCCTGATTCAACTTTTTTTATAGGATAAGGGTGACAAACGAGCACATAGTCTACCTGATGGTAAATGTATGCTGTGGTCCATAGACATCTACATCTATCCCCGATTATGAATCAAAATTTAGATGCGTTGCCAGACGTGTGGACCAAGACGGAATGTCTTGTTTCCAGTAAAATAAGCTATAGGAATAATAATTGTATAGTTGTAGCACGAATGTGTCGGCTTGACCGGGGAAGTACCACTCTTTCATAGAATACCAGCGTAAAATAGCAATCTAATGCTGCTGTGTTTTGTATGGTAAGTGTAGAGAACCGGAGAACTTCTTTAATTCAAAAGAGCCATTCCATCTTAGTCCAATCAATCTTAGTCCTCACGGCAGACAACGCATTTGCATTTTGATTCGCAAAGGAGGATATATGTAGTCTATAGGCCACAGCAACCACTTACAATAATGCCTACTTACTGCATTCCTGATTGGGTATACTGTCCGGGTGTTGTTGACTCCATCAAGCGCACCTTCTTCGTCTGTCAGCGCTGGTCTGAAACACGGCTACGCTGGCAGAGCGAGAAGAGTGTGCCTCAGAGGCCGAAAGAGGTCGTTCCTTGGATGTTGACAACGAATGACAACTGTACGGCGATGAAGTGGTACATATATCAGGGAGGTACTGCTGCAGACATGGAGGAGTAGTCGCGAAATGCAGTGATGAGGGGCAGTACCAGCACCAGCACCATGAAGTAATGCTATACGCGGTCCCGTGGTACTGGGTATTTAAGAGAGAGGAGGTTTTAAGTGGTCACTCTAGCTCTACCTGTAATTAATTTACAATACAAATGCGTTGACACCTCTGAGGACTGAGATGGAATGCCTCACTAGTATGTTTGTTCGCAATGTTGTTTCGCGCCAGAAGTAGGTAAGAGAGTAGTACCTACGCCGAAGGTTTCACAGGCTACATGTAAGTCCACCTAGTAAAACTAACCAGCAATATTACTGGTATATATATGTGTTTGTGTATATATATCTTTCTCTCTTCTTGTATGAAAAAAGTTTCTTAAATGATCTTTTAATAAACTAATAAGAGCCTAATGCGCCCTTAATTATGGAGTGTCAACATCTGCTTCCCGATGCGCGTAATAATAGTTTTTGATTTCGGAGTGTTAATTTAATTGCCCTTTGTAAACTATAATATAAAAGAACATTTTAGTAGAAATCTTTTATTTTATTAATCATTTGAAACCACTCCGCGACAACTTTAAAAATGATTTATCTAAATTCGAATCTAAAATTATCAATAAGTAATTTTAGATTTGGGGAATGAGTCGTTCGCGTCCGTAGGCATCGACCACCTAATCCTGGACCCACCCTACACGTGTCCCCCGGGTGCTAAACGAGCAACAAAGCCGATAGAATAGACTCGGCTCCTCGCCGGTTGGTAGCGGCGTGAAATCTACCACCCCTTAGATCGCACCATGAGCCAAGAAGTGAAAGAAAAGGTCCCAAGTTCCCGGCGCCCCTTTAATGGGGCAGGGGTGCGAAGAATCTCCGCGAGAAAAACCGGCGACGAGGTTCGCCACCCGTCACGTCCTGTCTCCCGAAGGGGCGAAAAGTAGATTGCGGAGGCCCGTCTGGCTACGCTGAATTTATGTAGAGCAATGAATGATAAGATGGATAAAGTATGCGAAATGATGAATGATAGAGGAATAGATGTGTTATGTGTAAATGAGACGAAACGAAAGATAAGAGATGTCACTGCACATGGCATGTATACCGCTTACTGGTCTGGTATAGACGAGACCGAGCGGGCATGCCAGGGAGTCGGTGTCATCCTTTCAGAAAGAATGGGTCAACGTGTAAAAGAGTATGAATGTGTAAGCGCAAGACTGCTGTGGATACGAATGAAAGTGGGCTTATAGAAGTTGTTTGTGATAGGGGTGTACGCCCCAGATATGTCTAAGCCCACTTATATCCGAGAGCAGTTTTGGGACATGGTAAGGTTGGTGTTAATGAAATGCAAGGAAAATAAAAATATTATTATGTTACGAGATTTTAATGGAAGGGTTGGGGTGAGGAGGTCTGGTTATGAAAGGATATTAGGAATGTTTGGTGATGAAAGTATAAATGAGAATGGTGAAGACCTCCTCACCGTATGTGTGGAAAAGAATCTTTTTGTGACGAACACTTTTTTTCGTCATAAGAGGATTCACATGTATACATGGGAAAGAGGGGATGATAGAAGCATGATAGATTTCATAATTGTGGATGAAAGAATGAGGAGCGCATTGGTAGATACTGTGTATTATTTCATCCTTCTGCTCCTCCCTACCTAAAAGAGAAGTTTAATTTTGTGGGACTTCCGGGGGAACCTCTACGCTCTTCTAGAAAATTCGTTTTAAGGGTACCAACTCACAAAACATCGTTTTTTAATAAATCTTTCACTGTAGAGTCTATTAAGCTCTGGAATGCCCTACCTTTGTATATACGTAAAGCACAATCTATTGTTATCTTTAATAGATTACTTAAAGAACATTACTTGTCTCAATCGTTCGGAGACCGTTAGGATAAATTATGTAATTATGTATTTATTTTATTTATCAGCTTTATATTATTGTTTGAGGAAATTTGTAATTTATTTATGTATTTTGGGTAGATATGTAAGTTTGTTTATATACTCTTATATATGTGTGTTTATGTATATATTATATGCTTTACTTTATCTTTTATTATGTATTAGTAATTTATATCATTTCATGTGTTAGTTATTTATATGTTATTTTATTGCATTTATTGTCTATATATCGCATGTATTGATATTATATTTTGTATAATTTATATTGCACCACCTACGTAGTATTCATTTTTTATTCCTTTACACCCTTGGTTGCCTGGAAGAGATCGCTATGTAGCGATAAGGCCGCCAAATTGTACATTTAACCTGTCTTTTGTTATGTAATTTGTTTATTTGTTTGTGGTGTACAATAAAGTATATTCATTCATTCATTCATTCATTCATTAGATACAAGGGTTTACCGGGGGTCCAACGTAGGAACGGATCATTACTTGGTCGTATGTCGAATTAATGGTCTATACAGGCGTTGCCGGTATCGGACATCTGTGTCTACCACTGCGTTAGAGCGTATAAGAATAGAGAAGCTACAAGATGAAGGTGTGAAAGAGAAGTATAAATGTAGACTGAGGCAAAATATAAGTGGTGTGAATGAAATGAAGACTGTATGGAATAATGTTAAGAAAGTTTTGGTGGATGCAGCCACCGAAGTATGTGGTGTAAGTAAGAGAAAGAATGAAAGGAAAAGTAATACGTTGTGGTGGGATGATGAGGTACGGATGGAAGTTGAAGCAAAAAAGAGAGCATGGCTGGATTTACTAGCAATCAAAGCTGGTAATTCTAGCGGTAGGAATGATGAGATTGAAAGAAAAAAAAACAGATTTTAGACGTATAAATAAGAGAGTAAAAGAAGTTGTTGAAAGGAAAAAGCAAGAAAGATGGATAAGAATGATAGCAGGATATCTGATAATTTCCAGGCAAATATTAAAATGTTCTGGAAACTCGTAAGAACTGCCAGGGGAAATTCAAAACAGCCTAGAATGAATGCTATACGAGACGAGAATGGCTGCATGCTGAATGATGAAGTTTCGAATCTAAATAGATGGAAGGAATACTTTGACAGCGTGTTTAAGAGTGAAGAGTCGTCTGAAGTAAGTGAAATAGAAATTCCGGAAGAAGTGGAAAGAGGTAGGGAGATAAGTGTAGATGAAATAATGAAAGCAATAAAAAGCATGAAAGCAGGTAAGGCAGCCGGATATGTTAGAATATCACTCGAGATGCTAAGGGCTGGAGAGGGTGTGGTTGCAGGCCTGCTGTGCACCTTGTTTAATTTATGTTGGTAACTGAAGCGAGTATTGGAAGACTGGTGTAAAGTCGTTAAAGTGTCAATATAAAAGGGAAAGGGCTCACAGCAAGACTGTAAAAACTACCGTGGTATCAGCTTGCTTAGCATTGTAGGTAAACTGTATGCTAAGGTGTTAATTGAAAGAGATATGAAAGAAACTGATGGAAAAATTTGGGATGTGCAAGCTGGATTTAGAAAGGGGATGGGGTGTACGGACCAAGTCTTTTCCATGCGCATGATTGCGGAGAAGTTTTTGGCCAAAAACCAGAAAGTTTTTTGTGCGTTCATGGACTTGGAAAAGGCTTATGACAGAGTGGACAGGAATGTGTTATGGCAAACACTGAACTCATTTGGGTTGAGGGCTGGTTTGATACAGGCATTGAGGTCCCTTTATAGGGACTCTAGTGCTTGTGTCAGGATCAACGGGGTCTACTCGGACTGGTTTGGCATACATAAAGGTGTCAGACAGGGATGTGTAGCTTCCCCGTGGCTGTTTAACCTATTTAGGACAGTTGTTTGCAAACTTTGAAAGTTGAAGAATGTGGGTTGATAATGGGTGAGTTAACTGTCAAATGCCTTTTGTACGCCGATGATCAAGTCATATTTGCATCGTCGGCGGGCGAGTTGCAAATGATGGTTACTTTAATGAACATGTCATTTAAAGGAAAGGGGTATGAAAGTGAACGCAAGTAAGACGAAAGTGATGGTTTTTGAAATAGAAGAGAGTAAAACGTTATGCGAAATAAGAATAGAATGGGAGTTGATTGAGCAAGTGGATGAGTTTGTATATTTGGGATGTTTATTTAGCAGGGATGGTAGATATGATAAGAATATAGAACGACGAGTGAACGCAGGAAATAGAGTGAATGGGGCTCTACACGCTATTATGAGGAGTCAGAATGTGTCAAATAAGGCACGTATGGCAATTCATAGTGCTGTGTTAGTCTCTACTTTTATGTATGGTAGTGAAAGTTGGGTCTGGCAGAAGAAGCATGAGAGTAGAATAAATGCTGTAGAAATGCGGTCCTTAAGGAGTATGCTAGGGCTGAATCTAAATGACAGGGTGAGAAATAGTGTAATAAGAGAAAAGTGTGGTTTGCAAGATGACGTTGTGACCAGGATTAAAAAAGGAATGCTTCGGTGGTTTGGTCATGTAGAAAGAATGAAAGAGGAAAGAGTGACAAAGCAAATTTATGTTGCAGAAGTGAACGGGAGGATCGGGAAGGGACGCCCTAGATGAAAGTTTATCGACCAAATCGGCGATACATTAAAAATGGGCCAGATTAGGAGTACCCTTAACCGACGAGTGTGTATGCGTAGGTATATGGATGTGGAGGAAGCGAGAGAGGTGTGTCAGGATCGTGCCAAATGGAAGTCCGTAGTCTATGCCTACCCCTCTGGGTGACAGGCGTGAGTGTTTATGTATGTAAGTAATTTTTGTAACATAAGTAATTAGTTATAATATTAGTTGTCTATCTATAAGTAATTTTTGCGTAAAGTTCTAAGCCACTTCTGAACCTTCTGTCGCTTATATTATAATAACTTGATGTATACTTTCGTATTTTAGACAAATTTTACACAAGTCATAGTTATTTTAATTATTATCCCGACTTTATTCAAAAAGAACCAGGTAAATCAAGTTTGTTTGCTTACTAGTTTTATGGACAATTCGGTATTATAGGGAATTAAATCTTAAAAGAGAAGTAAGTAAGTTAGAAAAAGTAGAGGCTCAGTCAGAAGTGAACAAATTAAGGAGATCTTTTTACACCATTATATATATATTGAATTGAATGAAACTAGTTTTACAGTTTTATCGTGTTTTATTAACTTATACGGAATAATAACTTTATACGCGGAAAAAAAATATTTCGCGTAACCACAGGTGCTGTTAAATATTCGATACGGGTTCGAGTCGGGAATATGAAATATGTTAATAAAACACGATAAGATCCGTAAAGACTGTATTCATTCAAATAATGAGATGTAATAAAAAGTTTTAATTAAAAACTCAAGAGTATTTGAACTCATTTCAACGATGTAATTATAAAACATATGCAAAAAAATACAGAGAAATATCCATTCACAACATTTTGCGGTCTGCTACTCGGAAAAATGAATGCAATACTACTGTCCGCGGTTTCATAAGAGTGGATATAAAATCAGGTAATTTTCCCGTGATAGTGTTTATTTTCCTGTGTTTTAAAAATTCCAATATATGTTAATCCAGGATATGATATATCGTTGTGCTCAATTTTTATATAGGATAGGAGGCAAACGAAAATGCGGCTCACCTGCTGTTAAGTGACTACCGCCGCCTAAGAACAACTGTAATACCAAGGAAATTGTTGATGCGTTACCAGCCTTTTAAAAGGGTGTAGGCTTTTTTCTTGCAGGTCCGTAAGTCGTATAATTCCGAAAAAATCGCTAGTGGTAGTTGATTCCACAAGAAAGTTGTGCGAGGCATAAAACCTCTTGTAAATCGCGCAGTGGTGGACCGCCAATTATCCAGATGGATTGTTCGTCTCACCTCGCGAGTTTTTTTCATGATGTGCGATGATAAAATTAAGCGGGCGAAATTAGTCCGAACAAGTGAGTCAAAAAAAGACTGTAAAAACTACCGTGGTATCAGCTTGCTTAGCATTGTAGGTAAACTGTATGCTAAGGTGTTAATTGAAAGAGATATGAAAGAAACTGATGGAAAAATTTGGGATGTGCAAGCTGGATTTAGAAAGGGGATGGGGTGTACGGACCAAGTCTTTTCCATGCGCATGATTGCGGAGAAGTTTTTGGCCAAAAACCAGAAAGTTTTTTGTGCGTTCATGGACTTGGAAAAGGCTTATGACAGAGTGGACAGGAATGTGTTATGGCAAACACTGAACTCATTTGGGTTGAGGGCTGGTTTGATACAGGCATTGAGGTCCCTTTATAGGGACTCTAGTGCTTGTGTCAGGATCAACGGGGTCTACTCGGACTGGTTTGGCATACATAAAGGTGTCAGACAGGGATGTGTAGCTTCCCCGTGGCTGTTTAACCTATTTAGGACAGTTGTTTGCAAACTTTGAAAGTTGAAGAATGTGGGTTGATAATGGGTGAGTTAACTGTCAAATGCCTTTTGTACGCCGATGATCAAGTCATATTTGCATCGTCGGCGGGCGAGTTGCAAATGATGGTTACTTTAATGAACATTTATTATTTATTATTTAACGGTGGTAGAGCCATGCAGCAGTTTTTGCTGTTGCACGTATGGGCCGGCTCGAGCCGGGTTAGTACCACGACCTCACAGAATACCGGCGTGAAGTAGAAGCTCTGCTTCTGCGTTTCGTCTGGTGAGTGCAGGTGGCCGGAGGCCCAATCCCCCCCCCCCCCCCCCATCAACATGGTAGCGGAATTACACAATAGACTACCCCAGGAGGGTACCAGTACCCCTGGAGAATCCCTCGCTGAGCATCCACGACCATGTTATTCCAATCCTGAGCGTGGGTGCTCAGGCTGCCCCGCGTATTCTGGGGGGGGCAAAATTCCGCTCAAAAACATAACTGCTCGGGGTAAACAGAGCAACAATACCAAGGCGACCCCTGCCACGCTATCCGTGAATTTCTGTAACATCAGGGGGCTTAACTCTAACCTAAACGCCGTCCACTACCATCTCGAGACGGCGAAGCCGGCCTTGCTCTTCCTGACCGAGACGCAGGTTTCCTCTCCGGCTGATATTTCGTATCTCTCCTACCCTGGGTACAAATTGGAGCACTCCTTTGTGCCTCGGGCTGGAGTTTGCGTGTATGTCAGAGAGGACATCTGTTCTCGACGCCTCGGCAGTCTTGAAGGTTCGGACCTGTCCATCCTTTGGCTACGCGTAGACAGCGACGACCATCCGCGCGTCTACGGGTGCCTCTATAGGTCCCATAGCGGTAATGCCGAAACAGACCGACTCATCGACCACGTCCAAATGGCTACAGATTCCTTGCTACAACAGGTCCCATCCGCAGAGATCGTGATCCTTGGCGATTTTAACGCCCACCATGCCGAATGGCTCGGTTCACGTTTAACCGATCATGCGGGGAGATCTGTTTATGACTTTGCCTTGGCATATGGTCTGACACAACTGGTTACTTCGCCTACGCGGATTCCAGATGTGGAGGATCATACACCTTCCCTGTTGGACCTTCTGCTGACCTCTCATCCGGACGGATATCAGGTTTCCGTCGATGCCCCTCTCGGCTCTTCGGACCACTGTTTGATCCGGAGTATGGTGCCACTCACGCTCCCTTCGCGGTTGCGTTCTGCAGGTTGCCGCCGTGTTTGGCATTACAGGTCGGCGGATTGGGACGGAATGCGGTCTTTCTTTGCATCCTACCCATGGGGGCGGGTTTGCTTCTCGCCGGATGATCCCAGCGCTGTTGCTGACTCTGTCACTGATGTGGTGCTACAGGGAATGGAACTATTTATTCCATCATCTGTGGTACCCATCGGAGGCAGATCTCAGCCTTGGTTTGGTCGCTCCTGTAAAACTGCATTACGCAGTAAGCAGGAGTGTTATCAAGCCTGGGCTGCGGCTTCGGCGACTCGGGATGTAAACACCAGCACACTTAAAAAGAAGTATAACTTCGCCTCCAGGTCCTTCAAAAGAGTTATTGCCAAGGCAAAGTCAGAGCACATAGGCAGAATTGGCGAGAAACTAGTTCGCCTTCCTTCGGGAACCCGTGCATTCTGGTCTCTCGCCAAGGCTGTCCAAGGGAATTTCTGTAAGCCATCACTACCATCTCTGCACAGGGAGGACGACTCACTGGCCCATGACGCAAAAGACAAAGCCGACCTTTTAGGCTCCCTTTTTGCGTCCAACTCGACTCTTGATGACGGGGGGAAAACACCGCCGACCATCCCGCGGTGTGAGTGCTCTATGCCGGATGTGCTGTTCTCACAGCGCTCGGTTCGCAAAGCACTTCTCTCCCTGGACATCCAGAAGTCGAGTGGGCCTGACGGAATCCCCCCAATTGTGCTGAGGACGTGTGCTCCGGAGTTGGCACCGGTCCTAACGCGTCTTTTTCGGTACTCCTACTCCCAAGGCGTAGTCCCGAATTCATGGAAGACAGCTTTTGTCCACCCGATCCCTAAAAAAGGCGACCGCTCAGACCCGTCCAACTATAGGCCTATCGCGATCACCTCCTTGTTCTCCAAAATAATGGAATCCATTATCAACTGCCAGCTCATCCGGTACCTTGAGGATCACCAGCTGATTAGTGACCGCCAATACGGTTTTCGTGGGGGTCGATCAGCTGGTGATCTTCTGGTCTACCTGACCCATAGATGGGCGGAGGCAGTAGAGTCCAAGGGGGAGGCGTTGGCCGTTAGTCTGGACATTGCGAAGGCCTTCGATCGGGTTTGGCACAAAGCGCTTCTCTCGAAGCTCCCTTCCTATGGGCTTCCCGAGAAATTGTGCAATTGGATCACCAGCTTCCTTGCAGATCGGAGCATCAAGGTTGTTGTAGACGGTGCATGTTCTGACTACAAGCCTATTAACGCTGGTGTTCCACAAGGCTGTGTGCTATCACCGACGCTGTTTCTTCTGCATATCAATGATATGTTGCTAACTGGTAACATTCATTGCTATGCGGATGACAGCACTGGTGATGCTCTATACACCGGCCGTGCTAATATTTCTCGGGAAAACGTCTCCGAGTACCGGAACAAACTTGTGTCTGAAATCGAGTCTTTGCTGGACAAAGTCTCGAACTGGGGGCGACTAAATCTAGTCCAGTTTAATCCTCAGAAGACACAAGTTTGCGCGTTTACCGCTAAAAAGAACCCCTTTGTCGTATCTCCTCAGTTTCAAGGCACTCCCCTGGTTGCCTCAGCCAGTATCGGTATCCTCGGCGTCGACATATCGAGTGACGTGCAGTTTCGTGGTCATTTGGAAGAGAAGGCCAAATTGGCCTCTAAAAAGCTTGGCGTGCTCAGCAGAGCGGGACAGTATTTCATGCCGGCACACCGCCTGCAACTTTACAAGGCGCAGGTTCGGCCTCACATGGAATACTGTTCCCATCTCTGGGCAGGGGCTCCCCAGTGCCAGCTCCTTCCACTTGACCGCATCCAGCGCAGAGCGGCTCGAATCGTCGACGACCGAGTTCTTTCCGATCGGCTCGACTCATTGGCGCTGCGAAGAGATGTTGCATCTCTTTGCATTTTCTTTCGCATCTACCATGGGGAGTGCTCTGAGGAATTGTTCGGATTAATCCCAGCCGCCAAATTTCACGAACGCACATTGCGGCAGAACTCCCGATACCATCCACACCATCTGGATGATTGGCGGTCCACCACTGTGCGATTTAGAAGATGTTTTCTTCCTCGCACGACTTCCTTGTGGAATCGATTACCATCAGCGATTTTTCCGGACCGATACGACTTAGGGACCTTCAAGAAAAGAGCGTACACCTTTTTAAAAGGCCGGCAACGCATCTGCAATTCCCTCCCTGGTGTTGCAGTTGTTCATGGGCGGCGGTAGTCACTTACCATCAGGTGAGCCGCATGCTCGTTTGCCCCCTCTACTATAAAAAAAAAAAAAAAAAAAAAAAAAAAAAAACATGTCATTTAAAGGAAAGGGGTATGAAAGTGAACGCAAGTAAGACGAAAGTGATGGTTTTTGAAATAGAAGAGAGTAAAACGTTATGCGAAATAAGAATAGAATGGGAGTTGATTGAGCAAGTGGATGAGTTTGTATATTTGGGATGTTTATTTAGCAGGGATGGTAGATATGATAAGAATATAGAACGACGAGTGAACGCAGGAAATAGAGTGAATGGGGCTCTACACGCTATTATGAGGAGTCAGAATGTGTCAAATAAGGCACGTATGGCAATTCATAGTGCTGTGTTAGTCTCTACTTTTATGTATGGTAGTGAAAGTTGGGTCTGGCAGAAGAAGCATGAGAGTAGAATAAATGCTGTAGAAATGCGGTCCTTAAGGAGTATGCTAGGGCTGAATCTAAATGACAGGGTGAGAAATAGTGTAATAAGAGAAAAGTGTGGTTTGCAAGATGACGTTGTGACCAGGATTAAAAAAGGAATGCTTCGGTGGTTTGGTCATGTAGAAAGAATGAAAGAGGAAAGAGTGACAAAGCAAATTTATGTTGCAGAAGTGAACGGGAGGATCGGGAAGGGACGCCCTAGATGAAAGTTTATCGACCAAATCGGCGATACATTAAAAATGGGCCAGATTAGGAGTACCCTTAACCGACGAGTGTGTATGCGTAGGTATATGGATGTGGAGGAAGCGAGAGAGGTGTGTCAGGATCGTGCCAAATGGAAGTCCGTAGTCTATGCCTACCCCTCTGGGTGACAGGCGTGAGTGTTTATGTATGTAAGTAATTTTTGTAACATAAGTAATTAGTTATAATATTAGTTGTCTATCTATAAGTAATTTTTGCGTAAAGTTCTAAGCCACTTCTGAACCTTCTGTCGCTTATATTATAATAACTTGATGTATACTTTCGTATTTTAGACAAATTTTACACAAGTCATAGTTATTTTAATTATTATCCCGACTTTATTCAAAAAGAACCAGGTAAATCAAGTTTGTTTGCTTACTAGTTTTATGGACAATTCGGTATTATAGGGAATTAAATCTTAAAAGAGAAGTAAGTAAGTTAGAAAAAGTAGAGGCTCAGTCAGAAGTGAACAAATTAAGGAGATCTTTTTACACCATTATATATATATTGAATTGAATGAAACTAGTTTTACAGTTTTATCGTGTTTTATTAACTTATACGGAATAATAACTTTATACGCGGAAAAAAAATATTTCGCGTAACCACAGGTGCTGTTAAATATTCGATACGGGTTCGAGTCGGGAATATGAAATATGTTAATAAAACACGATAAGATCCGTAAAGACTGTATTCATTCAAATAATGAGATGTAATAAAAAGTTTTAATTAAAAACTCAAGAGTATTTGAACTCATTTCAACGATGTAATTATAAAACATATGCAAAAAAATACAGAGAAATATCCATTCACAACATTTTGCGGTCTGCTACTCGGAAAAATGAATGCAATACTACTGTCCGCGGTTTCATAAGAGTGGATATAAAATCAGGTAATTTTCCCGTGATAGTGTTTATTTTCCTGTGTTTTAAAAATTCCAATATATGTTAATCCAGGATATGATATATCGTTGTGCTCAATTTTTATATAGGATAGGAGGCAAACGAAAATGCGGCTCACCTGCTGTTAAGTGACTACCGCCGCCTAAGAACAACTGTAATACCAAGGAAATTGTTGATGCGTTACCAGCCTTTTAAAAGGGTGTAGGCTTTTTTCTTGCAGGTCCGTAAGTCGTATAATTCCGAAAAAATCGCTAGTGGTAGTTGATTCCACAAGAAAGTTGTGCGAGGCATAAAACCTCTTGTAAATCGCGCAGTGGTGGACCGCCAATTATCCAGATGGATTGTTCGTCTCACCTCGCGAGTTTTTTTCATGATGTGCGATGATAAAATTAAGCGGGCGAAATTAGTCCGAACAAGTGAGTCAAATCGATCAGAAAGAGCTCGGTCCTCCAAAATTTGAACCACTCTGCGATGGATGCGATTAAATGGAAGGAGCTAACACTGAAGAGGCCCAGTACAGAGGTGGAAATAGTATTCATAAGGAAATGTGAAGACAAACCTGCGCCTTGTAAAGCTGCATACGGTGTGCCGGCATGAAATACTGTCCCGCTCTGCTGAGAACGCCAAGCTTTTTAGAGGACAATTTGGCCTTCTCTTCCAAGTGACTACGAAAGTGCATATCATTCGATAACGATTACGTGACGCCCTGCTGCAGCTATATTAGTAGTATAGTTGTAGTACGAATGGGTCGGCTCGTCCGGAGAAGGACCACGCTCTCACAGAATACCAACGTAAAATAGCAGCTTAACGCTGTTGTGTTTCGTATGGTGAGTTATGAAAACTGGAGACACTTTTTACTGAAAACAAGTCATTCTATCTTAGTTCTCGGGGGGGCAACTCATTCGTATTTTGATTTGTAATCGAGGATAGACGTAGATATCTATGGGCTGCAGCGACCACTTACCATCAGGTGGACTGGGCGCTCGTTAGTCATCCTTATCCTATAAAAAAATCAACGCCGAGGATTCCGATACCAGCTGTGGCAATAACCAGTAAAACTAGACTAAATTTATTAGCCCCCAATCCGAGACTTTGTTCAACAAAGACTCGACTTCAGACATGTTTGTTCCGGTACTAAGTGACGTTTTACCGAGAAATATTGTCACGGCCGGTTTATAAAGCATCACCAGTGCTGTCGTTTGCATAGCAATGAATCTTCCCGGTTTGCAACATGTTAATATTGTAACGCTCCTCTCCTTCTATGTAGAAATGGCCGTATATAATTATATAAAATTACGTGACCGAGATAAACAGATATATTTTGATCTTACACAAAGGGATTTGTCTAAAGGTATAATTATAGGCAGTTTCATAAATTTATAGCCTGATCCCTTTATGTAGAACCTTTATTTACGTTATGTTTGTGTAGTAATTAAGTTCTTTTAGGTGTCTCTTGAAAGAGTTAATTTTTACTAGAGCAATCGAAAGCCGTTGGTAGTGCCTTATAATTAATTTAAGCTAAAAACCCCGTTCAAGTCGAAAGAGCAAGGTTAAGAAATTTAAATCATTCCTATTCCCCTTGTATCAGGTTTACACCAATTTGTCAATTCTTTATAAGTACCTAATCCCTTTCCGCTTGGAAAAGGTTTACAAAATGTATATAAAATAACCGATATTGTATATAAATTTTCTGCATAATAATATTTCGCTAATAAATCGACCGATTAATTAAATAAATTTAAAAAATTTGGGAGTTTGACCATAGTCCACATTGAAATAACTGGCGCAACAGTAAAAGAATGGTGGTGCGTAAGCACAAACATTGACCAAAAGCATGAAAACGCCATACAAAATACGATGAAATCCAGCCACAGTTATCTTTATTATTGTAATATAATCTTCCATTTTTTTATAGGATAAGGGTAACAAGCGAGCACACAGTACACCTGATGGTAAGTGGTTGCTGTGGCCCATCGACATACTATCTCGCATGTCTATGGGCCACATGTATCGTTTGCGAATAAAATGCAGATAGGTTGTCAGCCGTGACGACTAAGATGAAAAACATTTTCCAGTAAAAAGAGTGTCTGGTTCTCTACACTCACCAAAAGAAACAGAGCAGCATTAAGCAGCTATTTTACGCTGGTATTCTGTGAGAGCGTGGTACTTCTTCGGTCGAGCCGACTTATTCGTACTACAATTACTATAGTACTAATATAGCTGCAGCATGGCTCTACCATAAAAATACATTTTGAATATTTTAAGCAGATTTTTAATAAATTCAAAGATTTTTAAAAACAATATCAAAATCTTTACTATACTGAAATACTTAATGTTCGCAATGAATGTACCTATTTTAACTTAATACAGGTAATGCATTTTAATTGTTATATCTATGATATTTTCAAATGACTTTATATTTGAATTAATTATTATTTATTAATAATAATATTCAGGACCGTAACAATAACACGCACTGTCTACGACGACCTTGATGCTCCGATCCGCAAAAGAACTGGTGCTCCAATAGCACAATTTCTCGGTAAGCCCATATAAAGGGAGCTTTGAAAGAAATGCTTTGTGCCAAACCCGATCGGCCAAGGCCTACGGCTTGGACTCTGCCTCTGCCTATCGATGAGTTAGGTAAGTCAATCACCAGCTGAACGACTCCGAGGGAAGCCGTATTGGCGGTGAAGTATCATAAGTGATAAATATTTCTGAGGCATACAATTAATTTTTCCGCATCTGGAGGTTTGTCCTTGTACAATTTATGCATGTAAACTCTTCCTAAAATACATGAGAAATTTGGGTCGTGGGGATAACGTGTTCTTTTTTAAATAAATAACAGAATAACTATCAAATAACCGAAAATAAACTAACACCACTACACGGCGACCGGCGGCAGCGGCGATATAATTATAATAGCGCAGTGTAGGGCGTATCCCATCGGGTGGAGTGACTGATGCACTTTGTGGGAATCTATGAGGGAGGCCTAAGTTCAGCAGCGGACTTATGATGGGCTGCGTGATAGTGTATGTAATAGGTTAAACAAATGAATAGCAACGATAGTTTATTAGTGCGTTTTTGGTAAAAGAGATATTTCCCGCTTGTCGATTCTATTGATTGACATTTTTCGTTTCGCATAAATATAGTTAACTACAAGTATTTTACTTATATCGATTTAAGACTTATATCGATCTTTCTTATGTTTTGATACAAACCGAAATTTAAAAAAAGTAATAGAGGACAGTAATAAAATACGGTAAAAAAAAGTAATAGAGAAGGATAATATTAGAACACAATTTCTTTGCCTCATGTACTTACTTAAAATAATTACAACCATTTTGTATTTGCTTTGAGTACTCGCAAACAAACATTTTCTTAAGAACAGAACCACTTGCAAAATAAAAATGTCAATTCAAAGACGATGTATGAATTAATATTCATTATATAAGGTTAAGATATAACAATTAAGCAAACATCCAAGTTAAAAACTTTTCTAGTGAAACAGAAACTTGAGATTTTACATAATACTTAGCGCTCCGAAAATGAAGTTTTGTTGAGTCAGAAAAATAATTAAATCACGACATGTTTAAAAAGTTTAACAAGACGTTTAACGTAGACGAGTCGAGTATACAATCGTTTAGTGGTGGTGTAAAATATCCACTATCCTATATCGTCCCGTGTCACAAGGTGCCATAAAGGGTGAGTGAAAGAACCCTGTTTTTTTGTTTCAAAAATGCGAGGGGTTAAATGGTAATAATAATGTTGTTATTACTCGATATATTTGCCAATTGTAAAACAATTTTTATGATTCTTCAGGGGTGGTACTATATGTACAATGGCGGCACTGAAAATTTCGGGAATCAAGGAAGTGACACAACATTACTATTTAAAAATGTATTTATTGCTTTTCGAAGTATTCTCCGCGAAATTTGACACATTTTTTATACGATGGAACCAATCATTGAAGCAACCATTCCATTCGGAAGTTGGGGTCTCCAAAATGGCCGTTTTGTAGGCTTCCACAGCTTTTTCAGGTGATGAAAAAGCTGTGGACGCAATTTATTCTTTATTTTAGAGAAAGTATAAAAATTATTAGGGCTTAGGTCGGGGCTGTACGGTGGATGGTCTAATATTCTATGTTTTCTTGCTCTAAAAACTCTTTTGTTCTGTGTGCGGTGTGAGAACTCGCATTGTCGTGATGGAGGATGATGCGGCGGTTGCAGTTCTCTTTACGGAGTTCAGAAACGATCTGTGACTAACAAATGCTAGCACACCATTCTGCATTAACCGTTCTTTGTCCCTCAAGAGGAATAGTCGTAACATGGCCGATTTTGGAGACAAACGTGGCCACCATTTTTTTGCAACACTCCGTGAACGAACAATTTTTGTTGGCTTTAACTCATTTTCGAACACCCAAACTCGTGACTGGTTTCTTGTTTCGGGTTCGTACGCATATATCTAAGATTCGTCACCTGATACAATGTTGTATACAGCATTTGAGGATCCTGCGTGGAATCTTTCGAGAGTTCTGACGCACCAAGTAACGCGAGCCGCTTTTTGCTCTTCACAGAGCGAATGCGGTATCCATCGGGGAAACAACTTTTTTACACCTGATTGTTCATGAAAGATTATTTGTATTTGACTCATACCAATGTCTAAAATTGCCTGAATTTTGCGGTATGTCACATGTTGATCTTCCTCAAACAGCTTACGCACAGCATCAACGTTTTCTTGGGTGACTGTAGTTTTTGGCAACCTTGACGGGGATCATCACTGAGCTTGACACGTCCACGTTGAAATTCAGCAAACCAGCGATAAATTGTGATTTTGGATTGAGCTTCATCACCAAATGCAGAAATCATCCGGTCAACACACTGTTTTTGTGTTAAACCACTTCGAAAGTCATAGTAAATCATCGCTCTTGAATTTTTTCGAGTCAATTCCATTTTCTCAACGACTAAACAAGTTTGACAAAACCTTGTGACAAGACCGAGAATCTTTTTTTTTAAATAAATAATTGGTATTCGATTTTTAAAACCAAGGAGTTTTCAATTTAAAAGATTTTAATATGACAGGAACAGTGGAAATATTCTATTCCCGATAGTTTTAGTGCAGCCTATGTATAAAGGGGAAAACTTCCCCTCATAATGCCCAAATACTCAAAGACTACTCAATTTTAAGACGCTGTTAAGTCTCGTGCTGTCTCTACTTTAAATGAAATTGATTGTGACACCACGAGACTTTTAACAGTGTCTTAAAATTGAGTAGCGGTTGAGTATTTGGGCATAAGGGTGAACTTTTGTATGAAACTATTTAAACGACATTAATAAATATTGAAACTTTTTTATTTGTTATAGATTAAAAATAATACTTATTCATTCTTATTCTTAATTTACCACTGGTTCGGAAAATACCGCTGTCCTGTCAAGCTATCATTTCCAGCAAGAAATCCAGCGGGACTTATTTGATAAAAAAAAGAACAGTTTACAATCAGTAAAGCTACACAATAATTAACAACACAAAACTTAACTTATTTGTATTGGTTTTCATTCATAAATTCCTTAATATTATAATAATAATTTGTAAACAATATTTATTTAACAAAGATTTTAAACATGGCGGAAGTTAGAATTTGAATATTTTCTGGGACTTTGTTGTAAAAGCGTATACATCGCCCCAAGAATTAATTACTAACTCTGAAATCGAGTTACAGATACTACTAGCCTGTGTCTCTTCCTAGTATATAAAGAGTAAATAACACTTACTTTATTTAATCTACTTATATTTTTGTGTACATACTTACAATACATTACAGTGAATATATTAAGATCATTCATAAATTTTTAAAATAATTTCACAATCTGAAGACAGGCCTTTATTCTTTGCTAGCAGCGAAACCCGGCGTTTCTCGGGTCAAAATACATCGTACGCTTAATGGAAATAAAATCAGTTTTTCTATCTTATATATGTACACAAATCTTTGTATCATTAAATGCATGTTGTAGGTATATAGTGTATATAAAATCTAATGATTAATTAATTTATTAAAATAATTATGATTCAAATTCGAAAGAAATTTGTATAAATAAAAAATATGTTTTATTGAATATATACATAAACACATATTACAATTTTGTAAACGATTATATTTTTTATATTTTTTGTTTAACAAGACATGCTGATATTATACTACATTTGTTGTTTTGTTATTTGGACTGTAAATGAACAATCTTCGAGGTGCCCAACTCTTGACCATCTCTCTCTCTCAAATTAACGCCACAATACTGGAATATTTGTCCCTGTGCATTATTGATGATTATACTATGAGTCACCTTGACTAGGAATAACCGCTTAAAGTTGAAAGGTAATCAAAAAATCGTTGAAACTCTGCACGGTAAGTCTAAATGTATTTCAGGATAGAATTTTCCCCACGATAATTTATATTAGTGTTATGGTTAAATTTAAGCAGTATAATAATTGAAGTTCTAGTACCAACAACACGTCTCCTATGCATTCAACATCCTTCTGACATTACAACATACAAACGTTTTCCTTATATTTTCCTTTTATATATATATATATATATATATATATATATATATATATATATATATATATATATGTAAACGGATCCCAACGGATAGGTCTTAAGATGAACATGGACAAAAGCTGGGGACATTAAGCTCGAAGTTGTTGACGAGAATATTTACCTGGGACAAATAGTCTGACTAGGTAAGTCCACCTTTGACCGAGAGATCAATCGACGGATTCAACTCAACAACTTATACCTCAAAACTTAAAAAATTACCTATGGAACTGAAACATAGTCCTTCATTGCTGGCCGTATGAGGAAGCTCAAGGTCGCTCAGCGAGCTATGGAGAAGGCTACCGATATAGCCCAAAGGATTAGTAAACTGAAGTGGCAATGGGCAGGACATATAGCTCGAAAAACCGACAACGAATGGGGAAAAAAGGTTCTCGAGTGGCAGCCTCGTACCAGCGGACGAAGTGTAAGGTATCCCCCACTAGATGGAGTGACGACCTGGTAAGATATGCAGGAAGTCGATGGATGCAGGTGGCTCAGAACCATGCTTTGTGGCATTCCTTGGGGGAGGCCTTTGTTCATCAGTGGACTTGTGAAGGGCTGTAATGATATATATATATATATATATATATATGAATGTATGTATATATATTGATTCTTTCTTTAATTAATGTGGAATTAAGATATTCTCCTAAGTTTTTTGAGTCGGCTTTTATTTTTTATAAATAGTTAATCTTTTTTGTAACGAAGCACTCCATCTCAGTCCTTAGAGGTGACAACACGTCAGTAATGTAATGTTTTTTTTTCCTTGACAAGCAAATCCTCCTTTCTCTTTTAATGCTTTTAAGGGCTGATGAAGAAAAACAAACTGTGTATGCAACTGAGCGTTCGAGCTGCTAAATTGTTTATTATGTAATTTACATGTATTGGTATCGCTGACACCCACCTGACACCAGTTACAGTAACAGAGTTACAGTGTCGTCTACTCTAGGCATAAACGCACTACGTCAGTGTGTATGTCGTCGTGTACGACGCCAGCCAATGTCACCACATTATGTAGTTTTTTATTGTTGATTTCCAATGACAACAGTGTCGACATTTATTTCAACTATCAACGTTTTCGTTTTCTTAGTATTAGAGCTTAGAGAACATACATATAAGAGGTATGAAACAGTCACGAGATAGTTACAACGTGTAGAATTTCGATAAATTTTTTGTTTTGAACACATGTTGGCTCTAGTTAGAATCTATGACCGGCGATTAGGTCATGTCCTCACTGAACACTAGACAATGCGATAATCGTAGGTCAATTAAAAATAATTATCATAATATTTGTTATTGCAATAATAGAATAATTTCTTAATATAGTAATTTTCCTATGTTAAACTTAAATACTGGTTAATTTATACAGTATTTTGTCGTAAACGTTTTGTAACTTAAAATGATTTATTAATCTGTTTCTACTTAAACAGGCTCTCGCCTCGTTCCAAACTTTTTGTAATTAGAAGATGGATTCAAGCTTTTAAAATCTTAACAATATTTAAGCTAGGTTTTTATATTTTGTTTACTTTTAGTGTTCTGTGCCAAATGAACAAATTGCAACACATGTGAAATGTGTAAGATTCAAATATATATCTTTGGTGAAAGCCATCGAATTTGAAAATAAATTATAAAGCTTAGTTAATGGTCCCTAAATGTTATATAAGTTTTCAAAAAGGTTAGTTAGCCGATTTCAAAAAAAGGAAGAGCTTCTCCTGTAGGTATTTTTAATGTATTTTAGGCAATATCTGTGTCAATTGTAAACCGATTTTATTTTTTTTTTATTTAATAGGTAATTTATAGGTGGTCCCATATAAATACGAAGAAAAGTTCCACCCCTAATTGTAACAAAATAGTGAATAAAATTTTAGTGTAACACAATTCAGATTCATTCGAGCTTGTAATATTTCTAAGTCTACTCAAAAAAAGTAAAGACGACTTCAAGTAACTAATAATTTCCGCATTGTATAAGCTTAAATTTATTTAGCTATTATGAAGCTAATATAAAATATATATAATTTCAGCAGTTGGGGCTTTATATACAATATGTATTTTTTTTAAACGTTACCCCCACACTAGGATTTTCTCCTGTATCGTGGAGGCAGTTTACAAACATAAATTGCACAAGGACAAACATCCAGACCCGGAACAATTATTTGTAGGCCATACAAATACTTGTTCCGTGCGGGATTCGAACCCGCAGCCCCAAGCGCTGCAACTCATTGCCAAACCACTGCGCCACGGAGCCTTGGCCTTGGCCACGACTTATCAGCTTATTATCTGTAAATTATTTTATTTCTGAAGTCAACTTAAAAAAACTAAAAAATAATATAAATTCATATATATTCAGTTTTCATTAGATATTTTGACTGAAAGATTTTGAAGTGTAGCCCTCTCCATTGTTGTGAATTTCAGCTTCCTCGTACCGCCCGCTAAAGTGTATTGTAAATATACTCGTAAAGAATGTTATCGACAACTCTTTGTATACTCAGCTTTGGAATATCTAAAAACGAGGCGAGCTAAAATTATTATGTGATGTTTTTTCTTATTTTGAATATCTCAATGCCAATATTTTACGAGTATATCAGATAGTTGCTATACTGCCTTACTTTCTATACATTTTTAAATTATAATCACAAAAGTACAAAAATATGTATAAAAATTACAACAGCAAATATATCGTATTTTGCTATCGTAATATTCATCTTTTTAAATATAAAATAAAAGGTATACCTGCGTATTACGGATCGCCGTAACGCCGTGCGAAAAATGGAATAAAACGCCGGTTACAATAGCATGTCTTTCGTTTGTATCACGTTGTTTGCGTCGTGCACACTGCGGATGTACTGTTTTACGCTATTTCTTCACAGGTCAAAGAAAGAAAAAGTTTGAAACAGTATGAACTATTTTTGTTATATATTGTACATAAAATAACATAAAGTACATCATATAAAGGGGTAAATTAAAAGAATATCAAAGGAGAAAAGTTAAGCCGGGACTTATTTTTAAAACTTCAATGTTTCCGAAATATAAATTTAAATGAGTAGGATATAAATTTGTATCTCTATGTAATATAAACTTATATTTTAAAATCTCAAATTTAATAATAACACGATTTAAATGAAAATTTTCGTTACCATTTCGCTGAATTTCCAATCTTACCTATAATGTAAGCCAACAGGTATGCCAAAAGAATAATAAGTTAATCATCAGCTGTTCGGGTCATATTTAGTGATAAATTTGAAAATGGAAGGATTATAATTTCAATTATGCACTTTTGGCGGATTTTTGCTTTTGTTTTATAGTTTAAATCATGGTTTGAATTTGATTCTGAAACGTAAAGTTATGGGATTTTGTGTACTGTGTCTGCAAATGTGTAAACGACGAGATAGGTGCTACGATGTGGATATAAATCTCAAATTATTTTGTCCGCTTAGGTGTCTTGATAATTTGAGATACTGTCGTCATCGACTGTCCGCTGGGTAAGTTGTCGTTGTAATCTCCCATAAAACTTCGCAATGTGACGTATCAGTATATTGTGAAGTAGTTTTTTAAGTACAATATTAAAAAACTATAATAATAAAAAAAAACTAAAACTAGAAACTTAATTATCATATAGTCCTACTCCCCGCGTTACCGTGCCAAGAACACTCGCTGCGTTTCCCCGCTGAATGGCTATACTTAGCCTTTGATCGAGTAAAGAACCAGCCCTCTTATCACCAGCAGCAACGACCAGCCGCGGATGGAGTTCCTTTAAGAACTTCACCACACGTGGATCCCACGGACCGATAGTCTCTACAGCAAATGTCACAAATATGTAGTCATCTCTCAGAGACTCATACTTGCGCCACTTACTCAGTTCAGCTGCCTCTGATGCCGCCCCGGCTCTAAACGAGGTACCCCTGACATGAGAGGCCGCCAGAGTGTCTACGCAAATAGCATCCCACACTAGGGCTTTACCTCTCTCCCAAGGGAGAAAAAAATAATAAATGTAATACATTTTTTAAGTATAAAATATTATAAAGGGTCTTATAACTTGTCAAAGCTAAGAGTAATCGTATAATATACGCGAAAAATGCCTTTTTATCATATTATAATTGGTAGAAATTCGCTCGCAATAATAAAGTTCATTGCAGAAATTCGACAGGCCGGCTCCGTTGATCTAGTGATCGTAAGCGCGTCTGCTGCTCATGTGGTACCGGGTTCGTATCTCGGGTGAGATCAATATCTATTGGAATTTTCTGCCAATAAATTCTCAGTATCAGCCCGGAGTAAGGAGTTCGGCGGCGTTTCACCCCCGTGCCTCGGAAAACATGCAAAGCCGTTGGATTCTATGCGGTGGTGTCGAGTTGCCATCCCATCGGATTATGAGAATGAGGTAATACAGAGTGCACCTGTGATGGTCACACACTCGTTCATAGGGGTTTTGGCGGGAACTTGACCAGCGTCGGTTTGCTGCTCCTGTATTACAGTTTAAATAATGGTTTGAGGTGGACTTTGATATGTAAAAGTGGTGCGATTTTGTGTATTAAGTGTCTGCGCATGTGAACTATTATTGGAAACTGTGAAACAAGTGCTCTGATGGTGATGTAATTCTCAAAATAAGGTGTCTGTCTGCTTTGGCGCCTTGAGATACCATCGCCAACCGTCAGCTGTCTGCTAGTTTAAGTTGCCGTCAAAATCTCCGAAGGGATGCACAAGGTGATGCATCAACATATTGTGAAGCCATATACTATAAAGGATAATTATTATAATATATTGTAACTTCAGGCTCAGAAGGGCTAGATCCCAGAGCCGTAAAGCCAGTTATTAACAATAAGAAGACACTCGTGCATATCTACTACTAACTCCATGTGATATATGACAGTTCGTTTCTCAAATGTATTATCAGCTTAATGCAAGCGATTCAAATTAGAACTCTGGCACCTTCTTTGGCTCTACAATAATGCCGCGCCGCACACGTCTTTCAGACCACTCATAACATAAACTCTCACAACTGTCATCGAGACGGGTAGGCAGAGAATACGGACTTCCGTTTGACATGATCCTGACATGACACATACATATTTGTCAGATAAGGCTTCTCTTCAATTGGTCCATCTTCAATATATCGCCACTTTGGTCGATAATCTGCAATCTAGAACGTTCCTGCCTTCTAGAACATTCGACTTAAATAAAACGTCGTTAATATTTTTCATTGTGAAATAGTACATAAGTACCGACCCTTTTTAATTTCTCCTTCTCTCACAATCTAGCTCCCAGCTATATAATTGTTACCTGTGAAAAATGTAGTAATTATTTTTTTTTGTTTTTAACTATTAGTTATATTTTATATTAATTAGATTACAAATGGATAGGTATAGAAGAATCAAAAAAGATTAAATGTCTAAAAAAACCGGCCAAGTGCGAGTCGGACTCGCGCTCCGAGGGTTCCGAACAAATCCGTATGTATATAAGTTTAAAATTATTAAAAATATTTTTATTATATGATGTAACTAAAAATTTTTGCTTTTCGCATTTTTCCCTTTATCGGTGCTATAATACGTTGCTTCGTACCAAATTTTAAGACTCTGAGTTCACGGGAAGTACCCTGTAGGTTTTGATTCCCTTGCGAATGTCGAAAATTTGCGGCATAAACGGCTGTATCTTTTGATTGCGTTGGCTTAGAAGTTTGATTTTTTCACAGCTCGAAGGGACAGTAGACTTGAGTATTTAATTTAAATTTCAGCTTCATACATTTACGCGTTCCTGAGAAAAAGGGTCTTGACAGACAGACAGACATACGGACAACAAAGTGAACCTATAAGGGTTCCGTTTTTCCTTTTGAGGTACGGAACACATTTTACTTATAATGGAAGCTTTGCTTTTTCGAACATAAATTACAGCACTAAAACCAAATTCTCGTACTCAACGTCGTTGGAGATTAACGAACGTGTAAGTAAGATCATGAATTGCTTATCGTGTCTTGATATATATTACTATACCTACATGTTGTAGGCACTCTCTAATGCTTTTATCTAGAAATAGACATGAAATAAGCCAACAACCATTACGGGACTAGAATATAAATAATAGATTTTTTAATACTTTGTAGTGTTATGGTACTTACATATAATTGGAAAATGTAGTGTTATGGTACTTACATATCATTTTACACTATTTTAAGTTTATTTTTCCATTCTGTTTTTGATTTTCTGCATTCAAATTTTGCATCACCTTTATTTTCATAGGATCCTGTAACGTTTTTACACAATAACAAATCATTTTCACTTCGTATTTTCACGCTATCAGCACTTTTTAAATCGCTGTCAATGGAGTCTTACCTTTTTCGATCTTTTATTTAGTTCTCCGTAACTCTGCAATTTCGGGTTTCGTGCGCGATGTTGCGCTATTTTTTTTCCAATATAAATAATATCTCATTTCTTACATAAAACTTGCCGTTTCTTAATAACAAGCCTAAAACCAAAAATTTACATATTTGACAATCGTTATTTATTTGGTTGTCATGGCAATTTTTATTCAAATTCGTTACCGGTCTGATGTTTTATTTCAATATTTCCACATAAATACTCTTTTGCTCTAGGTCATTTACAAATAATTTCCTTTTAATTTAAATGATTTCCCGTTCTCTCTAAAAAGGTATAAAAGCCGAACCATCGGTGAATATAGGAAGTCTCGCTTCAGCTTCTAAACTTGAAGCATCACCTAAAGGCCTTATCCCGGGGCCGCACTGCCCCGGGATCCTGCAAGCCTCCATCTACACCTGAAGTCGTCGGCGTAGTCTACTTCAAGCGCGGGGCCGCACTGCTCCGGGATCCTGCAGGCCAGGCGCTGCTGACGTTGAGAAAATCCTGCAAGCCTCCGGGATCCTGCAAAACCTCTATCTACACCTGAAGTCGTCGGCCTAGCCTACTCCAAGTGTAGGGCCGCACTACTCCGGGATCCTACAAGCCTTTACTTTTATCTGGAGTCGTCGCCTGCGCCTCCACCTGCTAGTGCCCGTGCTACCTTTGGGCGCTGCGACTGCTTGCTCCAGGCACTGAGAGCACCTACTCCAGGCGCTACGTGTGCCGGCTCCGGACGCTGCGAGTGCCTAGACCGGGTGCTGCGTGCCACCACCGCCAAGAAACTCCAAGCTCAGCGTGTGCCTACTCCTACTCCAAGCGCAGCGTGTGCCGCTTTGACCTTCAGGCTCCGCTACCATATTCCCCTAATCTTTATTTTCTATCTAATTGTAATTTCACGTCACCCATCACCATCATCATATTTCATTTTTTTATAAAAAATTGTAAATATCTTTTAAAATGTTTAAATATATTATTATCTTGTTCTATTTTTGTTGTTTTGTTGTTCTTAGGTTAGGTTCTTTTTTTTTATTTGTCGCTTCACGGCAACTTTCATTAATAGTCGGTCACTATGATTTCTAGAACGCGTACGTGTAAGGTGAAAGACAAGAAATTTAATTTTGAAGATTCTTTATTCAATATTTACGTCAAGGCAGCATAATGATAGACGCGACAGGCCCGAGGATTCGAATCTCGCAGGGAAAGGATGTTTGTACGACCTACAAATAATTGGGTCTATAGCTGATATCATTATTAATAAATTACAACATCGTATAATAAGAATTTTCTACATTTACTTACATTTACAGTTAAATTAGATTTTTAGTATTTAAAATGTACGAATTAGATAATTATTTCACGAGCATCTAGAAGTCGTCTTTTACCATTGAATACAAATCCAAGGTTAAAGGAAGGGGATAGAAGTATATATAAAAGATAACTTTTAACTTGCTAACTTTTTCCTCATCTGTATGCGACGCTGACTAGGTGATGATTTCTCCTAGCGGCAGAAAATTTATCCAAAAACAGAAAGAAAACTTGTTTTAATACTGCCAATTTAATTTGCTTTTAATTATTTATCTGTAAACTGATTAGAGATATTAACAAGTCTAATACTAAATGTTCCTTATAAATAAATTTGCTCATTGCTGTGTCCGTATAAGTTTTAATTAACTTTGTGGGAACTTTGGCGAACTGACCCTTGTCATAAGAAAAGGTAAGATATGAAGAAAATATAGAGCTAATTAATCTTGAAAATATGTGGGATATTTTTTTATAATAAAAACTTATATTTCGCAATTGAGGACCACTAACATTAACAAATATACACACTCATACTTAATAATACGACTCTTTTTCTGGTTTTATTTCACCATAGAATAGACATATTTGTTTGATATAACTTTTGCTGTCGCACGGATGGGCCGGCTCGAACCGGGGTGGTACCACGACCTCACAGAATACCAGCGTGAAGTAGAGGTTTACCTCTGCGTTTCGCTTGGTGAGTGCAGGTGGCCGGAGGCCCTTTTTACTGGAAATGAGGCATTCCATCTTAGTCCTCATGGGTGACAACGCATCTACATTTTGATTTGTAATAGAGGATAGATGTAGATGTCTATGGGCCGCAGCAACCACTTACCATCAGGTGGACTGTGTGCTCGTTTGTCACCCTTATCCTATAAAAAAAAAAAATATTTGTAACCAATTGGCATAACAGCATACATAAATAAAAAAATAATAGGTTTTTTATTCAATATATATAAATAACGTTATATCCCCGAAACACTTCACCGCTGCATTAGAAGAGGTTTTTAAGCTATTGGACTGGAAAGGATACGGTATTAACATCAATGACGAGTATATAACTCACCTTCGACTTGCCGAGGATAAGTCTTATGGCAGAATCGCTGGAGGACCTAAGCACTACGGACGGGTAGGGTACTAACGGATAGGTCTTAAGATGAACATGGACAAAACGAAGATCATTTATAACATCCATGTCACAACTATGCCGGTAGTTGTTCGGAGCTCTAAGCTCAATGTTGTTGACAAGTATATACCTGGGACAAATAGTCCGATTAGGTAAGTCCAACTTTGACCGAGAGGTCAATCGACGAATTCAACTCTACTACATAGTTCGTGTATGCTGAATGATAGATCTGGAATTATAGATCCGACCTCTTAGGTTCATTTGGTGTATCTAACTTATTTTTGACAATATTCTGGGTTCAGTCCTTTCTGCTAATCTACGTCCTTACATAAGTAGTCTTTTAAATGTGTGCATTGATTTTAAGTCTCTAATATCTTTAGGTTATCGAAATTTGTTTGTGGTGTTTAGTTCAATATCGTTACTTAGCAGTATTCTCTTTGAAAAAGTTGTATTTGTGTGTATATCTTTATTTAAACATTTTCGTTTTAATATACAATTTTCGTACATATACATATATGTTTGTGATATGTTCATTAATTTAATTTGTTTGTAAAGCTACGGATAAGCGGTGTAAGATAATCAAAATAAAACAATATTTTAATAATTTATTTAAGCAGTTTGTAGTATTGCTAGATTAGTTTTGGCTAGTTTTGGTTAGTTTTGGCTGCACTATCCCATATTTCTACTAAATAATCGATTTGTGGTTTTAAAATGGAATTAGAAATCGTATACCGTACAGGGAGATACCCATTATCATACCCATTAGAGACATCAGATTAGATTTGATTTTTAGAATGTGGGGAAGCCAGGTTAATTTAATATTTAAACTAAGATCTAAATACTTTGCTTGATCATTCTTGTTAAATTTTTTGCCATGAATCATCAAAGGACTATAGTCACCAATATTTTTGTTTTTTTTTTCTGCAAAAATCATACAGCTAGTTTTGATTGAGTAATTATAATAAAAAAAGACGTGTTATCAGCCTACAATAACACGTATCTTATCAACAAGGTTATATCCCCACTTAAGCTTATTTCATTGATATTGTTTATATATATAACAAACACATTTTCGTAAGTAATAAAATATGTGCTTGAGTTTTAAAATTTTAGATAAGTAATTCATTAATTCATTCAATACAGACTATCAAGATCTTCCTACTAAAGATTGCCTCATAAGCAACCGCAGTTTTTTCAGTATGTTGTTGTTATTGGGAAGACGCTGCTGCCCTTCTCTTGGTTTATTTCTTTCTGTCGCCTATACTAGACCTAACCTAACCTAACCTAACCTAACCTTTTTTTTTTTTTTTCGTGGGGAAATCCTCATGGATACCTCCGGCTGCGGGGGCAACCGGAAGGTTATGCCGGACTCTTACCGGCTAAAACCACACGGTGCCTCCTCGCACATGCGCGCGGGGCCGCGGGAATCTAAATTCTTCCGCAGCCCCGCACTAGTGCTGGCCCGATCTGTCCGGGCCTCGTCTCCTGCACGGGGTAGCGAGGTGTTAAGCTACCCCCCTCCACAGCCTCCAACTCCACCTGCGTATCGGACCTCCCCGAGTCCGATACGCGGAGGCCATGGGGCCAGGAAAATCGAGCGCTATGTAGCGTCCGCTTTCCCGACCCCAGCGGCGGATCTGGTCTATGGCTTCGCCGCCAACCAAAATTCGGCTGCGGAGGGTAGGGAGAGCGGCGCCTCGCAATACCGGCACTCCTCTCCCCCCGCAGCCCCACCACCACCGCATCAACGGTGCGGCCCCGTTTGAGTCGCGGAGGATAGGGCGAGTGGCGCATCGCCATACCAACACTCCTCTTCCTCCGCGACTCCACCCCGGCTGCAGAGGTAGGGGTGGGGAGGACACCCCTCTCGCAGCAGCCCACCGACACACATCCGAAGTGGGCTCGTCAAGCCCACTCGGAGTGGCCACCTCGGGCTGGCCCTACACCACGGGCCAGCCAAGGGGTTCCTCTTTGTTCACCGTGGGTGACCAAGCCACGGCTACTAAGCCCCCCCGCCACGACAAGGCGGGAACCCGTTCGGGGGGGAACCTAACCTAACCTAACCTAACCCTTTTTTTTTTTTACGGGGGGAAATCCTCATGGACTACCTCCGCCTGGGGAAAGGCGGAGGGGCGTGCCGGACTCTTACCGGCTAAAACCACCCCGGTGTCTCCTCGCACGTGCGCGTGGGGCCGCGGGAATCCAAATTCTTCCGCAGCCCCACACTAGTGCTGGCCCGGTCTGTCCGGGCCTCGTCTCCTGCACGGGGTAGCGAGGTGGACAGCTACCCCCACTCCACGGCCTCCAACTCCACCTGCGTATCGGACCTCCCCGAGTCCGACATGCGGAGGCCATGGGGCCAGGAAAAACTAGCACTCACAAGCACCAGCCTTCCTGACCCCAGCGGCGGATCTGGTCTATGGCTCCGCCGCCAACCAAGATTCGGCTGCGGAGGGTAGGGAGAGCGGCGCCTCGCAATACCGGCACTCCTCTCCCCCCGCAGCCCCCACCACCACCGCATCAATGAACGGTGCGGCCCCGTCTGAGTCGCGGAGGATAGGGCGAGTGGCGCATCGCCATACCAGCACTCCTCTTCCTCCGCGACTCCACCTCGGCTGCAGCGGTAGAGGGAGCACTCACCCCTCTCACCGCAGCCCACCAACACACATCCGAAGTGGACTTCCCAAGCCCACTCGGAGTGGCCACCCTCGGGCCGGCCCTACACCTCGGGCCAGCCAAGGGGTTCCTCTTCGTTCACCGCGGTTGACCAAGCCACGGCTACTAAGCCCCCCCGCCACGACAAGGCGGGAACCCGTTCGGGGGGGAACCTAACCTAACCTAACCTAACCTACGGGATTACTGTTTTTAAATTTATTTACCACATTACAAAGCATTACAAAAAACTATTCTAAAAAGTCGCTTACAGAAAACCACTAAGGTTTGTGATGACGCGACCTGAGCCGACGTTATTTTGAAGTATAATTAATTTAGTTTGTAAAAAGAAAACATTACAGCCTAATTAGGACCTGAGCAAACGCATATACGCTGTTTTAAGTAGTAACTTTTTTTTTTATAAATTACCCAAAAAGTACATTTTAAGTTTTTTTAAATGTTTCTGGGGATAGGTTGTGTATAAGTCGTGGAATAACTTTTTTTTTATAGGATAAGGGTGACAAACGAGCACACGGTCCACCTGATGGTAAGTGGTCGCTGCGGCCCATAGAAATCTACATCTATCCTCTATTACAAATCAAAATGTAAATGCGTTGTCACCCGTGAGGACTAAGATGGAATGCCTCATTTCCAGTAAAAAGGGCCTCCGGTCACCTGCACTCACCAAGCGAAACGCAGAAGTAAACCTCTACTTCACGCTGGTTTTCTGTGAGGTCGTGGTACCACCCCGGTTCGAGCCGGCCCATCCGTGCGACAGCAAGAGCTGCCGCGTGGCTCTACCACTGTTAAAAACTTGCCGTTTGTTCCCCGTACATATTGTTTGCACGGCTCGTCTGCAGCTTGCGGCTGCTTACGGCGCGCGTACACAAGGAGTGCTTGATTTCTAATTTTAAGTCTTCATTAAAAAAAAGTGTTTTTTTTTTTAAGTAAATATTTGACTTGCGTATGAACTGGTAGTATATTGCAATGCTTAAAGAGCATACTATTGTCATCATGAAATTGCCGTCGAATTTTGTCTGTAACAATGTTTTTAAGGATTCTTATCTGGAGATTATATTTTTTTTTATAGGATAAGGGTGACAAACGAGCACACAGTCCACCTGATGGTAAGTGGTTGCTGCGGCCCATAGACATCTACATCTATCCTCGTTTGCGAATCAAAATGCAGATGCGTTGTCACCCGTGAGGACTAAGATGGAATGCCTCATTTCCAGTAAAAAGGGCCTCCGGCCACCTGCACTCACCAAGCGAAACGTAGAGGTAAACCTCTACTTCACGTTGGTATTCTGTGAGGTCGTGGTACCACCCCGGTTCGAGCCGGCCCATCCGTGCGGCAGCAAATGCCGCCACTTGGCTCTACCACTGTTATATTTTGTTTAAATAGGTATTAAATGTACGACCATAGCTACCTAAACCGTACTGTATATAAGATTCTGCCAGAGAGTTATATAACATCATTCTAACTGGGAACGGAATTCTGTTCTTCAGTATTATAATATTAGCTAAGAATTGTCTTAACTTGTTACAAACATACTCGATGTGGTTATGCCAAGTAAACTTGCTATCGATCTGCATTCCGAGATATGTCTGGGTATTGACGAGATCTATAGAGGGGCAACTACAAGTGACTTACACACGTACACACGCACGCACGCACGCATGCTCGTACGCACGCAGACACATGGTAAATATCCTCTCTGAGAAAATCTATGGGGGAGGCCTATGTTCAATAGTGAACGGTTGAACAATGACGGAGGCATTTCATTTTAGTCCTCAGGGTTGACATAGCTATTTCGAAATCGGTTACAGGTGTCCGTGGGCTGCAGTAACCACTTCCCATCAGGTGAAACGTAAGTTAGTCACTTGATCACTAAAATTTTATAAAAAAAAATAAACTTGCTATTGTTATCACTTAGCTTACATTAAAATATAAACTTGTTTTTTTTATGTAAAAAAATGATTAAATAAAAAGTAGTTAAACAGTTGCATAGAGTAGAGACCGATGCTACAGAATTTTAATAAATGGTGCCAACAAATAATTACTACTTAATTTTCTCTGATTTCAATGTTCCTTTTTCACGTACACAAGGCAAAAAGTTTTTATTTTATATTTTGTAATGAGATATCTGTGTCATAATGTTCATTTAACACAGATAAAATGAAATACAGCTTGCAATATTTCACATTTGGGATCATTATATTGTGTTGCTAAAATTTTTCACGGGCTATTTGTTGAATTACTAGATTTCTAGACACATAATTCTGTACAATATTTTTCCATCCAATTTATCAATCTTTCTATTGTGTGTCTTGGGACCATTAATAACTGTGATAAACTGTCATCTGTCGCCAGTTCTAATCTTTAATAGAGAGGCACCTAAACCCAAAATGCCTCTATGTGTTTCAATAACACGAGAAATTTCATATAACCACAATTGAAATTGCTGCTTAAGCATTCCTATTCATTAATGAAATATTCCTTTCGTGGGCCGTTCTGTTTTCAATTCAATATACATATATATTATTATGATATTGCTTGTTGCGACTGAGTCGAATTTACTCCCACAATAAAGTCACGTCAATGGTTTAGAAAACTTGCACAAAGTATGCAGAAAGAAACAAATCCGGCGCTATTTCTAATTTCATTCGTGTAGTTAATTGTGTAACATAATATATGATTCTAAACTGTTCTTTTTTCAAGTATATGTCCAGCAAGGTGTCCCAGGATAGAGGTATTTTCCAAACCAGTTTTAATTGAACATAAGAATTTGAAAAAGTATAATTTAACAATAATATATATATTAAAAAAAATATTTTTATTTTTATTTATATATGATTTTATGCCAATTGGTTACAAACATCAACTATGTATCTTCTTTTGTGACCTAAAACAAGAAAAAGAGTTGTATTATTGTGTATGAGTCTGTATGGTTGTTTATGTTAGTGGTACTAAATTGCGAAATATAAGTTGTTATTATAAAAAATATATATTTGAAACATTTCAAGATTAATTAGCTCTATATTTTCTTAATATATTACTGAAAGGGACAGACAGGGGTTAATCAGTCATTGACGTTCTACGTTCGACGTCCAATCAGTGGACTGTATTTTCCTCTTATTATTATAAGGTGCAGTAGGAAATGAAACAGCAATTTTATCTTCGTAATTTCCCCATAAAAGTGCAACGTTGAAGCTTTCACTACTTTTTCTATCTTTTCCCTATTGCCTTCTTTGTTGCTTTAAACTGTAAAACTGATAGCTGGTCCCGAACGATTTTCCAAATTACCAGTTTATTATCCTAGTCGCGCGCTATACGCGAAAGAGGACCGTGCGCCGTGCGCCATTTCGACATATTTTAAAATTGATTTTCATCATTGCACCCATGTATTTTACCCCATATCTTTATTTATTTAAAACATATGGTTATACAATTTTATTTATAATAAACACATACAAAAATTTTAAGCACAAATTTAGGCATTTTAACACATTACTGTTATTATCAACACACATAGTAATCCTGAAATATTGATTACTTATTTCTACATATATTACTGAAGCTTCACAAGTTTATTTTCATATTTTATAGTACATTTTTTAGAAACTGTTTAAATCCCTTACAACGTGAGCTACCAATCACTGTACGACCCCTATCTTATCGATAGGAGGCTAGTGCGGGGGAATTGGGCCTTGTGTCGGAGAAAGACTACAAGCGGGACCTGTTTTTTGGCGAGGGTGGGGGTCGCAGCGAGATGCTGGCATAGACGGCGGGGGGATGTCTAACGACATTAGGGGGACCGTGGCAGCGGCGAAGGCTGCGGGGCCAGAAACGGCAGCGGGAGCTGCGGGGGTTGAGGCAGCGGCGAGGGCTGCGGGGTTTGAGGCAGCGGCGGGGGCTCCAGGAGTGTGGGTGGAGGCGGCCGGGGGGGGGGGTGAGATTTTTCGCTGCGCGTTTGTGGCTGCGCCTAGATGTCACTTTCGTGAAGGAAGTGTCTCCTGTTCCGTCGGAGTCTGATGACTCCGCGGAACCACTGCTAGACGTGTTTTCGGTGGTGGGGGCGGGCCTCTCCCGGGAGGTCGACATCATGGACCCGGAGTCGGAGCATGAGCATTCCATGACGAGGGACGCGGGCGAGTCAGTCTGCAGGGCAGCCGTAGGGACCGCCGAGCAGGACGCGACGGGCTGGGGTCCAAATTTATGCCCAGACCAAGGGAATGGTTCAGGGCGCGACGATTGACCCAATAAGGTCTTGCGTGGACATGTTGGGGGGGGGGAGCACTCTGCTCTCCCAAAGCCGCACAATTTTGAATGAGACACACGGGTTGCGAAATAACCTACCCGAGCTGAAGCTCTTCCTTCGATATCGCGAAGCCGACCTCCTCCTTCTCCAGGAAACTAATCTCAAAACTAAGGACATCAAAGACCTTTCTATCCAAAAGTATTCTCTTCTTCGTAACGACAGACCTGACCGCAAAGGCGGCGGGTACTGCCATTTACTACAAGAAGACACTTTATTGCTCCCACATCCCTACTCCGCAGCTTACCAACATGAAAGCCACGACATGCAGGCTAGCCTTGACTGGACATCAGTCCATCGTCATAGACTCCTGCTATATCCCTAGTGGAACCCTCCCCCTCAAAAAAGATTTTGAGTCTGTCCTTTCATTAGGCAATTTAGTCATTATGTCACCCAGTCTCACTATCCCGACAACACTGACCACGCAGGAGCGTGGGAAACTCCTTTAACTAGCGCATAGTCTAGGAAGACTATGCGCTAGTTAAAGGAGTTTCCCTCAACCTCAGGGCAATCGAGACTCTAGACGATCTAGAATCCGACCACCGTCCGATCTCCCTCATTATTGGCCATCAGCCACCTCCTCAACCCCCTCCACGAACCTTCACTAACTAGAAGGGCTTCAAGGAGTCTCTAGCCAAAGCTATGGACTCACAAGACTCTGCCATCTCCCTCTCGTCGGACTTCGATAGTCCAAAAAAATCGACACCGCGGTCGATTCTGTCTCCACCCTTATAAAATCCTCCCTTAAGGAGAATGAAAGAGTTGTCCCGGTTGCTAATAATGATGGTCTTCCCCTACATAGCAACCTAATGAATGCCAAGAGAGCTGCTTTCCGGAAAGCAGCAATCTATCCCAACCCCGACTATAGCCATACGGCCAATCGTCTTCAACGAGAAGTCCGTTCCCGCCTCTCCGAACTTCGAGACCTCGAAAAGAGTAATCTCATGGAGAATATCTCTCCCTCTCATACAGCGTACTATCAGACGGTGAGAGCCCTCCGCATAGACGCTATCATTCACACTTCCCCTCTCTTCCGTCCCGACGGTACTGTTGCCTTCGAGGACGAAGAAAAAGCTGAGTACTTTGCAGACAGCATTGCCGCACAACCCACCGACCCCTTTCACATCCAGACAGTGGAGGATGAGATCCGCCGCTAGAAGTCACCCCCCACAGCCTCTGACCCTATCACTGTGTACAGTAATGAGATCTGATCCCTCATCAAAGGACTGAAGCCCAAAAAGGCTCTGGGCGCGGAAAGCATCTGCAACCACGCCCTTAAACATTTTCCTGAGCAGGTGTTAACCCTTTTAGCTATCGTCTTCAACGCCTGCTTCAACCTTAGTTACTTTCCCACCACGTGGAAAGAAGCAACTGTCATTGTTATCCCCAAGCCAGGAAAGCCTCAGAACCTCCCCTGTTTCCCGCAGATGGCGACCATCTTGTCATCCCCCACCAATTTGGTTTCCGAGTGATACATTATTTTCCCCAACAAGTTCACCGTATTGTGGAATATATCCTCAACGGTTTCTATCCTCGTCGTCATAAGACCATCGCAATCTTTTTCGACATAGCAAAGGCATTCGACAGAGTCTGGCATGAAGGCCTTATATACAACTTTACAAAATAGGTCTCAATCAAACCACTTCCTGGCGGCTCAGGCCGAATCTTCCCCCCGCCTTTAATTTGCCTTAATTAGGCTTCCCCTAGGCGGCTCTTCGGCGCTTGCACCCCCTTTACCCTAATAGGGTCGTATCGGATTCGGCAGAAAGGCTACAAAAGCCAATGTCTCACAGTTGGGTGTTTAGTGAGTAGGCACTTAGGTTAGGTTTGTCGCAGTGAGTCCTACATAACCACGGCAGCCGGCTGTCATGGTATGCTTAGACCACCTCCCTTCCTCTCTTTCCGGAGGGTAGCCCTTTCTATTGAATCTGGGCACAAAAAAAGTATCTCTGTTCATTATGAAACATTATTCGTTTACATATGCTATTTTATCTAGGTAGCCATAATGCAATAATTGAATTTTTAACAGTGGTAGAGCCACGCGGCAGCTTTTGCTGTCGCACGGATGGGCCGGCTCGAACCGGGGTGGTACCACGACCTCACAGAAAACCAGCGTGAGGTAGAGGTTTATCTCTGCGTTTCGCTTGGTGAGTGCAGGTGGCCGGAGGCCCTTTTTACTGGAAATGAGGCATTCCATCTGAGTCCTCACGGGTGACAACGCATCTACATTTTGATTTGTAATAGAGGATAGATGTAGATGTCTATGGGCCGCAGCAACCACTTTTTATCAGGTGGACTGTGTGCTCGTTTGTCACCCTTATCATATAAAAAAAATCTTATCTCTTATAACAAGAGCAAAATATATTTTCATCTAAATAAGTATCTCATTTAAAATAAGACTTTTATTCGTATTGCATAGCCGATCGCTTTGTAACACATGACTCTAAATTAATCAATAAACAAACTTTCATGGAATTAACTCTCGACCGGGGCTCGAATCGAACTCGGAAATCGAACCCGGAACTTTCGTTCGACATTATATTTAATCTATTTTATTTTATTATCTCCTTATTCGAGAGGCCTTATATAATTTAATATCAATAACTTCAAAACACGAAATTATTTATTTTTTATGAAATGAAAATGACAAAATATTTTTTAAGCGCGTCGCCTACACTTACCATTTCTTATTATAAGGGTCAGTTCGCCAAGTTCCCACAAAGTTAATTAAAACTTATATGGACACGGCACTGAACAAATTTGTTTATAAGGAACATTTCGTGTTACTTGTCTTGTCTATCTCTTGTGTTAATCTCTAATCAGTTTAGAGATAAGTTATTAAAAGCAAATTACATTGACAATATTAAAACTAGTTTTCTCTTGCTTTATATTGTTTTCTAAAAGTGAAAACCGCAAAATCCTGGTATTTTAAACGTACGTTATAGTCGCTTTTATCATTTGTTTTTCTGTACAAATTAATGAAACACTATTATTAAATTATCCATCAATTATATTCTGTTCCAGTAAGTGTCTATTAGTAGTAGTCTTTCTATCGTTGGGCATGGGCACAGGTCTTCCTTCATTTCTGAGAGGATGTTAGGACTAGGCCGCGTCCGCTGCGTGTAATTAGGGATAATATTCTGACGCACACCAGATGTCGCTAGTTGGGACTAAGGTTAACTTATTTTTTACGCAGTTGGTCACACAGTGTCATCATTATTCAAACGTTGCGTTTAAAATAAAAGGATTTTAGTGTATATATTATACAGATCTCTCTTACAAAGCAATAAGGACCGTGGCCGAGCTCACTTGACTACTCTAGCGCCATCTATTATCTATCTACGGAAGCGGTTGCGATGTATATCGATATGAAAATTTGACGCGCTAAATACGTCGTTCTTTATTTAATACATTTCCATAGATGTCGCTACATGGTACCGCTAAGTAAGATTGACGAAGTCATTGGGCTCTTGTAGGTACACAAAGCAATGAGTGCACTGAGTAACGCACTGAGTGCTGTTTTATTTAATATTTACACATTTGAACTTTTTTGATTCCTCGATGTCTAGCCCTTTATAGTCTAATTATTATAAAATATAACTACATTAAAAAACATGCATCCCTACATTTATCTAGTAAATTACCTTTTCCATATGAAATCTGCCAAAATTTTCACCTCAGTACTAACTGGCACCGCCCTGCCCTCGTGGCAGTAAAAGTCGTGGAAAATATATGTTTTTCTTTAAATTTATTAACGTGCCGGTACCGTCATGATGCTTATCTTCTGCTGCCGAGTATTTAGTACAAGTAAACAAAATACAGATGGCTAGTCTCCGTTAAGACTGGCCACCGTGAACTAAATTCTGCCTGGAAGATCTTACATTAAACAAGTACTATAACAAGGTCTGATCAACTCGGCACGTCGCGCTGATGACGTAATAAATATGCACTACTACAGTGGTATATATATTTATAAATACATATATGGCTTAACTTTTCTCTTCTGATATTCTGTTAATTTACCCCTTTATTTATGTAGGTACTTTAAGATATTTTATGTACAATACTAAACAAAGAGTTCATACTGCTTCAAACTTTTCTTTCTTTGACCTGTGAAGAAGTAGCGTAAAAAATAACGAAATACAAAGAAGTATAACTGTTATTTTATTAATATAAAAATTGAATTACAACAGCAAAAAGGATATGTTTGCTGTTGTAATTTTTATATATATTTTTGTGATTATAATTTTAAAAGGTATAGAAAATAAGACACCAGAACATGTATCTCATATAAAATATTGGCATTAAGATATTCAGAATAAGAAAAAATCACATTATAATATTTAGTTTGCCTCAGTAAGTTATTCCAAAGCAGAGTATACTCTTACATAGCGACGTCGATAACATTCTTTACGAGTATATTTACAACACTTTAGTGCCTTTATGGGCGGTACGAGAAGGCTCAAATTCACAACAATAGAGACGTCTTCACTTTGAAATCTTTGAGTCAAAGTATCTAATCAAAACTGAATATATATTAATATATATTATTTTTTACTTTTAAAGTTGACTTCAAAGAATAAAATAATTTCTAGATTCATTAAAGTTTTATTCACTATTTTGTTACCACCTCTGAACCACTTCTGAGGTATCTATTTAATTAAAAAAAAATCAATAAAATCGGTTTATACCACCTAATATAAATACAAAAAAAGGACGTATAGCCGCATTGAGAACCTTTTCCTTATTTTTGAAGTCGGCTAATTAACTTCATGATAAGATATACAATATTTAGGGGCAATTAATTAATTGCTCTTGTCTCTATAAATGTTCCCTCGGTTTTAGAGCCTTGTGGAATATTTAGAGACGATGGCAGGAGACCCGACGGTATGACATTGGTCCCTTGGGAGAGAGGTAAAGCCTTAGTGTGGGGATGCTACTTGCGTAGACACTCTGGCGGTCTCTCATCTCAGGGGTACCTCGCTTAGAGCCGGGGCGGCATCAGAGGCAGCTGAACTGAGTAAGTGGCGCAAATATGAGTCCTCTGAGAGATGACTACATATTTGTGCCATTTGCTGTAGAGACTATCGGTCCGTGGGGTCCACGTGCGGTGAAGTTCCTAAAGGAACTCCATTCGCGGCTGGTCGTTGCTGCTGGTGATAAGAGGGCTGGTTCTTTCCTTGCTCAAAGGCTAAGTATAGCCATTCAGCGGGGGAAACGCAGCCAGCGTTCTTGGCACGATACCGCGGGGAGTAGGACTATATGATATTTAAGTTTCTAGTTTTAGTTTTTTTTTATTATTATTATTATAGTTTTTAGCATTGTAGATACAAAATAAGTATTATTATTATAGTTTTTAGCATTGTAGATACAAAATAAGTATTAATTAAGTGTTGTAAATTTACTTCAAATTCGATGCTTGTTATCAAAGGCGCATATTATATTTGAATCTTATTCACGTAAGGTGTTCCATTTTGTTCATTTGGCACAGAACACTAAAATTAAACAAAATATAAGTAAACAAAATATAACAACCTAGCTTAAATATTGCTAAGATTTTAAAGACTTGAATCTATCTTCTAATTCCGAAAAGTTTGGATCGACACGAAAGCCTGTTTAAGTTGAAACAGATTAATAAATCATTTTTCATGTCAAAAACTCCACGACGACAAAATACTATATAAATTAACCAATATTTAAATTGAGCATAGGAAAATACCGATATTACGAAACTATTTTATTATTTCTATAACAAAAATTATGGGAATTATTTTTAATTGACCCTACGATTTCGTGTTGGCCAGTTTTCAGTGAAAACATGACTTAATCGCGGATCATAGATTCTACCTAGAGCCAATATTTTGTTCAAAACAAAAATTTTACTGGAAATAACGCACTAAGGACTATCTCATGATTGTTTCATATCTCTAATATATGTATGTACTCTAAACTATTTTTTTATTTATAGGATGACAAATGAGCACACAGTCCACCTGATGGTAAGTGTTTGCTGTAATCCATAGAAATCTACATCTATCCTCAATAAAGAATCACAATGCAGATGCGTTGTCACCTGTGAGGATTAAGATGGAATGACTCTTTTCCAGTAAAAAGGGTCTCCGGTTCTCTACACTCATCATACAAAACAGCAGTGTTAAGCTGCTATTTTACGCTGGTGTTCTGTGACAGCGTGGTCCTTCTCCGGTCGAGCCGACCCATTCGTGCTACAACTATACTAGTAATATATCTACAGCATGGCTCTACCACGTATAAATCTCTAAATGTAAGAAAACGTCAATATTATAGGTAATTAACAAATGAACAAGAAGGAACTATACATATTGTAGTGACATTATCTGACATCGTACACGAAGACATACATACTGACATAGTGCTTTTATGCCTAGAATGCACCTCGGATGCTCAGTTGCGTACAGTTTACTCCTTCTTCATCAGCCCGTAAAAACCTCAAAAGAGAAGGGAGGATTTGTCTATTAAGGAAAAAGAAATCATTACATATAAACGCTGATGTGTTGCCACCCCTAAGGACTAAGATGGAGTACTTGATTACATAAAAACATTAACTATTTATAAAAAAATAAAATCTAACGTCAAACAACTTAAGAGAATAACATAATTTCACATTCTTTAAAGATTTAAAGATAGAATAAAGAATAAAGGCTCGACTTCAGATTGTGAAATTATTCAACTTCTTATGAGACACTTTGCATGTTCTAAGGAATATTCTTAACATATTTACAAAAAAGAATGTACACGAAATATAATTAGTTTTATTAAAGTAAGTGATATACTAGGAACAGACACAAGCTAGTAGTATCTGTAACTCGACTCCAGAGTTAGTAATTCATTATTGGGGGAGATGTATACGCTTTTACAACAAAATCCCAGAAAATATACACAATCTGATTTCCGCTAAGTTTAAAATTTTTATTAAATAAAGGTTGTATAGAAATGATTATTATATTATTAAGGAATTTATGAATGATAAAAACCCTTAGGAATGAGGTGATCACATGATAGTGGTCACTCACACCTCTCGCTATTTCTAATTTGTTTTGTGTTGGTAATAATTGTGTAAAAATGATTATAAACTGTTTTTTTTTTTCAAAAAAAAGTTCACTTGGATATGTTCCGGTATTTTCCAAACCAGTGGTAAATTAACATAAGAATGAATAAGTATTATTTTTAATCTATATTGAATAAATAAGTTTCTACTTTTATTAATATCGTTTACATAGTTTCATATAAAATTTCATCCCCTATTTTAACACCCTTAATATCCAAATACTGAAATGCTACTCAATTTTAAGACACTGTTAAAATCTCGTGGTATCACAGTCCACTTTCAATTAAACTGCTAGAGACAGCACGAGACTTAACAATGTCTTAAAACTGAGTAGCTTTTGATTATTTAGGTGAAATAGTTCTCCCAAATTTATTCATAAAGTACTACCGCCCGAAGAATAATAAAATTGTTTTACAATTGACTAATATATCGAGTAACATACATACATTATTATTATTACCATTTAATCCCCTCCTATTTTGAAGCTAAAATTGGGGGTTCGGTTCTCCACATCATATGAATAAGAGTAGCAGTATCGTATTATCGGTCGTGCAAAAGCATTCGTGGTACAACCCAAAATACGATGTAGCACGGCTCTACCACGTTACACGTTTAAGTAATGTTACTAGCATGTCTCGTGTTCATTCATCCATTCATTGTAGTTTATAAATATGTGAACATAGGGCCTTTCCATAGATTGCCTGGATGAATATTTTGCCATAGTTATCTTCTCCTGATTTGTTTCACTCACCTTTTATGACACCTTATGACACAGGACGATATGGGATAGGTGGATATCGTACACCGCTACTACACGATTGTATACTTTACTGGTGTTCGTTAAACGTATTGTTAAATTTTTTCAACATGTCGTTGTTTAATTATTTTTAAGTCAACAAAACATTTCATGGAGCGCTAAGTATTAAATAAGATCTCAAATTTGTGTTTTAATGGAAAAGATTTTACCTTGAGTATTTACGTCAAACTTTCTTACTTATTCAATTCAAAGACAATGTATGAACATTGTCTTTGAATTGAAATTTTTGTTTTGCATATGACTCTGTTATTACGAAAATGATAGTAATTATTGTTAGCGAGTACCTACTTAAAGCAAATACAAAATGGTTGTAATTATTTTAAGTAAGTATACGAGGCAAAGAAATTGCGTTCTAATATTACCTTTTTTTAATTTCAGTTTTTATTATAAAAGAAATATTGACAAAAATATTAAATGATTTCTTATATTTAGGCGAAGACTAACTAGTT